>OY804593.1:5823823-6402629 GCA_963680895.1 Fragum sueziense | reverse complement strand
TTTGATATTTCACACATAGATACCTCTCAAGAAGACCTTTCATTTGGGACTATGACCTAGTGACCTTGACCTTGGAGTTTGACCTACTTTTAAAAAACTTTTACCTGGCCTATATCTCATGCACTATTATAGATAGAGCCTTGATATTTCACACATGGATACCTCCTGCCAAAACCTTTCATTTGTGACCATGACCCTAGACCTAGTGACCTTGACTTTCGAGTTTGACCTACTTTTGAAATATTAGCTGTTTTTGTGACAAGCTCCTGTATAGGCAAGCTACATTGTCCGCGGACAACTCTTGTTAGCTCACCTGAGCAACATGCTCAAGGTGAGCTTTTGTGATCACCCTGTGTCCGGCGTGCGGCGTGCGTCGGAAGTCGGAAGTCGTCAACAATTTCTTTAAACATCTCCTCCTTAACCACTGGGCCAATTCTTACCAAACTTGGCAGGCATGTTCCCTGGGTGACCATTTTCAAAACTTGTTTTCAAATTTTTGATTCGTCAAAAAATGTGGGCGTGGCAGGGTGGGGCTTATCAGACTTAGAGAAATTGTTAAATAATTCTTCAAAAATCTTCTTCTCTCTAACCATTGAGTCTATTTTTACCAAAGTTGGCAGAAATGTTCCTTGGGTGACCCTTTTTAAAACTTGTTTTCAAATTTTTGATTCGTCAAAAAATGTGGGCGTGGCAGGGCGGGGTTTATCAGATTTAGAGAAATTGATAAATAATTCTTCAAAAATCTTCTCCTCCCTAACCATTGAGTCAATTTTTACCAAAGTTGGCAGAAATGTTCCTTTGGTGACCCTTTTCAAAACTTGTTTTCAAATTTTTGATTCATCAAAAAATGTGGGCGTGGCAGGGCGGGGTTTATCAGACTTAGAGAAATTGTTAAATAATTCTTCAAAAATCTTCTCCTCCTTAACCAATGAATCAATTTTTACAAAAATTGGCAGAAATGTTCCTTTGATAACTCTTTTCAAAACTTGTTTTCAAATTTTTGATTCATCAAAAAATGAGGGCGTGGCAGGGCGGGGCTTATCAGACTTAGAGAAATTGTTAAATAATTCTTTAAAAATCAAATATTGATCCAATTTGTACCAATCTTGGCTGGAATGTTCCTTGAGTGACTGTCTTCGCTGCCTGCTGATGAATTTTTAATTTGTCAAAAATGAGGGCATGGCAGGGTGAGGCTTATCAGACTTAGAGAAATTGTTAAGTAATTCTTAAAAAATCATCTTTTCCTTAACCAATGGATCAATTTTTACCAACTTGTCAGAAATGTTACTTGGATGACCCTTTCCAAAATTTGATTTCAAATTTTTGATTCGTCAAAAAATGTGGGCGTGGCAGGGCGGGGCTTATCAGACTTAGAGAAATTGTTAAATAATTCTTTAAAAATCAAATATTGATCCAATTTGTACCAAACTTGGCAGAAATGTTACTTTGGATGACCCTTTTCAAAGTTTGTTTTCAAATTTTTGATTCGTCTAAAAATGTGGGCGTGGCAGGGCGGGTTTATCAGACTTAAAAAAATCATGAAAAAATTCTTTAAAAATCATCCATTGGTCAAATTTAAACCAAACCTGGCAGATCTGTTTCTTGAGTGGCTGTTTTCAATGTGTGTTCATGAATTTTTCGATTTGTCAAAAAATGTAGCCGTGGCAGGGCGGGGCTTATCATACTTGGAGAAGTTATTAAACAAATCCATGAAAATTTTCTTCTCCTTAACCCATTACCAAACGGCAAAATTTTAGACTTGTCCAAATTCAAAGATGTTGCAGACAACAATTTAAAGCGAATGGATTTTTTCATTTCTTTGTATTTTGTTTAGAAAATATTGTGGGAAATGAAGAAATTGCTTGTAAAAAGCAATTTCTTCATTTTCCACAATGTTTTCCTAAGCCAATTTCTCGTGGTGAGTCAAAAAGTGTAACTGTGTGGTAATGGGTTAACTGTTGGACAAATTATATCAAATTATCCAGGAATGTTCCTTGGGTACCCCTTTTTAATTTTTTTTTACAAATTTGTGATTCGTTGAAAATGTTGGCATAGCAGGATGTTTCTTCGACTAGGAGAAATGACAAGAAAATTCTTTAAAAATCAACTGTTGGGCCAATTTGAACCAGGGATGTTGCTTGAGTGACTCTTTTTAACAATAATATTGTTTGTGAATTTTTGATTTGTTAAAAAATTTGAGTGTGGCAGGGTAGGGCTTATCAGATTTCAAAAATAAAAAAAATATAAAGAAATTCTTCAAAAATCAACCATGGGGCCAATTTAAACTAAGAGAACAAAATGCTTAATTGAGTTACTCTTTTCAAACACTTGGTTATAAATTTTTGATAGTATAATAAATGTTGATGAGGCAAGGAGGGGCTTATCATATTAAGCGTATTAATGTTTGTAATGTATCATTCTGATGTTTCAAAATTGTTAATTGTAAAAGTTTAATCTTGATTATAAAAATCAAACTGGAACAGCACATGATATTCAATTTTAAAGATGTATGCAAATGCTACTACATGCAATATGATTGAATACTAATGTGACTTCATTGTATTCATCGGAAATTATGAAACTTAATTTACAATAATTTGATACGACATACATATTTGTATACAACAAAATTTATATTGTACACAATCAAATACAGGAAGAACTCAGGTGAGCGATATCAGTGCCTTTCAGGCTCTTGTTTTTTATTTCGCGTCTTCGGAATTCTATTTAAAATTTTCTAAACAAAATTAATTTTTGTCATGTGTTGTGTGGGAAAAACATGATGTGAAATAAAGAGGTCATTTAACATGTCTTTGTACAATACCGAGTTCTATTGCATTCATACTTTGCAGAACCAGTCTATATTTAGACTCGCTTATCGGCTCATCCAACTATAGCCTCGTTCTGCAAAGTACTCATCCAATAGAATTCAGTATTGTACAAAGACATGTTAAATAACGTCATAATAGCATAGAAACTACTTGAAGGAAAAGTAGAAACTGCTGACTATCAACATTTCCTTATTTTCTTGCAGTTTCCAGTGGGATCTTGAAAAGGGTTCACTATTATGGAAAAGGTTAAATGTTTGAAAGTATCAGAAATCTTTGGAGTAGATCTAACGCCACTTTTTTCAAATGGGATTATTTATAGCTTACAGATTCACACATTTTCTTTTTTCCCAACAGATTTTCATATTTTATGGAGCGAGATCTAACGGTGAATTACTGGTGAATAATGGGTTTGTGTATCCAGATAACGCTCATGATAGACTGGCTGTCAAACTAGGTACACTCTACATTTTACAGTCGACACTCGTTGTGTCGAAGTCAGATAGGGTGTCAAAATATAATAATAATAATAATAATAATAATAATAATGATAATGATAATAAAGACTTTATTTAACGAGGCTACACAGTTGGGATAATACCCAGTCTTCCCTGTGGGCCTCTACAAATATTTACAAAGACAAAGCATAAAACAACTGTAAATATGTACAACAAAAGAGAAAAAGAATCTATGCAATTCTGTAGTGCAATTTTGTGGAAGTTACCCATATTAAGCTCTTCTCAAACAAGATCTCAAACAATATCTGGACATATCCGGAGATCGACTCACCCGTTTTTGTTTAATTATGAATAAATGCCATTTGACCATTTTTGTTGCTCACCAGGTGCGTTCATAATTGAAATATAGTAAGAAAAGGACAGAAATTGCTCTATACGAGCAATTTCTATCCTTTTCCTACTAAATTTCAATGGCCATATTTATTTCGAAATATTATTTAACTTTTTGATATCCATTGGTGAGGACGGGGCCAGATTTTCACTTCGACCTAAGCAGAAATTCGACTTATCCGATGTCGACATTACAAGTGTCCACTGTATGTAGTTTTTGTAGGGCAATTTTGACACATTGACACTTTTTGACGCTCTTCACAATAAATGCCTAGGAAAACATTATGGAAATAAAGAAATTACTTGTAACAAACAATTTTCTCATTTCCTACAATGTTTTCTGCTCAGAAATAGCAAAAAATGTTAAAAAAAATTCTCATGTGAAATTGTTGTCTGCAACATTTTTGAATTTGGACTTAAAGTTTTGTCGTTTTGGAATGGGTTACACAAGTGTCGTTTCTGCTTTGTGAAAAAATGTTAGCTCATTAATCAATACTAGTTTACTTATTTAACCCTTTTGAAAACGAAACACTAGGGTGGTACAATTTGGAAGATGCTGCAGATTACAAAAGGGATGTTGATAAGGAAAGAATTTTTGTATAACATGTTAAATAATGAGGCAAAAGGAAAAATTGCTGTGGTAGCCATCATTTTCTTCTTTTGCCTCATTGTTTTCTCAAGTCCTTTCTTTTAGGGAGGTCAAAACAAGGTCTTGGTTTGTATTTTTGATAGAGTTGAATGTTTTATTTCTTTGAAGAGAGAATTGTTGTATGAAGCATTATTTTGATGTTTCAATTGCGTTTTACTAAATATTTCACATGCCATTTCCATTCCAGGTATTAGTAAGGGAGACCCATTGTTCAACTTGAAGTCGGATATTCTCACAAAGTGTGGACTGCTGGCGTAAGATATAGTTTGTTAACAATATTCTGGATTGTTTTCAACATGACTTTTTCTGTACTGTAAAAAGTGCTGACTTGGAATAAAAATGTTAATACCAGGGTACTTCTTAGATGTGCGGGGTACATTAAATTTGGCACCCACTTTAACCCTTTCCCAAACCACAAAATTTTAGGGTGATCCACTTCAAAAACTGTCACAAACGACAAAATGGATGTTATTAAAGATAGGATTTGTGTAAAATATGGTACAGAAAATATTGACAAAAGCAGTTTCCTCTTTTGTTTCAATATTTTTCCAAGCCTTTTTATACGCCGCCGGAGGCGGACGTATATTGGCGTCATCTTCTCCGTCTGTCCGTCCGTCCGTCCGTCCATCCATCCATCCGTCCATCTGTCCATCCGTCCATCCGTCCGTCCGTACGTACGTACGTCCACTTTTCTTGTCAACGCAACTCCTCCTAAGTTTCTGGCTGGATCTTCTTGAAACTTGGTCAATGTTATCACCTCAATTGGTAGATGTGCATGAAGGAAGGATTTTATGGTTCGTTGATTTTTGCCTGAGTTATGCCCCTTAAAAACTTAGTCTCTGGGGCTTATTGAAATTGCAGCCTTGTCAACGCAACTCCTCCTAAGTTTCTGGCTGGATCTTCTTGAAACTTGGTCAATGTTATCACCTCAATTGGTAGATGTGCATGAAGGAAGGATTTTATGGTTCGTCAATTTTTGCCTGAGTTATGCCCCTTAAAAACTTAGTCTTGGGGCTTATTGAAATTGCAGGCTTGTCAACGCAACTCCTCCTAAGTTTCTGGCTGGATCTTCTTGAAACTTGGTCAATGTTATCACCTCAATTGGTAGATGTGCATGAAGGAAGGATTTTATGGTTCGTTGATTTTTGCCTGAGTTATGCCCCTTAAAAACTTAGTCTCTGGGGCTTATTGAAATTGCAGCCTTGTCAACGCAACTCCTCCTAAGTTTCTGGCTGGATCTTCTTGAAACTTGGTCAATGTTATCACCTCAATTGGTAGATGTGCATGAAGGAAGGATTTTATGGTTCGTCAATTTTTGCCTGAGTTATGCCCCTTAAAAACTTAGTCTTGGGGCTTATTGAAATTGCAGGCTTGTCAACGCAACTCCTCCTAAGTTTCTGGCTGGATCTTCTTGAAACTTGGTCAATGTTATCACCTCAATTTGTAGATGTGCATGAAGGAAGGATTTTATGGTTCGTCGATTTTTGCCTGAGTTACGCCCCTTAAAAACTTAGTCTCTGGGGCTTATTGAAATTGCAGGCTTGTCAACGCAACTCCTCCTAAGTTTCTGGCTGGATCTTCTTGAAACTTGGTCAATGTTATCACCTCAATTGGTAGATGTGCATGAAGGAAGGATTTTATGGTTCGTCGATTTTTGCCTGAGTTACGCCCCTTAAAAACTTAGTCTCTGGGGCTTATTGAAATTGCAGGCTTGTCAACACAACTCCTCCTAAGTTTCTGACTGGATCTTAATGAAACTTGGTCAATGTTATCACCTCAATTGGTAGATGTGCATGAAGGAAGGATTTTATGGTTCGTTGATTTTTGCCTGAGTTATGCCCCTTAAAAACTTAGTCTCTGGGGCTTATTGAAATTGCAGGCTTGTCAACACAACTCCTCCTAAGTTTCTGGCTGGATCTTAATGAAACTTGGTGGATGTTATCACCTCAATTGGTAGATGTGCATGAAGGAAGGATTTCATGGTTCATTGATTTTTGCCAGAATTATGCCCCCTTCAATCTTAGTCTCTGGGGCTTAATGATATTTCAGCCTCGTGAATGCAATTCCTTCCAGGTTTTTCACTGGATATTTATAAAAACCTTTTTGTGAACACAATTTTTTAAAGGTTTTTCAGTGAATATTTATAAATCCTTGTCAATGTCATTTTTTTGTCTCAAGTTTTATAAGTGGCGGCATATATTGTGACGATGGCACTCTTGTTTATTATGGATGTCAAAACCAGGTCTTGTTTGGGAAAGGGTTAATATTATATTAGGTTGCCATACAAGCCCATCTATGTAATGACATGGTGTTCACTAAGGGACAGTTCTCCAGAGCTTGAAGCCCATCAGGGCTCTATCTCACTTAATAGAATTTTTAACCTTTCCCTTATGACAAAATTTTAGACCAGTCAAACTTTATCGAGCTGCAGACATCAGAATTATTGTAAGTAAAACAAAGTTTGTATCCCATACTTATTAATTATACATATTTTCTGGTGTTTTCTCTGTCTTTTCTCTGAACAAGAATATTAATCCATTCCCATACAGAGACACCTTTTGACGCATCTAATAGTGAAGGTTTGGGAAAACATTAACACATTACCACACAGTGACGCCTTTTGACACCCCACAAGATTAAGGCTTTGGAAAACATTGTGGAAAATGAAGAAATTGCTTGTGACAAGCAATTTCTTCATTTCCCACAAGGTTTTCTATCAAGAAAGAATAAAAAATGTTCAATTCTGTGCTTTTGAATTTGTTGTCTGCAACACCTTTGAATTTGGAGTAGTCTAAAATTTTGTCGTCTGGTAAAGAGTTAAGGCAATAGATGAAAAATCCTGATAACCAGCATTTTCTCCTTTGGCTCAATATTTTCTAAGGTGAAATAAAGTCCTTTTCATATCAATTATTTTGTCATTTACTACTTTCAATTGAACTGGTCTGAAATTTTGCTATCTGGTAATGAGTTAAAGCTAAGGATGTTTTTATGCTCCCTGAATTTTTTTTTTTTTTTTTTTTTTTTTTTTTTTGGGGGGGGGGGGGGGGTGCATGTAGTTGACACACTGTCCGTCCATCCGCCCGTCCGACCTTCCATTTGTCTGTTTACTTCCAGATCTCAGCATCCATTGGACCAAATTCAATGAAACTTCACATGTCAACTCCCTGGGATAATCCCTAGAGACTTACTGAGACTGTGTCACAGAAAAAGAGGCCTTAATGTAGAAATTAGTTTTTGTCTAATTTCTCTTCATCTAATAGTCAGAATTTAATGAAATTTGGTACTGAGGTGATAAATGAGCTATTTTAGACCATATTCTATAAATAATATGTCTACAGAAAACCTGTCAAGGAAAAAAAGGGGCTTAATGTATGATAGCTTTTTTCGTGTGACAAACACTTATTCGGGGAGTATAACCTGTCTGTGACAGCTCAGGTTTGAAAAAGGTTTTTTTTCTTTATAATATTTATGTTATACTTGTCATGTATTCCAGGGCTAGAACTTTCTACCTACACACGGGGGATATTCCTCTAGACCATGACCTGTTGATCTTCCTACGGATATTCTCTATGGATGAAGGTATAGGTCTTGTTGATATTTAACTGCCATCATATGAGTGATCAAAAAGAGATTTGCGCAATTTTTTTAATTTGAAGAATGTTTCTTAATTGGTTAAAAACCTTTTAGACAAGAGCCTGAAGACAAAATATACAAACAATGACTTTGCAGATATTTGTGAAAACTTGGGGACATTGAGAAAATTGTAGCTAAAAAATTAAATAGTTTAAAATCTTATAACTCTTTCATCCTAACCCATTTCCACACAATGACACTTTTTTGGGTTCATTTAGATAAAGACTGGAAAACATTGTAGAAAATGAAGAAATTGCTTGTGACAAGCAATTTCTCCATTTTCCACATTTTTTTTAATCAAGAAAGATCATAAAATGTTTTCATTCACTTAGAATTATCATCTGCAATGTTTTAGAATTTGGAGAAGCTTATGAATTTATTGTAACTTTTCAACAAAAACCTGGTAACTGCAGCTTAAAACAAGCTGCAGTTATGAGGTTTTATAAAAAGCATCATTATATTCTTGCAGAGAGTTTGAAGACAAAGTATTCCGAAGCTAGCTGTGCTGATGTTCGTGAAGAACTAGGTGACGTTGATAAAGTTGTATGTAAGGAGGTAGATCTGAAAGTCTGGAACTATTTAGAGACGAGAGTGTCACTACTACTGAAGGCTTATGATACTACAATAGAGGTATGTTATCACCCAGTTATAATGCTTATTGGGTTATTAGCTCACCTGAGCACGAAGTGCTCAAGGTGAGCTATTGTGGTCGCTCACCGTCCGTCTTCAGTCCGTCTGTCCATCCGTCCGTCCGTCTGTCCGTCCGTCCACAATTTCTTTAAACATCTTCTCCACAACCATTTGGCCAATTTTGACCAAACTTGGCAGGAATGTTCCTGAGGTGACCCTTTTCAAAACTTGTTCGCAAATTTTTGATTTGTCAAAAAATGTGGGCGTGGCAGGGCGGCGCTTAAAGATCCTATGAAAATTCTTTAAAAATTAACCATCGGGCCAATTTGAACCAAATTTGGCAGGAATGATCCTTAGGTGACTCTTTCCAAAATTTATTCACAAATTTTAAGATTTGTCAAAAAATGTGGGTAGGGCATACCAGACTTTGAGAAATCCAAAGAAAATTCTTTTAAATTCAATAAGTTATCATATCGATAGTGGGAGTCAAAACCTCGTAACTACAGCTCGACAAAGCTGGAGTTACAAGGTTTTAATCCCCCACTGGGGATATGTCTAATCCCCATAGAATAAACATAGACAGAGAATGTTTATTTAAGGCTGGCCAGAATGGGGAACTGCAGGTAAAAAGAGGTAAATACATTCTATTTGTTAGCTCACCTGAGCACGAAGTGCTCAAGGTGAGCTTTTGTGGTCACTCAATGTCCGTCGCCGGTCCGTCCGTCTGTCCGTCCGTCTGTCCGTCTGTCTGTCAACAATTTGGTGTTAACACTCTAGCATCCACAAAAGTTGGCCAATTTTAATCAAACTTGGTCAAAGCAAGTATGGTCATAAGTTCTCGGATGAGTTCGATTATGGGCCTGATCGGACTTGGAAGTCTGGAGTTATTTGCCTTTGAACGTAAAAAATAGCTAGTTTTGACCTTGTTAACACTCTAGCATCTACAATTATTGATCAATCAAGACAAAACTTGGACATAATGTTGGAGACCATAAGATCTCATATGAGTTTAATTTTCAGTCTGATCTGACCAGAAAGACGAGAGTTATGTGCCCTTGAATTTGACAAAATTGCCATTTTTGGCAGTTTTCGACCTTGTTTACACTCTAGAATCTACAAATATTAATCAAGTAAGACAAAATGTGGACACAATGTTGGGGACCATAAGATATTGGATGAGTTTGATTTTCAGTCTGATCTGATCAGAAAGTGGAGAGTTATGTGCCCTTGAATTTGACAAAATTGCCGTTTTTGACTGTTTTCGACCTTGTTAACACTCTAGAATCTAAAATTATTAATCAATCAAGACAAAACTTGGACACAATGTTTGGGATCATAAGATCTCAGATGACTTTGATTTTCAGTCTGATCTAATCAGAAAGTTGAGAGTTATGTGCCCTTGAACTTGACAAAGTTGCTGTTTTTGACTGTTTTCGACCTTGTTTACACTCTAGAATCTACAGTTATTGACTAATCAAGACAAATTTTGGACACAATGTTGGAGACCATAATATCTTGAATTAGTTTGATTTTCAGTCTGATCTTACCAGAAAGACAAGAGTTATGTGCCCTTGAATTTGATAAAATTGCCATTTTCGGCTGTTTTCGACCTGTTTTACACTGTAGACTCTACAGTTAGTAATTAATAAAGACAAAACTTGGACACAATGTTTGGGACCATAAGATCTCAAATGAATTTGATTTTCAGTCTGATCTGATCAGGAAGTTGAGAGTTATGTGCCCTTGAATTTGAAAACAACTGCTTTTTCGGCTGCTTTCGACCTGTTTTACACTCTAGACTCTACAATTAGTATTTAATAAAGACAAAACTTGGACACAGTTTGGCACCATAAGATCTTGTATAAGTTGGATTTTCAAAAAGCTATTGACCATAAGTTCGTCCTCAGTCTTAAAGTCATAAATATTAGTTGAATTGAACAAAAGTGTTGCTCATATCATTTTGGTTCAGGTGAGCGATATAGGACCATCATGGTCCTCTTGTTATTTAAGCTATCCTTTGTTGATGATACTCATTTAAATAGCTTTGATTAGATCATTCAAATGAATACCCACATCACAGAGTTTGATAAACATTGAAAGATATTTTACAATTTGGAAATCCCTTAACCTCTCCTATTTGAATCTCTAGTACAGCCTCTAGATATGTACTTTAGTTTAACCCTTTCCTGAAAATGACTGGTTTGATATCCCTAAATGATAAGAAAATGCTTGTGAAAATATTGAGTCAAATGAAGAAAAGACTGATAATCAGTAATTTTCTCCCTTTGTCTCAATATTTTATCTGCTTTATTGTGCATGAATCCTTTCTTTATCCATATCAATTTTATGTTCTTTTTTAAATTGGAACAGTCTATTTCTTTTCAGTTTGGGAAGGGATTAAGCAGGTTTTGGCTCACTTATTGAAAATGTTGGGAAATGTTATTGCAAAAGAAGAAAATGCTGATAGCCTATATTTGCATCTTTTGCCTCATCATTTTCTGTCCACTTTTGTACATGAATTCAGTCTTACTCAGTATTCTGTTTTGTTAGTTACAGCAGTTTTTAGCTCACCTGAGCACAAAGTGCTCAAGGTGAGGTATTGTGATCGGTCGTTGTCCGTCGTCCGTCCGTCCGTCCGTCCGGCCGGCCGGCCGTCCGTCCGTCCGTCCGTCCACAATTTCTTTAAAGATCTTCTTCTCCCAAACCAGTGGACCAATTTTCTTGAAACTTGGCAGGAATGATCCTTGGGTGAAGGGCTTTCAAAGTTGTTAAAAGAATTTGATTCCATCAAAGACTCTGGCTGCCGCGGCATGAGAAAAGGGGAAAATAGCCAAATATTTCAAAAATCTTCTTCTGCCTAACAAGTTGGCCAATATTCTTGAAACTTCACATGAATGATCCTTGAGTGAAGGGCTTTCAAAGTTGTTAAAAGAATTTGATTCCATTAAAGACTTTGGCTGCCGCGGCATGAGAAAAGCGGAAAATAGCCAAATCTTTTAAAAATCTTCTTCTGCCTAACCAGTCAGCCAATATTCTTGAAATTTCACATGAATGATCCTTGAGTGAAGGGCTTTCAAAGTTGTTAAAAGAATTTCATTCCATCAAAGACTCTGGCTGCCGCGGCATGAGAAAAGGGGAAAATAGCCAAATATTTTAAAAATCTTCTTCTGCCTAATTAGCAAGCCAATATTCTTGAAACTTCACATGAATGATCCTTGGGTGAAGGGCTTTCAAAGTTGTTAAAATAATTTGATTCGATCAAAGACTCTGGCTGCCGTGGCATGAGAAAAGGGGAAAATAGCCAAATCTTTTAAAAATCTTCTGGCTTACTACATGTAGTGGGCCAATATTCTTAAAACTTCACTTGAATGATCTTTGGGTGAAGGGCTTTCAAAGTTGTTATAAGAATTTGATTAATGTGGCATCAGAAAAAGGGTAAAAGAGCAAACACTTTTGAAAAGGCTGAATTTTGTTCTTTCTTTTTTCATTCTTTTGAAAAACTAAGGAAAAGGGGCTTTATTGCAAAATTATTAATTTGCTGCTATACAGGTCAAAATGTTTATTTCAACAAGGCAAGAAATTTCAGGTGAGCGATCTAGGGCCATCATGGCCCTCTTGTTAATTCTACTGCTCTGATGTTATGCTGTTAGGAAAAGATTTAATCAAAATCAAATTTTAACTGTTCAATAAATGGTTCCCCTATGTTGTGGTTTGACTGGGTTCCATATAAAAATGATAAAGAGGGCAGTGTTTGACAATCTTTTCTCAAATTATAAGACCCGGATATTTGAAGATTTTGCGTAGTTTAATGTCTAAAGACTGAAAATTATCCCTATGCTGTAGCTTCTGATCGTAACAGAAAGTCCTTAGTTATATGCCTTTTCAATTGACAAAATAACCATTTTCGCTCATGTCACCTATGTTCAGGTGAGCGATATAGGACCATCATGGTCCTCTTGTCCATTAGATGTAGGAGTAGATGTAAAGAGTAGATGAAGAAATCAGAAACTTTTTATGCCCCAGTATCCAAAGATTGGTGGCATATTGTCTTACTTGTGTCCGTCTGTCTGTCCAAGAACTTAAAATTTGCCATTTTGGGGGCATTTGTTTTTCACAAGCACATCTTCTACTTACTAGTTTAAGGTCTATTTTAAATCTTTCATTTTATTTAGACTAGTAGATTTTTAGACTAGCTGAAGTTGAAAGTTGATGTGAATGGCGAAATAGAAAGTATAAAGTAGAGTGGGCAATGTTAAAGGAAAAGGGACAATCCAGCAAGTTTAACCCTGTCCCAAACAAGATCTAGTTGTTACGGCCCTAAGAAAATAGGCCTGGAAAAACATTAAGGAGAAAGAAGAAATTGCTGATGATCAGCAATTTCTCCTCTTGCCTGAGTGGGTGCCATAAATCATACCTGTATTAACATCAATATCATGATGATTTTCTGTAGCAGCTTTCAAATTGGACCACCCAAAATTTTTGTTGTCCTTTTCCAAACAAGATATGGTTTTGCCACCCTTATAGAAAAGGCTTTGGAGACCATTGAGGCAAAAGAAGAAAATACTGATAGCATTTTCAACTTGTGCCCATTTCCAATGCTTTATTATTGTACAAGAATCCTATCTTTATCATGCTCCATTTTGTAATCTTCAGTAGCTTTTACAGTTGAACAATCTAAATTTGTTTTGTTTGGGATAAGATTAGTGTAGACAATTATTTTTACTCTCAAATAGTCATTCTTTAGTGTGACATGTCTCATTTACATGTATAAACTGTGTTTGTACTTGACAGGACGATGAAGCAGTATTACAAAAAGGGAAGTTATCAGATATCACCAAACTGTGTGTTCAACTGCGATGTTGTGAGAAAAAGATATTACAGAATACTGTCGTGTATGCCAAACAACAAAAACAGAGAATAGAGACAGATGCTCAAACTACATAGTTGTGGAATTATTATTTATTTATTTTATTAATTCTTGTGGTTATTTTTTATGAAGCCTGCTTTTGCTTTAGTTCTTACAAAGGAACAGGTGCATTGCTGCATGTTAGTGGATTTCAAATTGATCTAGTTCAGTTGATATGAAACAAATGACCTGAAATTTTGAAAAATGGTCTTTAGGGCATTTAAGATCAGCTGGTAGATACATGCAGTCTGATCAAGATCCATGTTGTTCTCTTATAGCTTAGCTTCATCATTGCGTGTAAGTTAGCATCAAGGATTCTGATGAAGCTGCACTTATGCACAAGCTGACCTTGAAACATATTTCAGAGATAAGGATCTTCAGCTTTTTGGGAAATTTTAGCTTTTTTGGTCAGAAGTTATGATTTCATTTTATTATAAAATCTGTCGGATCTGTCCAGATCTGATATTTTTTAAAAAGGGGGATACATTGGCATTTTTCAGATCCCTGTGTGAGTGATCTCCAACAGTGGTATAAATAAAGTCAAGACAACATTTATACTGCTCAAAATATTTTTGTGAACTTATATGGGGGGGGGGGGGGGGGGGGGGGCATTTGATTCTCTGTCAGAATTTTGGTAAAATGTCATTTTTGTATGAGTTTTTTTTTTTATGGGGATTTATTTTCTATCACGACTGTATAATCTATTAACTTATAAATTTACTTTCCATTCTTGATCCATGTAATACATTTTAAAGTGACATTTTACAATTATTTTTACATAAAGTTTACTTTTATTCTATCTGAAAGAGCATCTTTTTTTATGGAAATTCTGAAAACTTCAAGTCAAAATATTGAACACTTTACGAGAAATATATATTTTTGTCCTAAAATTAGACAAATTGTTGTGGACAACAGTTCAGATTTATATAGAATTTGTCATTTCTGCCTCAACTTTAAAGGCGCATTTTTCGCTTATAAATAACAACTTCAAAAAACTGATAGCATTTCTACGCATTAGAATAGACAATCTTTGCATCAAGAAAGACTTTTAAAAAATGAAATAAATGTGAAATGTCACTTTAAATGAGCATCTTTCATTCAAAGCTTTAAAAAGTTTCAAAACTTGGACTTTGTTTATACTTAATACTAAATATCAATACAAAAATCTCTGAGGAAAGAATGTCTTAGACAATGCAGGATTTTGGCATTTTCTTTTTACATGGTGTCTTTTTAATTCAAGTTATATCACTATGGTATAAAAAGCTCTATATTCATGAATATCTGAATTCTTATTTATTAGTTTCTTGTGCATATTGATGTTATACATCTTGCTTTACCTTTAGTCTTGTCTGAAGTCAAAATATTTATACTCGCATGAAACCAATACAAGGCTCAGAAAAATACAGCCATGTTATATAAATATACACAAATATTGCCATGTTAAAAAGATATACTGCTTCAATTTGAAAGCTGTTGCAGACAAGGAAATTTATAAATGTTGGTAAATACAGGATTCTTGTACAATAAAGTGCAAGTGTTGAGGCAAAATAAGAATATGATAGTTACCAGCTTTTTATTCTTTTGTCTCGACTCTTTCCTAGACTTTGTCCCAGGGATGTCAAAATAAGGGGTGTAACATGTGTTAGAAAATAGTGATAAAATAATAAAAGAAATTTGTGTGAAAAAGACAGGAAACTCATATATAATTTGTTATTAATGTGCTGTTTTAGAGAGTAAGATGTGCAATATTTCGTTTATGAGTATTAGTTTTGTAATGCTGATACAACATATCGTTAGTGGGAGATCATGTGGGAGCTAAAAGTTTTTGATCTTCCACAGACGATACAGAATTATGTAATTGATTCAAATTAGCTTTTTCTACAGTTTATAGATGTGTATGCTGCTTTGTGTTTATTGAAAGTGCGAATCCTCCTTATCTCTATTTGTTTTGCATGAGAAAATGAAATAAAATTGGTAAAATATGAAATGCTTTACTTGTTATGATATCTTTACCTACCAATTTAACCCTGATGTTAATCCTTTCCCAGACCAATTCTGGTCATCAGTTATCAAAAGGGATTTGGAAAGCATTGAAAGAAAACAAAACGCTGAAATGTCTCAATACCTGTTCATGCTTTAGCAAAGCACAAAATCGTCAAAATGTATTAACCCATTCCCACACAGTGACGACTTTTGACGCCCTAAATATTAAAGGCTTGGGAAAACACTGTGCAAGCAATTTCTTCATTTCCCATGTTTTCTTCACAGAAAGACCGAAAAGTGTAAGATAATGCTTTTGAAATTGTCGTATGCAACATCTTTGAATTTGGACCAGTCCAAAATTTGTTGTCTGGTAATGGGTTAATGCTAAGTTTGTGATCAGCAAGTCTTCTATTTTGACAAGTTCAAAATCTAGTTGTTTTGGAAATGGTTACAGCAACAGTGATCGGGGTCAGTATATACCGTATACATGTATAAAAAAACTAGCCATTTCCCAAAAAAGACCTGCTTTTGATGTCTTTGTCTGAAATAGTATAGGAAAACATTGGAACAAAAGAAGAAAATGCTCATGATCAACATTTTTCTCCATTTGTCTCTATATTTTCTATGCTATATTTTACACTAAACCTCTATCAATCCACATCCATTTTGTCATCTGCTGCAGCTATAAATTCAGATGACCCTACTTAGCTCTACTGGCCAGCGGGCTTTAGTCATTGCGATGTGTAGGTAGAGCATCCGTATGTATCTGTCTGTCTGTGCGTGCATCCATCCCTAAACTTTTTCTTTAAAAATCTCAAAAACTACAGGAAGGATTTCAACAAAATTTCACAGGAATCATCCTTGAGTGACCCTCTTTCAGCTTCCTTCAAAGAATTTTGATTGAACCAGAAAGTCCTCCGAGTTATCTACCCTTAAATTTCAAAATAGTTGTGTTAACTGTTGTGGCTGTAACAAATCAAATATTGACCAATTAACCCTTTTCCAAAAGACACAAATTTTAAAATTCTTGTTAAAAAAGGAAAGGATTTGCTAACAATATGGTACAGAAAAAATTGAGGCAAAAGGAGAAAATGCTGATCATCTGTAGTTTCTCCTTTTGTCTCAATGTTTTCCCAGGCCTTTTCTGATAGGGACATCAAAAGCAGTTTTTGTTTGGGAAAGGGTTATGATAAAAACTTGAAACGAAGGTTAGGTAAAACAATAGAGACATATGAAGGAGAATCTAGAACTTTCTCCCTTTCCTTCATTATCAGGTTATAATGTACATGAATTAAAGTGACATTTCAGAATTTTTTGTCATAAATTTCACTTTTATTTTTATCTGAAAGAGCATATTTCCTTATGAAATTTCAAGCCAAAATATTGCGCCGTTTACGAGAAATTTATATTTTTTAGTTAAATTGAACAAATTGTTGTGGACAACAGTTCGGATTTATATGCAATTTATCGATTATGTCTCAACTTTAAATGTGTGTTTCTCGCTTATTGGCAACAACTGAAAAAAACTAATAGTATTTATACTCATTAGAATAACCAATCTTGGCATCAAGACATACTTTAAAAAATTGAATTTGGAATGAAATGATCCTTTAGGGTAGAATGCCCATAATGTCGCCATTTTGAGATTAATAAAACACCGGCTTTTTTTGAGCGGCGTTGTTATGTATCCGAACTTATTCGGGCGTGGTTTTAAATATTCGGCGGTGGACCGCCGAATGTTTTTGATCGCGCCTGAATAATTCCGACATCATGCAAATCTCATTAGTGGTGGACTACTCTAAGTTCAAATTTATGTCCATTTGTCATCTGCAGCAGTTCTAAAACCAGAGCAAACCTCTCATTTATGTCTTTTATATGAGATTAACCCTTTCACAAACAAAACGTAGTTTTGATGTCCCTAATAGAACAGACTTGAAAAAAAAATAGGCAAAAGAAGAAAATGCCGATAACCAGCATTTTCTCCTTTTGCTTCAATATTTTCTGAGCTACATGTATTTGTGTACAAACCATATCTTTTATAATTTCCATATTGTCATTTGCAACAGCTTTCAAATTGGACCACCCTAAATTTTACTGTTTGGGAAAGGGTTTTAAAAGAATAAGTTATGTATGAAGAAAACATTGGAGTTGCAGTATCATTAGATGATGTAAATCTTTACTGAAGATTAAATACCGATACATTTTCAAGTAATTATTGAAAGGAGTTTACACCAGATGTTCTTTGGGAAGGGGTTAGGTCATTAAATCTGGTATCGAAAATTTATTAGAGCGAATGCTAATATACTTTTGTGTGTACTTGAAAGGTTACCTCCCTTGTTTTCAAGGTAAGTGAAATTGATTTTGCTGATAATTAAAATACTAGAGTGTGACATCAGATACACTGACTGTAGTTTTTGTCCTTTTCTATTGACAATGGATTTTCAATGATTTTTTATGACACGGATTTCCAGAAACTTGTGAAAATCGATGCTGTAGTAAGTAGTATATATTCCGGACGGTATAATTTTTCGGATATGTTTTAAATTTCCCCAAATGCGTTATTTTCCAATTAATTCTCGTATCTAGAATAATCCAGAGGATTCTTAAGTCTTTCAATGTTTCAAAAATATATACATGTAAATCGTGACATAAGCACAGGTAACTGTCTTCATCAAAGAAAAACAGTTTTATTGAGAAGGTTTATTATCCCCCGCTGATGAAATCATCGGGGATATTGTTTTTGCGTCGTCCGTCCATCCTTCCATTCGTCCAAGTTTCATTTCCACGCTATTTGATAATTTCTTAAAAACCATTGACAGGATTTAGATGAAACTTTGAGGAAAACTTCACTACATTACGGAGTTTAAGAGATGTGCATATCGTCTGGGATAACTGGTTCGACAATTAAATTCAGAGTTACTGCCCCTGATTCATGAAACCATATACCCGGTACATACAGAGCAATATTGTTTTAAAGCTATTTCTTGAAAACTATTGGCTGTATAGTAGCTGTAACCATGAACATGATATTTTTCATGTCCTTGGTTGATGTAGGTAGAAGATATCCTGTCCATAAGTTCGATATACTCCATCTGCAGACAAACAAAATATTTTCAGCTGGGGATATCCATTTAACAAATTTGCATGTTTGAATGCATTTTTAGCTCGACTTTTCGAAGAAAATGAGAGCTTATACTGTCACCCGGGCGTTGGCGTCGGCGTTGCAACCAAGGTTAAAGTTTTTTCAAACATCAATAACTTCCATACTATCAAAGGGATTCAACCCAAACTTGGAATACTTATTCACCATCACACCCTCTACCTTACTATTAGGGCCCATGACCCTGGGACCACTCTATTTGGAGTTATGCCCCCTTTATACTAAGCAACTTAGAAAGTCGAGCACGCTGTCTTCGGACAGCTCTTGTCAAAGCCAGTGCTCATAGGGGCGGCAAACCAGTTCATGTCTGGGAAAGTGTGATAGATTCTAATTGTGTTGGCCAAAATTTGCGAATTAAGTGTCAGTTCATGGACTCAAATTCAGCAAGTCCAATTGACAAAGTTTTGTTATAAGGACTGCAAAATACCATTTTTATTTCATAAATAAACTTACCTGTCATTACAATATGGATCTCTCTTTTATGATCCGCAGAATAAACACGCTTACCGGAAGTGAACTTTTTACCCTAGCACCGGTTATTCACTTCCTCTCCAAAATCACCACATGTGTCAGTTTCTCTTTTCTTGCGAAAGTGTTCGCATCGCCGCAGCAACAGAAATTAAATACGCGCAGCTTATGGTCACCACGTGTCTTTGGACTTTGTTAAATTACCGTGGTGATTTCCTGAGAAGAAATGGCTTCAAATCATCCGCTAGAGGACGGAGTATGTACCGATACGGAGAATTTCAGCGACGGGACAAACCTGTCGGTTATCTCGCCGAATAGAAATACGGACTTAGTTCGCGACGCCGACCACGTGCCTAGGACAGAACCGCACACAAAGACAAATAAGACTAAGAAAACGTCGAAATATAGTGAGTTGGCAAAAAGACTCACATTAATGGAAGAAATGATGCAGAAAATGTTGGAAAATCAGTCTGCACCTGGAAATAAATCGAGACACAAAGTTTTATCAGACTCTGAGGAGGAAACAGATAGAGTCTCTTTGTTTGCCTGTGGACAAATTTCCCCAAATAACTCAGACAATCTTGATGAAAATGAACAGAGTGAAAGTGATTTGGACAAAAACAATAACACTAATGCAGAAAGTGATTTTTCCAAGGACCAAAGGAAATGTTTGTTTGACATATTTGGGGATGATGCTGTTGTAAAAAAGGCAGAGAAAAAAGAGGGATTAGTGCTGGACGACTCTCAAATAGAGGTTCTGAGTAACAGCTATCGTTGTAAGGAGCCAAATTACTTGTCGGCTTTTTCAGAAGAAAATTTTGACATGTTTCCAGTTGACTCAGACTCGGAGAAATTGTTGCAGGTCCCGTCAATGGATGCCATCATTGAATCGTGTCTCACAAAGAGATATGGAAACCAAGCTTCGTTTGTTAGGAACAAAGGTAAACATTTATTTGGTCAACCAGCAAAAATGGTGGAGAAAATAGCCTATAAAGGGCAGCAAGCTTCAAGACTTGGACTTGTGATACAAATGTATGTGCAGCAGAGTTTGGGAAACTTATTACAGTTCATTCAGTCAGATGTTTTTGACAAGGACAAGGCAACGCAACAAGTCAAAGACGTTTTCGCCATGACCACGAAATGTCTTGATCAGATTGGGCGAACGGGTGCTTTCCACCACATTATTAGGAGATCAGTGGCAATGACAGACTCGCTTTTATTCGAACAACCCGATCATAGTGAGTTCTCTAACTTGCCTTTGACGGGAACTGGAGTTTTTGGACCTGAACTAGAATCTCTGCTAAAAGCTCGTAAAGAGAAAAAGAAACAGATTGACGATTTGATTCCAGACATGAGAAAACGAAACTTAAAACGCAAACATGGGTCATCAACTTCATCTGAGACCACTCAGTCCAGTTACAAGAAACCGGCATTGGATACTTCTGGTTCCAGCCAGCAGTCCGGTTCGAACTGGAATAATTTTCGTATCCCACGAGTACCACGGGACAACAAATACGACAACAAAAATCGGTCTAGATCGGGCAACAACGGTTACTCGAGACGTTCCAGTTCTTACAGAACATCTGGACCCAAGTCTGCTAAAGCAGATGAAAAATGACTTTGTAAGTACAATAGCAAAATGTCCAGAGATACCTGTTGGGGGAAGACTGTCTCATTTCCTTCCCTTTTGGAAACAGATAACAACAGACAAATGGGTTTTGGAAATCATAGAACAGGGGTACAAACTAGAGTTTGTGCAGAAACCTCCTTTTTTGGGTATAAAGCCAACAAATGTTCCCTTAAAACATCAGGAAGCTATAAAAATAGAAATAGAGAATCTTTTGGAAAAAAGAGCAATAGAAAACAGCGTTTTTTCTCGCCAATTGGGACAGGTACCTATACCCCTATAATTGGGAATTTTTCGCGTCGTGAAATCTTCAAATTGGGAAAAGATTAATTCGCAAAATTGATGAATTGGGAATCTTAAAAGTGCATCTTAAAGACTTAATCTATCATTAAGGGCTAAATTCTGCACCACATATCATTGTAAGGTCTTGGTTTAAACAGGAACATACTTGTGACCATATATTTTGACCATTTATTAGATCTCTGTATATTTTATTTTAGATATTGTTGAAAGGTAGATAATGCTGAAATCCAGCATGCACTCTAATTCTCTCATTGTTTTCCAGGCATTTAAAGTAACATTAATTGTGTTGTCTGCATAAAAAATTAATGTTATTTTCACAGTGACACCATTCCAAGACATTGTGGAAAGGGTTAAGAAAACACAAAATGTTTGTAGATATAAATTCTTCTACATGTTCTAATCTAAATCATTTCCTAGCTACTTTGTAAGTGCTTCTATTTTGGAAACAATGATGTTGTGGTCTGTTGAAAGCTTAGAACTTTGAATTTGGATCTGTCTAAAAAGAATTCAACTTCTCAGTAACCCATATAAAGGTTATTAAACTGTTTGGATGAGATATTTCTAGTCAAACTAAAATGCATTGCATGATTGGCCATTGGGAACGGCACATAAGATCATTGGGAACGGTAGCTATGGAGATTGGGAAACGGCCTGTACTAAAATTGGGAAGAGCCTGTAGTCATTGGGAAAGGTTCCTTTTACCGGTACTAATTATAGTAGGAAAAAAAACCCTGGAAAAGGTAGACCAAAAGGAGATTTATTCCGGTTTTTACAGTACGTTGTTCCTAGTTCAAAAAAAGAACGGGGAAATGAGACCTGTCATAAATCTGAAACCCCTCAATGAGTATCTCTGCAAAAAGAAATTCAAAATGGACACAATGCCAAAAGTACTGAATCTAGTTGGAAAAGGAGATTGGGCTATATCGATAGATTTGAAAGATGCCTATTTCCATATAAAGATTTTCAAAGGTCACAGACAATTCCTGCGTTTTCAGTTCCAGGGAATAGTCTATCAGTTCAGGGCTCTTTGTTTCGGCCCAACGAGTGCGCCAAGATTGTTTGTAAAAGTCATATCAGTAGTAGTTGCTCATTTACGAAAGCAAAATATTCGTCTAGCAAGCTACCTAGACGACTGGTTGTCAGCAAATCAGACAAAAATTTTGACCTTAGAAAATAGAACCAAGATCCTAAATCTCCTTTTCCATCTGGGCTCCATTGTCAACAAAACCAAATCACAATTGATCCCTGTTCAAGAAATCACTTACATTGGGGGCAAGTTCGATTTAGCTGTGGGGAAAGTGTATCCCACAGAGGAAAGGTTGACCAAATTGAAAGATGCAGTGACAAATATTCTGAACGGTCAAAGGACAGCCAGACATTTTTTGATACTTCTGGGTCTGATAGCTTCATGTCTAGAACTTGTTCCCAATGGGAGATTGTTCATGAGACCTATCCAGCTCCATTTGCTACAAAATTGGAGTCCAGCAAGAATGGCCTTATCTTGCCAAATTCCTGTTACTCCTGGTCTAATATCCAGTCTGAATTGGTGGTTACAGGATCAGAACATTGCAAAGGGCAGATCTCTACAGACAGATCTGTATCCAGTCACAGTGACCACAGATGCAAGTGGGAAATGGGGCTGGGGAGGTCACATGAACAATTTGACTTGTCAGGGTCAATGGAGCAAACTTCAAAAATTGATGCACATAAACTGCTTGGAAATGTTGGCCGTGATGAAATCTTTACAGCAGTTCCGCTCTCACTTAGTCGGTCAGAACATTTTGATCAGGTCAGACAACACAACAGTGTGTCAATACATAAACCATCAGGGGGGAACAAGGTCCACTCAACTATGTTCTCTGACTCTGGATCTTTGGAAATTTGCCCTGAACAACAATATGAAATTGAAGGCAGTTCATATCAAGGGAATTCAGAACACAGTGGCGGACAGCTTGAGCAGAAACATGGTCCGTCAGACAGAATGGTCTCTAGACAATGCAGTGGTTCAAAAAATTTTCACGATTTGGGGTCACCCAATTTTAGACCTTTTTGCAACCTATCAAAACAAGAAAACAACTCTGTTTTGCTCTTGGACACCGCATCCTCAAGCATTTGCACTGGATGCCCTGTCAATTGCATGGCAGAACATGTTTGTGTATGCATTTCCACCACTGCAACTGATTCCCAGGGTTTTGAATCACTTGAAAACCAGTCAATGTACAATGATTCTCATAGCCCCAATGTGGCCAAGACAACATTGGTATACACAACTTCTGAATCTGTTAGTTGCATGCCCTCGCAAAATTCCATGCAGTCAGAATCTCTTGACACAGTGCAAGGGGACAATACCCCATCCACATCCAGAGACACTTCGTCTGACTGCATGGCTGCTATCGACAGATCTTTCTCTTCAAAGGGGTTTTCTAAAAGAGCTAGAAAATTATTGGCAAAATCTTGGAGAAAGGGCACGCAGAAAGATTACAAAAGCAAATTCAGACAGTTTGTTAGCTGGTGTCGTGAAAGGGATATCGATCCCTATTTTGCCACTCTAGCACACTGTGCGGATTTCCTTACGTTTCTTTTTGACAAAGGGTTGAAATATAGAACGATAAATGGCTACAGATCTATGTTGTCATCTGTTCTTGCTCCAGTAAATAATACTCCCGTTGGGCAGCATCCTTGTATCATTAGATTGCTCAGGGCAGTATTTAATGAAAGACCCCCGGTTAAAAGGCTAATACCCGAATGGGATCTTCTTCTCGTTTTAGGAAATCTGAAGAAACCACCATTTGAGCCGTTGCAGAGTGCTCCTTTAAAGTATGTTACATGGAAGACCTGTTTCCTAATAGCTATCTCCACATTTAGGCGATGTAGCGATCTACAATCACTTCAACTGGGCGAAGGGTCAGCGAATGTACAGAAACGTGGTGTCACCTTCATTAGAATGGGTTTGTCCAAACAGGATCGGCCAAATCATTCAAGTAAAAACATTTTTATACCAGCTTTACCAGAAAACAAATTGCTGGATCCGAAACGGGCTCTTACATATTATTTGAAAAGAACTGAACCGTTCAGAAATACTGACTCTGGTGATATTTTGAAACTTTTTCTTGCTACAAAGAAACCTCACAAACCAGTTTCTGCACAGACAATTTCAAGATGGCTAGTAGAATGTATAAAATTTTGCTACAAATCGGAAAACAAATCAGTGAAAAATTTAAAGGGACATTCAACGCGTAGTGTTGGTCCATCATGGGCTCTTTTTAAAGGGGCATCTCTGCAACAAATAATGGAATCTGCTGATTGGTCAAGGGAGACCACATTTACAAAATATTACTTAAAGTCGGTAAATACAGACTTTTTAAATGTGTAGACAACACATTCTGATTTTGAAACTCTTTTCTTGCGGATCGCATTATGGATAAACTGTAATATACTAAGTTTTTGGATAAGAAACAATGGTTTCATCATAAATAGTGATCGTAACAAGTAGTTACTCTTGTAAATACTGTTGGTGCTTCAAGGAAAGCAGTTATTGTATGAGGACAAGAATCTTTCAGATTGTAATAAGTGTAGAGGACAAAAATCCTACAGACTGTCATTATGTACATAGTGGGTGCTTAAGTGGATATGAATGACACCCGCCACCAGATGGGTACTGCTTTGGAATCTGCAAAAATCCATATTGTAATGACAGGTAAGTTTATTTATGAAATAAAATTGGAAAATTTGTATTTCAAATTAGAGTTTTATGAATAAATAATACTTACCTGTCATTACAGCTACCCACCCTCCAACCCCACATGTCATTCCTTCTAGCGGCGAACACTTTCGCTGCGTTAGGAAACTGACACATGTGGTGATTTTGGAGAGGAAGTGAATAACCGGTGCTAGGGTAAAAAGTTCACTTCCGGTAAGCGTGTTTATTCTGCGGATCATAAAAGAGAGATCCATATTGTAATGACAGGTAAGTATTATTTATTCATAAAACTCTAATTTGAAATACAAATTTTCCAATTTTCAATGAAATTCCTTCATTTCAAGCAGATTGAGGGCTTCACATCCTCTTTTTTATTGGTTTTTGGAAATGATCTTTGTTTAAGACTTAGATTATTTTAGTCAGGAATCGGGGGATGGGTGTTTATTAGAATCACTCTTTTTTGCTGAAATTGTGCTAAAATAAGCAGATTTTCAGCTGTGATTTGGGGGATGGGCGCTTATTAGAATATGGGCATTTATTAGAATAATAACGGTTTATTTCAATTTTGGTATGTCAAATACTGGTTTTGTTTTTTCCAGTGAAAGATGATGTTCAGCAGACTGATACACCGAGTTCTACCTTACACCAAGACACACTACCCATCAAGAATCATCAGAAGACCTTTGGTAAAATATATTGTTGGCTTTGTTTTCTATTTTTACACCAACCAATCAAAATGCTCGTTGCAAACGCAGGTCTGTTGTCCCTGACAACAACACCAAAATGGCTGCGGTTGATAGACACGCACTTGACACCGAGCAAAGAGCAAAGTTTGTTAGTTTTGAGAGCAAAGATATGTCATTTATAATTAATGAAGTGGATAGGTTTTGGTATATTTTTGGCACTGTAAGTGGCAGTTTTGTGCGATCATTGTGCTAACAAGAAGTAGAGCGGTGTGTAATTTTGAACATATATACAAACTATAATATTGACAATTCGTGTCCATTTTTGGCAGTTGTCAGATTAGCTCAGTTGGTAGAGGTGCCGACCTGTATACCGTAGTTTATAGGATCAAACCTCTCGCCGACTTCATCTTTTTGCCCCCCCTATTTTTTTTTTTTGTTTTTATCTTTTAATAACATTTTTCCATACCAAATTATTCTAGAAATTGCAAAAACGAAATAAAACTACAATTATTAATTATGCTTTTATATCCGCGACTTCTAGAATCTTTTAGATTGAAAAATATAAAATACATAGTTAGTAGGATAAAAAATATGAAGCCAAGGTGGGAATCAATCCCTTGTCATCAGGTTCAAGGGTCGGACGCGCTACCGACTGAGCTAATCGGGATTTTGGTGTACAACGATTCAAATTGCCAATATATAGTTTATACGTTCATAAGTTAACATCGCTTTGTTTCGGGTTTCTGTGATGATCGTGTGGAACTGTTGCTGCCAGTGTTGGAGGTATGCAGAAGACTATCTGCTTCATAAATGCCATGCCTTTGCTCTCAAAATTGACGGACTTCGGTCTTTGTCTTTGTAGTGAAATCACCGCACTGGAGGCGGCCATGGCTACTAATCTTGTTATCGTTAGAAACAGAAGTGTAGTGTGCACAGTAGTGCGCATGCCCGTGCACATGCGAAAAGTCTTTCAACTTTTCCAAAGTCATAACCTGATTGGTAAAAAAAAAAAAAGGTCACAGAAGATGACCCCCAATGGGTGGTCGTTAGATCCTACTGAAAGATAGGATCTATATTTCAATTAGATTGTGGCTTGCACATACCAAGACTGATTAACATATTTGTGGCTTAACAATATTGCAGGCAAGACAGTTTAGATTAAAGTCATCCAATACAGTGTCATGATAAGAGATGGAAGATTTTGATTGCCATGATGGGCTCTGATAAGTAATCAAAAGCCTGACAGCCTGATATTTATGATTAATTAAATTTATTGATTATTTCAAAATAGAGCTACTGATAAGAGTGGGTAAAGGCTTTTGAAAATGCAATATTTCATAAATTGTTCATTAAACCCTATGTTGTGGTACTCATTTGAAGTGTATCATCAACATGATTCAAATGAGTGCCTACATCATAGGGTTTTGATTTGAAATAGGTTTAGAACACATTTAACCCCCCCCCCTTAGCTGTTGCTCTGATTTGAAACTTACACATATCCTGATCATTGTGCCAAGTCATGTTCTAATCTAGCTCCTTAAATGACATACCAGGGTGATATTCCTTTCCTAAATAGCAATATTTAAGGGTGTTCTGATTTGAAAGCTACTGCAGGTGACAAAATTGGTGTTCTCTAAGACAAAATTCATGTTCTAGAGTACAGAAAATATTGAGGCAAAAACAGAAAATGCTGGTTATCCGCATTGTTATGCTCCAAGAAAAAATTTGGGGGAGCATTATAGTCGCCATGCTGTCCGTCCTTCCGTCCGTCTGTCCGTCCGTACGTCCGTCAAGGCCCATATCTCAGCAACCCTTTGACGGAATTGGATGAAACTTCATATATATATATATGACCTTCCTCAGAATATTTCCAGTGGACTTTTTTTCTGTTTCTCAATTTGCGGCTGTGTCACAGAAAAAAGGGGCCTTGATGTAAAAATTAATTTTTCTCTAATTTCTTTTCATCTAATGGTCAGAATTTAATGAAACTTTGTACTTATGTGGTAAATGAAATGTTCTAGACGATACACCATTTTCGATTAATGTACAATCCACATGTCATGGCAAAAGGGGGCTTAATGTTTTTTTTTTTTTTGACAAGCACTTATTCGGGGAGCATAATCCACCTATGCTGGCTCTTGTCTTCTTTTGTCTCAATGTTTTCCCCAGCCTTTTCTATTTGGGACGTCAGAATCATGTCTTGTTTGAGAAGGTTAAAGGAACCTTTGTCCTCATTACAGCTGAAAATGAATTAAATGATGTCATTGAAAAATATTTCAGCTTGAGAATTTGACAAGATCATATTCGGGTAATGCAGCAGAGCTCCCGGACTTGTGCCGCCTCAGATCGAGGGGTTTGATTGAAGTGAAGGGAGCAGATGCCATACCATTCTTACAGGGGCTTGTTACAAACGATGTTACTTTACTGGAAGAACAAACAAAATGTATTTATACCATGGTGCTAAATGTGCAGGTAACTTTTCTTTCCTTTTTTCATTGGGTTCAGGGGTTCAAATCTGTAGACTAATTATTTCATTCATTCAGAAATTCAGTCAAAATTGTGTATTTATAAGAAAACGAACCACCCATTTGTAAATTCAAACACCCCTCACAGAAATCCTGAATCTTCCACCGAATTATAGTGACACATCTTAACCACAGCATACTTCAAAGGATAGACTATAAACTAAACAAGTTGAAATGTGCAACTGATCAAAATCACTCAGAATTGTATGAAATATTGGATTAATCAATTGCTAGAGTTTAAGGTTTACGAACTGAGAATGAAATGCAGAGCCAGAGGCAAAATTTGAAAAGTGCCAGTAATTCCTAATCTGTGTTACATTTCCATTCCAAATGCAAACATAAGCATTTTGTTTGGTTAAGAATTTTGAATTAATGCATACTTATGGAAATATTTGACAAAATTGTTCAAAATTACCTCCCTTGCATATTAATATAGACTAAAATAATATTTGTAAATTATTTTTTTCTTAAGGATCTTCCCTTCTGACAATTTTTACCGTAAAAAAGCGCGGAGAAGTGGCGTAAAACTTCTACATATAAAAAAGATAAAAATGAAAAAGAAACCAGTTCTGGTTATAATTCTGATATAAATTACAGATATAAAGTATTCTCTCAAACATAAACAGTCAATTCTTGATCATACGAAAATCTAGAAGTTTCACGACATTGAAGTCATTTATATAAAATAATATATGATGCCTCACTCGAAAATCCTGCCACCTGCGCTTGTCATGCACTTTCGTGACTATAATTCACTTAAAGAATATATTAGGATAACTTTCGATTACCTAAAATCGTGAAATTATCAAAAATTTAACAGTGGGACACCTTAAATCGATCGGTCTCGACCTGAAATATTTCTATATCCGGCGAAAAACTTGAGCTCGAACGTGCGATCTAAATCACTAATTCGCCCAATCTTAAGGATACTTGAGATCAAATACCTAGATGTGCAGTTTAATTGGAGTGTCCACTCAGTTCTGAGCGAGTAAGTACTTTTTATTTTACTGATTTATCTACTTAATCATGCAATTTTGGATGCAAGCTATATTACCGGAAGTGTCCAATATCCGGATATTTACCTATAGGGATCATACCAGTGCATTTAATTTCGTGTCTTTTTCTCATTTTCCGTAACTATCGAAAGTTATTATCCAAGCGCAAATGTCTGATTGAAGTTGAGAAAAGCAAACGTGATAAAAACTTGCTCTGGCTCGTAAATACATGCCTTTTTAAATACGTACAAGGAAAGACAACATTGTTTGTTTGGCGATCGACCTCGAATTACAAAATTGTTCAGTGAATTTCTTCGGGGTTTGTTTTCCTTTCTGGTTTAACTTGGATTATCATTTGTTAATCATAACATTGAATGTAAACAGGCATTAACTCTTTCCCAAACAACACCTAGTTTTGATGGTTCTAAAAAAACATGAAAAAACATTGAGGCAATTTCCAAAAGAAGAATATTCTGATTATCATTTTCTTGATTATACACAATTCCAATCTTTATAAACATCGATTTTGTCGTCTGCAACAGCTTTGAATTGGACCACCATTTAGAAAATTTTGTCGTTTGGGAAAGGGTTACATATGTCATTGTTAAATTGTTGAATGATGGATTATCTGTCTTACATGCAGGGATGTCATTATTTTTTGAAGCAATAGATTTATTTTGGAAAACAACAGATCAGACTGGGGGCTTTTTGGCTGCGTACCTGATTTAAACTTTGTAGCTCCAGAAAAAACTAACAATTTTTTAGTGATTTTAAATGATGGTTTTGATTGGCAATCGGTTAATAATGACATCCCTGCTTACATGACACTGACAGCATCTGATTCAAAGTATTTGTTTATGTTTCAGGTAGAACAATGTCTGTTCAGTACAAACCTTCACCCTGTTTAGATTTTGTTGTGAATGTTTTTTCCTCAATAATTTAACAGGTAAATTTGTTGTAATTTATTATATATTCAGTAGATCACACAGAAATGCTTTTAAATTGTAAACGGAATGTGCAATGGCACTTGTAGTAATATTTTGTTTGCCATCAAAGAAAACAGTGACAATGTGAACTGTTTATCAGTAGGAGTCTGATGTCCATACTCAGTTTTCACCTTTATAAGCAGGCCCGAAGGAATGGGGGGGGGGGCTAATCATCTAATGGGCTTAGCCCCTCCCCCTCCATTTTGGCCAAAAATGCCAAATTTTCCTTATTTTACTCTGAAAATTTACTGAAAATCCAATTCCCCCCTCCTCCCCCAATATTCAGACAAAGGGGCTTAAGCCGATCCAATATTAAATTGCTTCCTACAGGCCTGTTATGTACATGATTCAATAGTTTTTTCCAGTGTTTAAAACAATCTGTTGGAAATGGTTTAGAATTTTGTGCTAAGAATAGACTGGGTTTACTGAACATTTTGATAAACTGTCAGTGTTGCTATAAAATCTCGTAACTATTGCTTCAATCAAGCTGCAGTTGCAGGGTTTTAGAATAATACAGACCAAATACTATTGTTTGTCTGAAATTACGTCACCGTTCACTTGATAAAATTAATCCCTGAATAGTCATTTATTAGTATCAACTTGTTTCAGATGAGTTGTCTTTCCTTCAAGAAACCAGGAAAATGTAGCATGTTTGGTGTATTGGTGTCTGGTGAATTGGTGTCATGCACAGGCGTGCATGGATATTATTCTTGGTATGAAACTGAATAATCATTCAATGATTGAATAATTTGTGTAAACATCTACTTAGAATGTCATCACCATAAGTAAATGAAATATCAGTGAATATTTAAATTACTTTTATTAATGAAATACCAAAGAACTTTGTTAAAATTGTGTATTATAATTATATATATGAAGAAATCATTTATTCTCTTCATTATCTTTCATCCAATGACTTCATGAGGCATATAATCTGATATTTATACATATTGCTAATATGTGTTTGAATAGATCTAGACAACTTGCAAAGCTTTTTGAACATTAATTTTGGAAAATATAATTACATGTGACTTGTCAGTTTATCAGTTTATATAAGATAAACAAAAGCACACCATTAATGATAAATGTCATTCACTTCACAAATATTATACACTTTTTTACATCAAAATTTGATTTTTGAAGGAATTTATATTGAATGTGTTTTAGCTGGATAATCTTTCTCACATGTTTAATCTATATTTTTACATTTTCAGGATGCGGGTATTTCTTCTTGCAGACAAAGGTCTAATCCATGGAATGGTTAACACTCAGTCTACTGTTTAGCTATTTACATCACTAGCAACTGATCCAAGGGGACATGAAACCAACACTCAGTCAACTTTCTACAACTTATCATCAAAGAATTTGTCTTTGGAAGTGAACATGGTGTTACAGGAACTAACCCAAGCCTCACACTGAGCCTTTTATATTGTTCCAGCAAAACTAGTTAAACAGACTAGGAAAGAAAATAGAGCTTACACAGACAACAGTGTTGTGACATCACCTTCAAGATGACTCATCAGATGTTCATGATTGCAATAAATAGTTTCATTCTCCATTCAGATATGGAATAGAAATGCTTAGATTTTAAAGTGCTTTTATTGCTTGTGTATCATGTCATTCATAGTAACTCAAACAAAATTAAGTTTAGGTTTCCCCAAATTATAAAACTGTAGGCAAATCCAAACCAAACAGCACTTTAACCCATTACCATGATACAACGACTCTTTGACTCCTAGGCTAACAAAATAATAGCTTTATAAAACATAGTGGAAAATGAAGAAATTGCTTGTGACAAGCAATTTCTTCATTTCCCACAGTGTTTTCTACCCTATAAGACCAAAATTTTGAAAATTTTATTCACTTGAAATTGTCGTCCGCAACATTATTGGATTTGGACCAGTCTAAAATTTTGTTGTTTGGTAATGGAGTAAGAATTCATAATGTTATACAATCCAAAAAGTATTTTACAAATGACACAGAAAATATTAAAGAAAAAGAAGGAAATGTTTGCAGTCAATAGTCATCATTATATTTTTTTGTTTTCTAAAATCTTCTTTAATTGAGCCAACATAACTAGGGATTGTCAATTCCAATTTCAATCTTGAGCTGCCTGGGCTATGGAATGGCATCAGCGATTAATTGGAAAACGGAAAGTTTTAATGCTGCTGCAGACAATAAGTTCAATAGTAATGAATAAAGAATGTATAATGCATGTAATACTTATAGTCAAGAAAATATTGAGACAAAAGGAGAAAATACTTGTAATTTGCATTTTCATCTTTTGTCTCAAAGTTTTCATAAATCTTTCTTTCATATGGCCTCAAAAAATGTCTTGTTTGGGAAAGGGTTAAACAAGTAATTTTATTTTATGTAAGGTTGTTTAAGATTGATGGGATAGTATTGATGTATGGCCGCTTGTCTGGAAATGAAAGTCTTTATCCATGTTGATTTTTCTACATATTCTCACTAGATATTTGACAATGTTAGGCCATCAACCTCATATCATTGACACATAAATTGAAGTTATTGAAAACACAATAATTTTCAAGGTTATAAAAATATTGTCTTCTTTTAAAAAAAAAAAAATGTCTAAAAATGAAATTACAGTGCATATGGACTAACATGAAACTTCTTCTAGTGAGGATTTGGATTGTTCCTTCTATTGCATTGTTTGACACAAAATAGAAATAAAAATATCCTTAAAGAGAAAAAGGAGAATGTTTCCCCGGTAGTATATAACTATAAATATCATTTATATTTCTATAAATATAAAGAATAAAGAAATGAATGTCAATTTTAGATCTGTTTCTATAGCAATCAGTTTGTTTTGAATTATCATGTGATTCAAATGAAACGGATAGCAAATAAAACAGATACAAAGTTGACCATTGTTTTCTTTACTTCTTTATAATTTCTTGACTTTTGTTGACATGTACAAAAAAGTCTTCAGTTTTAGGGATAATTAATTTTTTTACGGTTTTGTAAACATAGATATTTGTCTGTGACCTTGGCCTCATGACCTTAGTACATATCACAAATTGTTTGTTATCCCAATGCCTACAATATTGTAATATACATGTATGAAAAAAAACTCAATAGTTTTCAAAATAATTGGCATTTTCTGTTTGTTCTAAAAATCGATTTTTTGATATGTGACCTTGACATCTGACCCCATGACCTTGATATATATATCAAAATGTTTGGTATCCAAATGCCTACAATATTGTAATATATATGCATGTACATAAAGTCAATATTTTTCAAGATAATTAGCATTTTATGTTTGTTCTAAAAATAGATTTATTGTCCGTGACCTTGACCTTTGACCCCATGACCTTGATACATATATCAAATTGTTCGTGACCGCAGTGCCTACAATTTTGTTATATATATGTATATATAAAAACTTTATAATTTTCAAGATAATGAACTTTTTTCTGTTTTCTAAACATATATTTGTTGTCTGTGACCTTGACCTTTGACCCCATGACCTTGATACATATATCAAAATGTTCGTTACCTTAGTGCTGACAATTTTGTAATACATTTGTCTGTACAAAAAGTCAATAATTTTCAAGATAATTAACATTTTCTGTTTTTTCTAAAAATAGAATTACTGTCTGTGACCTTGACCTTTGACCCCATGACCTTGGTATGTATATAAAAATGTTCGTTATCCCAATGCCTACAATATTGTAATATATATGTTTATACAAAAAATGAATAGTTTTCGAGATAATTTGTTTTTATGTTGTTTTTTTTTCATTTTTGTAAGAAAAAAATGACCAAGGGAGATAACTCAGACTGAAATATTGGAAAAAGTACCTCGCTACCCCCTATTTTTTTTTCCACCAAAGTTTTTAGGATAGTTTATGCTTTATTCTTAGAAAGTATGAAAAAAAGTTAGTCACTAGAAATATTGTAGATTTTTATTTGAAATATAATCCACATCTTGTTTTATCTTGTTATATGTGCGACTTAAATGTGTTACTAAATATGGACGAAATACAAATGTTCTACATTCAAAATCTCGTTTTTCTTTTTTTATCTAACAAAGGAAGGTTCAAAGTGTACTCTGTTGAAAAAATGATGTTGATCAACCCAATAATATCTCTGATAGCTTAAAAACAATTGTACAGACAATTTTATAGTGTATTTTTTAACATTTTGCAATAAAATAACATGCAAAGTTCAATCGATCGTGCTGCAAAAACAAGCGCACTACCATATTGTTTTCTTTGTATTTTTGCAATCTACAAAAGTGACTCTTGAAAATGATATGTGTTTAAAAAAAAGTTAGTCACTAGAAAATTTTGATATTTCACAAGGGAAGATCCTTAAAGCATAATCTTGAAATCCGGCACGGTGAATCAACTTTTGTGAAGTGTACTAGTATTTACAAGTGTGTGTAATTTGATGCATTTCATATGGCTAGAAAGTGGTGTTTTCATTCTCAGTTCGTAAACCTTAAGCGAACTTCTTTTGATTTTCCATTGATGTAAAAAGATCTACCCAAGTACCCATACAGGTGGTTGACCAATCCTCTCAATATTTCTATTATATATTTGTTACCTGATTGTACATTAGACAACATAGCAGGGATATTTTTATAATTCATCTCATTCTATCATTGCAATATCAGACCCATTCATGCTAGTTTTATACTGTTCCTAAATACATTCAGAAGTGTTTTAGAATACTTGCGAGGTTAGACCAGAGGCGCGTTCTTTAGAGCGAGATGTCTTGAGATATCTTGATATGTCTTAAGATATTTTAGGATAAAGCGTTCTTTAGAGCAAGATTTGACATTCAATGGGAGGCTCCATTACCCTATATTGAGTGCTGAACCCCTCTGTTAACTCTGTAGAAACAATATAAGAGAGAATTGACTGAGTTGTTCCGAATGTTCCATGGTACCATGCTCCTTAATTCATACAAATGATGTCATCATGACATCATTTGTATAAAGTATGGAGCATTTGGAACACCTTGGTCAGAAACTAGGTTTTAAAAAACGTTTTATCTAAAACATCTTAAGAAATCTTAAAAAATCTCACTCTAAAGAACGAGGCTCAGGTACCATTCCTGATACTACTTTGTGTATTTCAAACATGAAGTTGTATCAGAACGAGAACCAGTCTAAACTCGCACATGTGCTAAAATCCCTTCCCAACATATTTAGGTACAGTATAAAGCAGAGCATGAAAGGGTCTGTTAAATTTTGTACCTTCTTTCACAGGGGCGAGTCCATTATGACCTACTACTATATAGTATACAACAATCAGGGAATGAATCTACTATTCTGCTAGAGTGTGATCAATCACTCATACAAAATCTCATCAAAGAAATCAAGAGATACAAGATCAGGAAGAAGGTAGGTGGTTTAACCCTTTCCCAAACAAGGCTTGGTTTTGATGTCTCTACTATTAAATGCTTTTGAAAACATTGAGACAAAAGAAGAAAATGCTGATGATCAGCATTTTCTCCTTTTGTCTCAATATTTTCCATGCTGTATTGTGCACATTTCCAATATTCATTAACACCTATCTTGTGGTTTTCAGCAGCTTTTAGGACCACTGAAAATTTTGCTGTTTGGGTAAGGGTTAACCCATTACTAGACAGCGAAATTTAAGATCAATCCAAAATTAACCCTTAAGATGTTACAGACAACAATTTATATCTTCAAGATAAGTGTTTTTTTTTTACATTTGTTGGACTTTCTGTATAGAAAGCATTGTTGGAATTAAAAATTGCTTGCCTTTTTCTTTTTGGGTGTCAAAAAGTGTCAGAATGTGTGAATGAATTTATTTCAAAATGTATGAATGGATCAATCTTGTCATCTGCAGCTTTCAAATTTGACCAATTCTATTGTTAGGGAAAGGGCTAAGTTGGATGTCAATGAGAGCAGCTGGAGGCTTTGAAAGGATATTGCAGTTGTATTGGTGGGAGAAATGACAGGAATCCATGGTTAGATGCTACAGCTACTGCGATATGTTTGAGATACTGTCATAAGAGGTGTTTAACGCCACTCAATCAATATCTTTTGAAAGCAGAAAAAATTGAAATCATATGAAAAAAAAAAAAAAAATAAAAGTATAATTTATCTCTTTCGAAACAGGTGAGTATAGAACACATTGAGAGTTTATCTGTGTATGCCAAGTTACAACAGTCTACCCATATTCCTGTACTAAATTCAGCCATTATTATAGAGGCTACAGACCCACGGGTGCCAGAATTAGGATCCAGGCTCATTGGTAAGCCTAGAACTACAGATAAGCGGGAGTGATGGCTTTATAATTCTTGTTATTTTAATTACAAACCCTAGGTTATGGGTACTCATTTGAATCGTCTCGTTGATGAAAAATTAATGAAATATTGCATTTTGAAAAGCCTTCAGTCCCTCTTATCTGTTAAAGTAATGGTAAAACCAGGCATTCATGGGTTCTTTTTATGGATAGGGGAAGGGGCCCGGGGCCCTTGATTTGGGGAAAAATTTGTCAAATGAGCTGTTAAAGGGGAAAAATAATCGGTTGTGTATTTTGCTTGAATATTGAAAATACTTGAAAAAAGTTCAATAAACACAGGGAAATGGATTCTAGAGGCAGTTTAAGAGATGTTAATTCAAAATCTTTGATCGTAAACATAAATACTCCCATGGGGGAACCTTGCAATGGTTGGAATATTGATTTATGAGGGGAAAATTGCAATTTTTGGGGAAAATCCCCAGAAGGGAAAGGGCCGATATTCGGCCCCCCTTTCTTAGTAAAAAAAACCCTTAGCATTGTTAAGACATCGGTATAAAGATCCATTTCATGTCATGACAAATAAAGATTGAAGCCTGTGCTGATTTATCAAGTTCAATGATTTAATCCTTTCCAAACAAGACCTGGGCCCGGTTTCTCAAAAAAACTTAAGTACATGTATATTCTCATGCTCAAATCTGAGCACCGTGCTCAAATCACACGAAATCCACATGAACTTCAATCAAATACCCTTCAACGTAGGAGAGCTTTCCATTGAAGTTGAGCATGTACTCATGAGTATGTACCTAAGTTTTTGCGAGAAACCAGGCCCTGGTTTTGATATCCCTATTAAGATTGACTTGGGAAAACATTGAGTCAAAAGAAGAAAATGCTGATAATGCCTCAATGTTTTTCTGTGCTACAGTAGATCTATTCACAAATTTACCTTCAATTACATCCATTTTGCTGCCTGCAGCAGATTTCATAGTGGAACACCCTAAAATGTTTTTGTTTGGGAAAGATTTAACCCATTACAACACAGTGACGCCTATTGGCGCTCGATAACACGATGGCTTAGGAAAACATTGTGGAAAATGAAGAAATTGCTTGTGACAAGCAATTTCTTCATTTCCCAAAATATTTTCCATCCAAAAGACCAATCTATTTTAGATTTCATTAATTTAAAAATGTTGTCTGCAACGTCTTTGAATTTGGAACAGTCCAAAATTTTGCCGTCTGGGAATGGGTTAATGTTATTTGTATTGTGACATAGAATCTTGATCAACCAAAGTCATACTCAATGTGTATAATCGTGTGATACAGCAGTTTCAGAAAAATAGTTTTGTAAAAACTTGACCATTTTGAATCCCGTTTGAAGTAGAGAAGGTGGAAAAATGCCAGGAATAAGCTGGATGTGGTGGATTTTTTTATCAGCTGACTTTTAGAAAATCTACCATGTCCATCTAATGCGCGACATCTGTCCCCCTTCGTTGCTTCAGATCGGTCCTGTATTAACAAAATTATGGAAGATTTTCTGAAATGGTTATATCACATGATTATCCACCATGACTGCATGGACAACACTATCTAGATTTATTACATAACATCACTTTTCAACAAAAACCTTTTCACAGCTTTATACAAACTGTAGATACAAGGTTTTTGTTGTAAAGCAGCAATAATCTGATATTGAAATGACAGATAAGTTATATTTTATCTTCCATAACAGTGAATGAAGACATTGAGAGCAAGGATGAAAGTTTGTACCATGAACACCGTGTCAAGTTAGGCGTCCCAGAAGGGCCGCTGGATTTACCATTTGGGAACTGTCTACCTCTTGAGTCAAATTTAGTCTATATGAACGGGGGTAAGTGTGTTTAACCCTTTCCCAAACGACAAAATTTTAGGGTGATCGACTTCAAAAACTGCCACAAATGACAAAATGGATGTTATTAAAGATAGGATTTGTGTAAAATATGGCACAGAAAATATTGAGACAAAAGGAGAAACTGCTGGTTATCAGCAGTTTCTTCTTTTGTTTCAATGTTTTCCCAAGCCTTTTCTATTAGAGACGTGAAAACCAGGTTTTGTTTGGGAAAGGGTTAATTGATAGCGCATTTTCTTTTGCAAATGACAGTAATTTTCTGTAAAAGTTTAAAAAAATATCCAAATTACAGAAGTTTCATTCATCTTTTCTTTGAATATATTAGTGTTTTAGGGCAATAAATTACTTCAAATTTTTAGTGAGCTGTGATTTCATGTCAAAGGAGCTAATGTCACAGTCCTAGTCTCGGTGTCTGTGTCATTTTTAGCTCCACTGGTCGAAGGCAAGCGGGGCTTATGCCATGGCCCTGTGTCTGCCATGCATGCCTCTTGTTGTTAAACTTTTAGCATTGTCTAGTATATTTCTGTAAACAAATTATCCTTAAATTTTACTATCAAGTTTTTGTATCATTCCAGCGAGTTTCAGTAAAGGTTGTTATTTAGGCCAGGAGCTTACAGCCAGAACCCACCATACGGGGGTCATACGGAAACGAATAATGCCTCTAGTCTTCACTGAGTAAGTTTCATATTTTAATTCTACCATCTAGTTCATTAAAAATTTCATGAACTGGTCCAATTTCGAAGCTCTAAAAATATTCTGTTACTTCAATGGATCAACTCATTCTCGCAAATGGACGCATTTTGAAGCTAACCAATATAAAGGATTGGAAAAACTTGGCAGAAGGATTGGAAAAGCTTGGCAGAAATTGAAGAACATGCAATTTTTCTTTTCTCACCCAGAAATACCCCAAAATGTAAAAATTTCATTTGCTTGAAATTGTTGCTTGCGAGATATTTGAATTTTAACAAATCTAGAATTTTGCCATGTGATAATGTGTTAAATATACAGGGTGTCCCAAAAGTAAGGTAACACTTAAAATCTAAGATATCTTGGCCAATATATCCCTTGTGTATTCCTAATACCACTGACAGTGCAGAAGGTTATGTGTAAAAATAAATAAAAGAAATTTCACCAAAATATCATACTTTTTGTATATTTTATCTATGATAAACCAAACACACCCCATTTGTCAATGACGTCATTATAATAGTAAATGACGTTCTCTAGATTACGTCCCATCTGTCACTTTCCTTGGTTTATTCTTGTGCTGAAAGTTTTAGGCTAATGACTGTCATATGTGTCCATAGAAATTTTCCTAAATTATCCTTGAATGTTTTATAGCAATATTGTACATGTTCAATTCAACATGTTCTTGCTGTGGGATTACACTTTAGACAACACATGTCTTCACAAAAAATGGTCCAGTGAATTCAAATCCGGCATGACTTTGTTGTCCACCGACAAAAGTCTAAGCGTTCAACTTGATCTCCCAAAGAATGTGATTTCATTATTATGCCCCCTTTCGAAGAAAATGGGGGTATATTGTTTTGCAAGTGTCGGTCGGTCGGTCGGTCGGAAGGTCGGTCGGTCGGTCGGTCGGTCGGTCTGTCTGTCCGTAGACCAAATCTTGTCCGGAGCATAACTCAAAAAGTATTTAAGGTAGAATCATGAAACTTCACAGGTGGATAGATCTCATTATGGAGAGGTGCAGTGCACAAGAACCGTAACTCTGCCGATCAAATTTTTTGAGTTATTGCCCTTTGTTGATTTTATAACTTGATTCTTGTCCGGAGCATAACTCAAAAAGTATGTAAGGTAGAATCATGAAACTTTATAGGTGGATAGATCTCATTATGGAGAGGTGCAGTGCACAAGAACTGTAACTCTGCCGATCAAATATTTTGAGTTATTGCCCTTTGTTGATTTTATAACTTGATTCTTGTCCGGAGCATAACTCAAATAGTATGTAAGGTAGAATCATGAAACTTCACAGGTGGATAGATCTCATTATGGAGAGGTGCAGTGCACAAGAACTGTAACTCTGCCGATCAAATTTTTTGAGTTATTGCCCTTTGTTGATTTTATAAATTGATTCTTGTCCGGAGCATAACTCAAAAAGTGTGTAAGGTAGAATCATGAAACTTTACAGGTGGATAGATCTCATTATGGAGAGGTGCAGTGCACAAGAACCGTAACTCTGTCGATCAAATTTTTTGAGTTATTGCCCTTTGTTTATTATGCCCCCTTTCGAAGAAAATGGGGGTATATTGTTTTGCAAGTGTCGGTCGGTCGGTCGGTCGGAAGGTCGGTCGGTCGGTCGGTCGGAAGGTCGGTCGGTCGGTCGGTCGGTCGGTCTGTCCGTAGACCAAACCTTGTCCGGAGCATAACTCGAAAAGTATTAAAGGTAGAGTCATGAAACTTCATAGGTGGATAGATCTCATTATGGAGAGGTGCAGTGCACAAGAACCGTAACTCTGCCGATCAAATTTTTTGAGTTATTGCCCTTTGTTGATTTTATAACTTGATTCTTGTCCGGAGCATAACTCAAAAAGTATGTAAGGTACAATCATGAAACTTTACAGGTGGATAGATCTCATTATGGAGAGGTGCAGTGCACAAGAACCGTAACTCTGCTGATCAAATTTTTTGAGTTATTGCCTTTTGTTGATTTTATAACTTGATTCTTGTCCGGAGCATAACTCAAAAACTATGTTAGGTAGCATCATGAAACTTTACAGGTGGATAGATCTCATTATGGAGAGGTGCAGTGCACAAGAACCGTAACTCTGCTGATCATATTTTTTGGGTTATTGCCCTTTGTTGATTTTCAAACTTGATTTTTGTCCGGTGCATAACTCAAAAAGTATGTAAGGTAGAATCATGAAACTTTACAGGTGGATAGATCTCATTATGGAGAGGTGCAGTGCACAAGAACCGTAACTCTGCTGATCATATTTTTTGGGTTATTGCCCTTTGTTGATTTTATAACTTGATTATTATCCGGTGCATAACTCAAAAAGTATGTTAGGTAGAATCATGAAACTTTACAGGTGGATAGATCTCATTATGGAGAGGTGCAGTGCACAAGAACCGTAACTCTGCCGATCAACTTTTGTGAGTTATTGCCCTTTGTTGATTTTATAACTTGATTCTTGTCCGGAACACAACTCAAAAAATATGTAAGGTAGAATCATGAAACTTTACAGGTGAATAGATTTCATTATGGAGAGGTGCAGTGCACAAGAACCGTAACTCTGCCAATCAAATTCTTGGAGTTATTGCCCTTTGTTGATTTTTACACTTAATTCTTAACCTTGCCTATATCTCGTGTCCTTTTACACATACAGCCTTGATATCTCACACATAGATAACTCCTATCAACATCGTTCACATTTAACCATGACCTTGGACCTTGTGACCTTGACCTTGGAGTTTGACCTACTTTAAAAAAAAATAAACCCGGCATATATCTCATGACCTTTTACAAATACAGCCTTGATATTTCACACATGGACACATCTTACCAAGACCTTTCACAATTGACCATGACCTTGGACTTTGTGACCTTGACCTTGGAGTTTGACCTACTTTTAAAAAAACTTTAACCTGGCCGATATATCATGTCCATTTACACATACAGCCTTGATATTTGACACATGGAAACCTCCGACTTAGACCTATCACATACGACTATGACCTTGGACCATGTGGCCTTGACCTTGGAGTTTGACCTACTTTTAAAAAAAATAAACTGGGCCTATATCTTATGTGCTATTACACATAAAGCCTTGGTATTTCACACATGGACACATCTTACCAAGACCTTTCACATTTGACCATGACCTTGTGACCTTGACCTTGGACTTTGACCTTCTTTAAAAAGAACTTTAACCTAGCCGATATATCATGTCCTTTTACACATACAGCCTTGATATTGGACACATGGACACCTACGACCAAGACCTTTCACATTTGACCATGACCTTGGACCTTGTGACATTGACCTTGGTGTTTGACCTACTTTTATAATACATTAACCTGGCCTATATTTCGTGTCATTTTACATATACAGCCTTGATATTTCACACATAGTCACTTCCAACCAAGATATTTCACTTTGACCATGACCTTGGACCTTGACCTTGGAGTTTGACCTTCTTTTAGAAATATCTAACCTAGCCTTTATCTTATGTCCTATTACACCTACAGCCTTTATATTTCACACATAGACACCTCCTACCAAGACCTTTCACATTTGACCATGACCTTGAATATTGCAACCTTGACCTTGGAGTTTTACCTACTTTTAAAAAGACTGAAACCAGGCATATATATCATGTCCTTTTACACCTACAGTCTTGATATTTCACACATGGACACCTCCAACCAAGACCTTTCACATTTGACCATGACCTTGACCTTGGCATTTGGCCTACTTTTAAAAACTTTAACCTGGCCTATGTTTCATTTTACTTTTACATATACAGCTTTAATATTTCACACATAGACACCTCCTACCAAGACCTTTCATATTTGACCATGACCTTGGACCTTGTTAACTTGACCTTGGACTTTGACCTACATCAAATGTAGGCCCTTGAGGGGGCATATATGTTTTACAAACATCTCTTGTATAACTTGATTCTTGTCCGCAGCATAACTCAAAAACTATGTTAGGTAGAATCATGAAACTTTACAGGTGGATAGATCTCATTATGGAGAGGTGCAGTGCACAAGAACTGTAACTCTGCTGATCATATTTTTTTGGTTATTGCCCTTTGTTGATTTTCAAACTTGATTATTGTCCGGTGCATAACTCAAAAACTATGTAAGGTAGAATCATGAAACTTTACAGGTGGATAGATCTCATTATGGAGAGGTGCAGTGCACAAGAACCGTAACTCTGCCTATCAACTTTTGTGAGTTATTGCCCTTTGTTGATTTTATAACTTGATTCTTGTCCGGAGCACAACTCAAAAAATATGTAAGGTAGAATCATGAAACTTTACAGGTGAATAGATTTCATTATGGAGAGGTGCAGTGCACAAGAACCGTAACTCTGCTGATCATATTTTTAGCTCCACTGGCCGAAGGCCAGCGGGGCTTATGTCATGGCCCTGTGTCCGTCGTGCGTCCGTCCGTGCGTGCGTGCGTCCGTGCGTCAACTTTTTCTTTAAACATCTTCTTCTCCAAAACTGCTGGATCAATTTCAACCAAATTTCACAGGAATCTTCCTTACATAAAGCTTTTCCAAATTCCTTCAAAAATTTAAATTCCGTGTAGAACTTGAATTTTAATTGAATTAAATTTAATTAAATTTTCGAAAAAACTTTGAAAATCTTCTTCTCCAAAACTATTGGACTAATTTCAACCAAACTTCATAGGAATCTTTCTTGCACAAACCTCTTTCAAATTCCTTCAAAAAAATAAATTCCGAATTGAACTTAAATTTTTATTAAATTAATTAATTTAAATTTTCGAAAAATCTTTAAGAATTTTCTTCTCCAAAACTACTGGACCGATTACAACCAAACTTCACAGGAAACTTCCTTGTGCAAATTTCTTCCAAATTCCTTCAAAAAATATAAATTCAGAGTAGAACTTAAATTTTTATTAAATTAATTTATTTAAATTTTCGAAAAATCTTCTTCTCCAAAACTACTGGACCAATTACAACCAAACGTCACAGGAATCTTTCTTGCATAAAGTTTATCCAAATTCCCTCAAAAAATTAAATTCCGTGTAGAACTTGAATTTTAATTGAATTAAATTTAATTAAATTTTCGAAAAAACTTTGAAAATCTTCTTCTCCAAAACTATTGGACTAATTTCAACCAAACTTCATAGGAATCTTCCTTGCACAAATCTCTTTCAAATTCCTTCAAAAAAATAAATTCCGAATTGAACTTAAATTTTTATTAAATTGATTAATTTAAATTTTCGAAAAACCTTAAATCTATAAGAATTTTCTTCTCCAAAACTACTGGACCGATTACAACCAAACTTCACAGGAAACTTCCTTGTGCAAATTTCTTCCAAATTCCTTCAAAAAATATAAATTCAGAGTAGAACTTAAATTTTTATTAAATTAATTTATTTAAATTTTCGAAAAATCTTCTTCTCCAAAACTACTGGACCAATTACAACCAAACGTCACAGGAATCTTTCTTGCTTGCATTTCTTCCGCGTTACTTAAAAAAAAAATTAGAACTGAAATTAAGATTAATTATTTGAATGAAATGTTCGATTTCTTTTTTTAAAAATCTTTTTTTCCAAAACTAAAGGACGAATTTTAACCAAACTTCACAGGAATCTTTCTTGCATAAATCTTCTCCAAATTTTGTCATTTTTTTTAATTTAATCTGAATGTACAGTTCTCCATTAGATTCTTTGAAGAAATTTCGGATGAAAACATGGCTATTGTGGGATGGGCTTATTCTTTATATGAAACATAGTGTAACTCTAGCAAATTTTAAAAAAAACATTTGTACTCAATAACCACTTATTAGATTTCATTGTGATGAAGCATGAATCTTCTTTTGATAGACATCCATTAGCTCCTTTCCATTATTGTTTTAGTCTGTACCCACAGAACACTTTGTGTGGCAAACAGTGGGTTTATGGGAAATTAACATTGTGAAATGTTTCTTTAAGGTAGAATGTCTGTAATAGCTGTTTAGAGGTTCACACGACATCAGCATTTTTTGGGCTATGTTGTAATCATTCTGCTGTAGAAAGTGAGATATTTTTTGTATTTTAGCTTTTCTGTGTAGATCAGATTCTGCTGAATGTTTACCATGTGGCTTAAGAAATATGGATGCCCTATGAATCTTTTTATATATCAAAAGATTGAAAATGGACATATTCAACTCTTATGTTCATAGTTGATATGCTTTTTTGTCTTTTTCAGGTTGCTTTTGGAATGTGGCTGAACGTTTTCCTACACACAGAACTATATAATGGAAATTGTTCAAAAGTTTTCAATTTCATATTGATTTGACACAAGAAGGAATTTTATGTTACTATTGAATCAAATGCTTTATACTTTGACAGTTCTGAAAATTAAGAAATCAATAGTTACTTCTAAACCATATTGAAACAGTAATTGATTTGAACTGAAACTATAACATTAAAAAAACAAAGCTTCTAAAATAGTATAATAATGCTAATAAGAAACTGTATGCAATAGCAAATAATACATTTGAATTCTCCATGCTTTATATAATATTGAATGCAATGAACTGTACTTAAAATGTAAGCAATGCTGATTTATAAATTTCCTTTTCTGTATTCCTAACATTTGAAAGCTATCGCAAATGTCGGCCTGTACCGGGTGAGTGCCACTGTCAAAGAATAAATCGTAAAATGTCAGATAAAATAAAAAAATGATTCCACACTTTTGATTGAAAAATAATGTTTGGGACCAAATGTTAATTTCAAAATTGAGTTTGTTTTAGCTTACCTTACAAATATATCTGTTCGAATCCATGAATAATATTTTCATGTGTTTACAACAAAGTAGTTTTTGCCAGTGCTTGTGTTGGGCCTCTAAAAGGACAAACCGCCTTGTTGACCACATATAACAATTATTCTGTCTTGAAATACATTAATTGAAAGTTTTACTAGATTTCCCATGTATAATGACATTTTTCTTGTTTTTAAGGTACTGAAAAGCTAAATAAACACTCCAAAAACGGAATGTATGACAATATTTGATTTACAAAAGTACAAAGTTAGTGATAATAACCTTTTTGAAAAGCTATTACTTACTGTGACACAGACAGAGACTGTATGTGAAGGTGGATTTAAGCAGTATGTAGCAGTGACACCTGTTTTATCCATAAATCTGGATTGAGAAAGTTGTGTAACAGTGAATTATGTTGAATGATTTTAATTGGATTTAAGCAAGATGTGATAGTGACACATTTTTTATATACAAGTCTTGACTGTGAAAGATGTGGAATAGCGGATTATGTTGGATGATGATTTTAATTGGATGTAGCAGTATGTGGTAGTGACACTTTTTTCATCCGTTAACCTGGACTGTTGAGATTTATAAGCTACAATAGTTTGTGTGGCAGAATAGTCAATCAACTTTGAGAACTACATTGAGCTATAGGTAAGTAATTTAACTCGAAGCGACATCTTAAAACGAACAGCATAAAATGACAAATACAAATAAATTGAGGATAAGGTAATGCAAAGTAAGGTTGATGATAGTTATGTTATCGAAGGAAACTTCAAGCCAAAATTGATGCATTCCTGCCAAACAGTTTAATCAAAATTTCTGTTTTTTATGCTCCCCGAAAAAATTTCAGAGGAGCATATATTCGCCACACTGTCCATCAGTCCGTACTTCCATCCGTTCATCCACGGCCATATCTCAGCAACCCTTTTTTTCAAATTTGTTAAAACTTCATATATGAACTCCCTGGAATATTTCCAGGAGATGTTTTTTCTGTTTATCAATTTGGGGTGCTGCATCACGGAAAAGGGGCGTTAATGTAGAAATTGATTTTTCTCTTATTTCTTTCCATCTAATGGTCAGAATTTAATAAAACTTGTGTACTTTGGTGATGAATAAAATGTTCTAGGCCATACACCATTTTCAATAAATGTAAAAAAAATGTGTCATGGAAAAGGGGGGATTAATGTAAATTTCGTGACGAACACTTGTTCGGGGAGCATAATCCAGCTATGACGGCCCTTGTTTCACTCTTATCTAAACCAATAAATGTATTTCTTTCTGTTTGTTTTGAAGGGAAAAGAAACAATATGGATGTTCACATAGATTTACTAATATCATGTGAAAGGAGAAGGTTGACTTTTTCACACCTTTAACAGGATAAAGTTGAGCAGAATTTTTGATTGTGTGAGATTAATCAAACAGCAAAAATTTAGACTTTAGGTTTGAGAGCTTTTACAGAAAACAAAATAAACATTTTAAGAAATATGATTTGTGATTGACATAACACAGAAAATATTTAGGCAAAATAAGAAAATGATGGTTATCACATTTTTCTTCTTTTGTTGAAATGTTACAGCAAACATTTTCTGTAAGGGACATCAAAACCAGTGGTCATTTTGTAAATGGTTCATGGTCCTTTTAGTTATGATTTACATTTGTCTCTTTGCAGGTAATTTGCAGTAAAAATGCCTAGAAAGAAAAATTGGAAAATTGGAAAGGCACGTCGAGAGTTCATGAGTTTAGTTGGTGGAATAAAAGGCATTTCCTCAGCTTCTGCCAATCAGGATAAAGAGCTTGACTTCAGACTAAAACAATCTATGCTTGCTGATGAAGAAATAGACAGAGGATTAATCATTCCACATAAACCATCTGTGTCTACTGAGGGTAGTACTGAATTATCAGATGGGGGACTTACCCACCCACAAAAACCATCTGTGTCTACTGAGGGTAGTACTGAATTATCAGATGGGGGACTTACCCACCCACAAAAACCATCTGTGTCTACTGAGGGTGTTACTGAAATATCAGATGGGGGACTAGCCCACCCACAAAAACCATCTGTGTCTACTGAGGGTAATACTGAATTATCAGATGGGGGACTTACCCACCCACAAAAACCATCTGTGTCTACTGAGGGTAATACTGAATTATCAGATGGGGGACTTACCCACCCACAAAAACCATCTGTGTCTACTGAGGGTGTTACTGAAATATCAGATGGGGGACTAGCCCACCCACAAAAACCATCTGTGTCTATTGAGGGTAGTACTGAACTATCAGATGGGGGACTTACCCACCCACAAAAACCATCTGTGTTTCTGAACTCTGAAATGGAACTTTCTGAATATGATACTGAGATTACATATACATCTTCTGAAAATAATACTTAAATCGAACTTTCTGAAAATGATCCTAAGATTACATATGCTGAAAACCATACCAACATGGAAGTTTCTGAATATGATCCTGATTTGAAGTTGATATCTTTTGTGTTTGGCTCTTTTGATCAAGCTGACAAAAGGTTTAGTCCTGATTCCCGTGGAAATCAATGTACAATGAATTCTTTGTGTGCCCTGACTTATGCACAGCTAGACCATTTGATTTCAAAAGAAAATTTAGATAATGTTCTGATTGATGGCGATCAGTTATACAAAAGAGTAATAGATTCTTTGAAAGACAGGGGTAATTTTGAAAGTTTCTATTTGAATTTTGATGAAATACCAAATAAAGTCACAGTTATGGGAAAGTGTTTAACTGTACAAAAATGTGCTATCATATCTGGGGTCTGTACTAGACAGTTTAGCACTGCAGGCTTTCCATCCCTTCACGAGTCTCTTCTTGTAGCTTTTAGTCGCTCATCCTATCTGTTGGTTATGATTGGTTTAATTTGTTCTGCTGTTTTTGAAAAGAATGGGGTATATTACTTTTTTGATTCCCACTCTCATGGCATTGATGGAATGTCCGCATCTGAAGGAAAATCTGTTTTGGTTTCCTACCCCTCATTAGATGATTTAGTTTGCTTTATGTATGCATTTTATGAGAGCATGCTTATTGATAATTCATCACAGTTTGAAATATTACCTGTTACTTTCAAATCTGGAAATACATCCTCATCTTATAAAGACAGGGATCATACAAATAATACTGAATGTTCACAATTACTAAAGAGATATTTCAATGATCAATTAATGAAACAGAAAGCAAAACAAACCAAAAATCTAGAATTTGAAAAGATTAAATTGCAAATGGATTCCAGACACAACAAAAGAAAAGAATACATGAGAAATTACAAGAGAAACCAGCGCCTCAATCAAAAACAAATACAGAAAGACAGAGCTATGACAAAGGCATCAATGCATAAAGCAAGACTGAATTTTGAGAGGCAAGAGAAAGAACGGTCAATGTCAAAGGCATCCAAACATAAAGTAAGACAAGATTCTGAGAGGCAAGAGAAAGAACGGTCAATGACAAAGGCATCCATGCATAAAGCAAGACTGAATTTTGAGAGGCAAGAGAAAGAACGGTCAATGACAAAGGCATCCATGCATAAAGCAAGACTGGATTCTGAGAGGCAAAAGAAAGAACGGTCAATGACAAAGGCATCAATGCATAGAGCAAGACTTGATTCTGAGAGGCAAGAGAAAGAACGGTCAATGACAAAGGCATCGAAACGTAAAGTAAGACAAGAGTCTGAGAGGCAAGAGAAAGAACGGTCAATGACAAAGGCATCAAAACGTAAATCAAGGCTTGTACCAGAAAGGCGAGAAAAGGAAAGAGACAAAACATTGACTTCAATGAGGAAGCGTCGTTCTAGTAAACTGTATTGTGAAGCAGAAAGATTGAAAAAACAATATAAACGTTCAATCAACAGTTATAAAGAACAAGAAAGAGACAAGAATACTCAAATGAGATATCAAAGAAGACAACAATCATTTGTAAGATCGAGAGAAAAAGTAAACAGAACAAATAACAGATTTGGAAATGACTTGGAAAGGTGTATTCAGAAATTTAGAAATACAGTTTCAGAAGGCCCAGTGTTTGTATGCACTTGTTGTCAACAGACTTGGTTTAAGCATTCAGTTGTTCTATTAGATAAGATCAGATCAAAATTCAGTGCAGATGTAATCGAAAGGTTTTCTACACATCACTCATCAGTAGATAATTGTGAATGGATATGCAATACTTGTCTTGAACATATAAAAAAGAATAAGGTTCCTCCACTGTCTGTTATCAATAAAAATTCATTTCCTGTCAGGCCGAAAGAGTTGGAATTACATCAACTGGAAGAACGTTTAGTTTCATTGAGAATTCCTTTCATGCAAATTAGAGAATTGCCAAGAGGAGGTCAGTTGTCTATCAAAGGAAATGTTGTGAATGTACCAATAGACATACAGCCAGTAATTCACAGTTTGCCAAGAACATTTGACAATCAGTATACAATACCGGTTAAACTGAAAAAGAAATTGGCATACAAGAGATGTGATTTTACAGAAAATATCAGACCTTTAAAAGTTGTCAGTGCCCTTAATTGGCTGATTAATCATAGTGACATGTACAAAGAATCGGGAATCACAGTGGATGACGACTGGTTGAGTACTGTAACAAATGATTCTGAAGAAATTACCAGAGCTTTTATTGGAACAGACGTTACACCTGACGATATACTAGCAAATGAGACTTCATTAGATGATAATGAGGACTCTGATCGTTTCAGTGAAATTGATGAGACTGACAAAATTGTTGGTAACAGTGACACATTGTTGGATACAGCAGACCCGTCACAAGATAATGTGTATACATTTGCTCCAGGTGAAGGTCAAACCCCACTTAGTTTGTATCAAGATAAGGATGCTGAATATTTATCTTTTCCTACTATATTTTGTGGACAGACACGAGTACCAAATGAAGAGAGAGAGGTTTCGGTTCATTATAGTGATATTTGCAAGTTAGAATTGCGTCATGCTGATAGGAGAGTTGCATCAAATGTTCCAAACATTTTTTTTAAGATGAAAAAGGTTCAATTGAAACAGGTATCAGATAAAGTTCATCTTGCTTTAAGGAGATGCAAAAATGAGGGGAAAAATATAACTGCATCCGAAATGCTTGACACAACACGACTAAGTAATATAGTCAGACTAGATGAGGGATACTACATTTTCCGTAGTCTAAGGAACTCTCCACCTTATTTTGATGCTCGTAAAAAGGATGTATTTGCAATGATAAGGCAACTGGGATTACCTACCTGGTTTACATCATTATCTTCAGCAGACACTAGGTGGCAGGATTTACTGAACATGCTCTCTCAATTAAATAATGGGCAGACATTGTCAAAGGAAGAAATAGATAGAATGTCATGGGCAGAAAAAACAAAACTTGTGCAAAGAGACCCTGTAACTTGTGTTAGATACTTTGACCACCGTGTCCAAGAATTCATAAATACTGTGCTAAAAAGCCACCATGAACCTCTTGGAAAAATTATAGACTATTTCTATAGAGTAGAATTTCAGAAAAGAGGATCTCCACATATACATATGTTAATGTGGATTGAAGGTGCACCCCAATACAAAAAACACACAAAGCAAACTGTTACAGAATTCATTGACAAATATGTGGCTTGTAACAAAGATGAAAATGAAAAACTAGTTGACTTACAAGTTCATAAACACTCAAAGTCATGCAGGAAAGGGGACAAAGCTGTATGTAGATTTGGATTTCCATTACCACCTATGAAAAAAACTACTATTTTGGAACCAATGGTTGATTCGCACAAAAATAAACATTACAAAGCCTTGTTTGAAAGAATCCAGAAAGAATTAGATGATGAGAAAAATTGTCATTTGGATTTTGAAGACTTTTTATGTCTTTTAGACATAGACGAAGAGGAATATTTGAGTGCAATACAAAGTTCATTGAATAGTCCTAAGGTCTTTCTGAAGAGAACAGTGAGGGAAGCTAGAGTAAATGCATATATGAAACCAATTCTGAATGGTTGGGGTGGAAATCATGACTTACAATTTGTGCTGGATCCATATGCATGTGCTGTTTATATTGTGTCATATATCAGTAAAGCTCAAAGGGGAATGAGCATACTTATGCATGAGGCATGTAAAGAAGCAAGACAGGGAAATATGGACCTAAGACAACAAGTACGCCACATTGGAAATAAATTTCTGAATAGTGTTGAAGTAAGCGCTCAAGAAGCTTGCTATTTACTTCTACAGCTACCACTTACCAAATGCACCAGAGACGTTGTATTTATCAATACCTCAAAACCAGCAGACAGAACATTTCTCTTGAAATCTAAAGAAGCTTTGGAAAAACTTCCAGGTGATTCAACTGACATTGAAGCAGACAATGTTATTAAAAGGTATTCTAAACGACCAAAAGCTTTGGAACACTGGTGTCTTGCAGACTATGTTTCTCAATTAGAAATTGTATACAAAAACTGTGATAAACAGGTTGATAACAGTGCCAATATAAACAACTCGCACACAGAAGATGGTCAGAAGGACCAAAGTGATAATTTTGATATTGATACAAATGATGATGAAATGGAGGTGAATAGTATCACAGAGGAAGATGAAAATGAAATGACATCAAATCTCATACCAGGTGGTCAAATTGAGTTAAAAAATGGTGTTGTCATTTGCAAAAGAAAACGCAAGAAAATTTTAAGATATGTGAGATTTTCAAAAAAGGTTGATACTGAAAATTATTACAGAGAGCGTCTGCTGCTTTTCTTTCCATGGCGAAATGAAGAAACTGATCTGATAGGAGGACATGAAACATACGGGTCAAGATATCTTTCAATTCAAAAGTTTGTTGAAAACAAAGCAAGTGAATATGAAAGGAATGCTGATGAACTAGATCATGCATGTGAGAAGGCCCAAAATGAAGACAATTTTGATGAAGTTGCTCCAAGCAATCAGCAATCAGAAGAAGATGATTTTGAAATAGGTGCAAAGGACAGTGAGGCATTTATTTACTTTGATCCTGATAGACCCGAAAACCAAAGGCAGTATGATATTGCAGGAGATGTTGGACTATCTGTAGCGTCAGTTGACATCAGTATTCGCCAAAAGAAGATGTCAGATGCAGATTTCAGAGAACTTGTTAACTCTTTAAATGTTAAACAAAGAGAGTTTTTTGTACATGTTCTTCAAACTGTCAAGGCTAAAAAAGATCCACTTCATGTATTTCTAACTGGTAGCGCTGGTGTAGGAAAGTCTGTAGTTGTGACTGCTCTTTTTGAAGCCTTGCAACGACACTTAACATCTGATCCTGGCGATAATCCAGAAAATTGTAAAGTATTACTCTGTGCACCAACAGGTAAAGCTGCTTTTCACATCAACGGAATCACACTGCATTCAGCATTTCGAATACCAGCTAGCCAAGGATACAATTGCAATCCATTAAGTAGTGACATGTTAAACAGTCTTAGAACTAAGTATAAAGATTTAGCAGTTGTTATGATAGATGAGGTGTCCATGGTTGGGAACAACATGTTAAGATTGATAAATGAAAGATTAAAACAGATAAAAGGCAGCATTTTACCATTTGGAGGTATACATATGATATTTATTGGTGACCTTTTCCAGTTGAAACCTGTAATGGATGGCTGGATTTTTGAAAACTTAAAGAGTAACTTTGGTCCATTGGCAACAAATTTGTGGCAAGAGTGCATTGAAATGCACGAATTGAAAGAAATCATGAGGCAAAAGAATGATAAACAATTCGCAGAAACTTTAAACAGATTAAGGGAAGGAAATCAAACAAAAGATGATATTACACTGCTACAAAGTAGATTAATCAGTCAGGATGATGTAGATTACCCTAGAAATGAAGTTCATCTGTTTAACACCAATGAGTCTGTAAATGCTTTCAATTTTAAGAATTTTGAGACTGCAAATACAGAAAAATGCACAATCTCAGCTCTTGATCATGTCTTAAGTGATGACACTCAAACGGTAAAAGACAAGTTAGTATCACGACTACCATCTGATTCAACACACACAGCTGGACTTAGTAAAACTGTGGGAATAGCTATTGGCATGATTTATGATTTGTGTGTAAATTTAGATGTAGATGATGGCTTGGTCAATGGGTCGTCCTGTATTGTTACAAAAGTTGAACGTCGACAGAAAAACACCTCAAGACCCAGTATTGTATGGGTTGAATTCAACAATGCTGATACTGGTTCTGCTTGGCGTTCTAAGTATCAACATTTGTATCACAGTAACATTAAGTCCTCATGGACTCCAATATTTGACTGTAAACGAAATTTTGTTTATTTCAGAAAAACATTTGTAAGAGTTCAGATTCCATTAAGGCAAGCAACAGCAAAAACAGTTCACAAGTCACAAGGTGACACACTTAGTAAAGTTGTGATTGACATGACTGGGAAGCGTGTTTTTCCACATGCCCATTATGTTGCAATTAGTAGATCAAAAACATTACAAGGGTTATCTGTTCTAAACCTCAATGAAAGCAAGATATCTGTGTCGGATAAAGTCACATCAGAAATGTCACGTCTGAGAGAAACAAGACAGTTAAAGTTGTGCTATACTCCTGTTTACTCTGTCAACCACAGTCATTTTGTTTGTATGCTTCACAATATTCGCTCCCTCAGAAGTCACTTAAATGAACTGTTCCATGATCTTAATGCTATGTCATCAGATATCATTGCTTTAGTAGAAACATGGCTGACAAAGACAGATTCAGATGAGTCATTGCGGCAAACTGGGTTCCAGATGTTTAGACAAGATGGTTTGCAAACAGGAAATGTTCGAGCACACAGAGGAATAGTGGTCTATGTGAAAAATGGTGTACAAGTCTTAGATAGTTTCTCAGTCATGAAAAAACAGTTTGAAATGATGGTCTTGACAGTTTTGCTTTTTGGAAATGAAACTCTGATTGCTACTGTTTATAGGTCACCTACAAGTTCTAAAATGGACTTCAAATCATTTCTAAGACAGCATCTGCTCGAAAAAAGTAGAGGGAAAAGACTCGTAATACAAGGAGACATAAATCTTGATATACTAGACAAACAGTCAAGTTTTGGAACTTTCATGCAAGAGACATTTGAGTGTGTACAAGTTGTGCATAAACCAACATATAGTTCAGGGTCTTTAATTGACCATATTTATACAAATATGCCTTCTGTATTCAGTGATGTCATAAGCTGTATTTGGTCAGACCATGATCTAGTTTATGCTGCTTTTGAAAATAACATGTAATTGTTCCATTTCACTACACAAGACAAATTTACTGTTCATTTATTAAAGGACTGTGTGCTGACGACAATACTGTCTATAGTAAGAAACACTTGTGGCCTAAACTTCCATTACTAAAGCATGTTAAATGAAGGATGTGGTTAGTTGAATTTTAAAACCCTAATGTGTTAGTTTTCAACATCTTATTCATTCTGTGTAATTACTTAAATATCCCACAAATACTTTTACATGTAATTATTTTTTATTATATATTAAATTTTATCGACATTTTTGTATACAGATTTACAAATACATGTAAAGATAATTTCTATTGGAATCTGCATTACAATTGAAATAAAACTGGCTGTGGTTTTGATAAATGGCTGACATGTCACTTGGTCCTATGTAAAACAGTTTACCATAGTTGTTAGTGTGCAATGATTTCTTGCATATGTAATTATTATTGTGGTTTGGATTGCTTGTGGAAATTTGCTGAAAGTGAGATTAATCAATTAGGTAACCAATTAGGTAACCAAAATTAATGAAAGGTAAGTTAAGAAAATTTATTCATAAGAACACTGTTTTTATAAAGGCCAAAAATGATAAACTATATCCCTATTACTCCGAGCGCATTATCTGTGAATATATTACATTTCACAGTCTTACCTATAATCTTTGATACGGGCAGCAATTACTTCATGCTATTTCATGTACCTGATGGCCCTACGTTCCACAAGGAGTGAAGAAATCTGGTAAGTAAGTTTTTTTGCTTGGCCCTTCAATGTTTTCCTGTGCATTTTAAATTAGGATTGTCAAAACAAGGACTCATTTTTGGAAAAGCTTAACTTTTACATAAAGTTAAGATAGCTACACCTTTCTTTTATAAATTTTATGGAAGTTTAAAAGCCAGTGGAGCGATACAGGGCCATCATGGCCCTCTTGTTTGGAGTTATTGCCCTTTGTTGATTTTTAGCTCCACTGGCCTTCAGGCCAGCGGGCTATTGTCATGGCGCTGTGTCCGTCGTGCGTGCGTGCGTCCGTCCGTGCGTCCGGTCGTCAACTTTTTCTTAAAAAATCTTCTCCTCAGAATCTACTGAATTGATTTCAATCAAACTTCACAGGAATGATCCCTAGGTGGTCCTCTATCAGATTCCTTCAATTAATTCTGATTGAACCAGAAAGTCTTGAGTTATCTGCCCTTGAATTAAAAAATGGCTGTTTTGACTTTGTTTTCACTCTAGCACTTACAAATATTGACCAATCAATACAAAACTTGGTACAAATGTTGGTGACAATAAGATCTTGACTGAGTGCAATTTTCAGCCTGATCTGAATTTTATATCATGAGTTATGTGCCCTTGAAATTGACAAAATTGTCATTTTCGGCTTTATTTTTACTTTGTTTCACTCCAGCAATTACAAATATTTACCGATCAAGACAAAACTTTAAGAGAATTTTGGTGACAATAAAATCTTGCCCGGGTATAATTTTTAGCTTGATCTGAATTTTACATCATGAGTTATGTGCCCTTGAAATTGACAAAATTGTCATTTTCGGCTTTATTTTGACTTTGTTTTCACTCTAGCAACTACAAATATTGACCTAACAAGACAGGACATTGACTCAATATTGGTGAACATAAGATCTTGCCAGAGTATAATTTTCAGCTTTACCTGAATTTTACATCATGAGTTATGTCCCCTTGAAATTGACAAAATTACCATTTTTGTCCTTATTTTTACTCAAACAGACATAAATATTTCCCTATCAATACGAAACTTTCACATAATTTTACCGGCCAAAAGACCTTGCATGGATGTAATTTTCAGTATCATCTGAATCTTAAATCCTGGTTTATGTGCCCTAGAATTTGACAAAATTGCTGTTTTCGACTGTTTTTACTCTCTTCATATCTACAAATATTGAACAAACACAAACAGGTCAAAACTTAAACAAGATGTAGGCAAAGTTAGTTAAGATCTTGCATTAGTGTGATTCTTAGCTTGATAGGAATGTAAATCCTCAGTTATATGCCTTTCAATTTGAAAAAAAAAATGCTAATTGTGACTTTGTTTTCACTATTTAATCAACACTTGGATTAAATATTAAAAGAATCTCAGGCCTGTGGAGCGATTCAAGACCTTCAGGTCTTCTAGTTACACTTAATTCTTAACCTTGCCTATATCTCGTGTCCTTTTACACATACAGCCTTGATATCTCACACATAGATACCTCCTATCAACATCGTTCACATTTAACCATGACCTTGGACCTTGTGACCTTGACCTTGGAGTTTGACCTACTTTAAAAAAAATTAAACCTGGCATATATCTCATGACCTTTTACAAATACAGCCTTGATATTTCACACATAAACACATCTTACCAAGACCTTTCACAATTGACCATGACCTTGGACTTTGTGACCTTGACCTTGGAGTTTGACCTACTTTAAAAAAACTTTAACCTGGCCGATATATCATGTCCATTTACACATACAGCCTTGATATTTGACACATGGAAACCTCGGACTTAGACCTATCACATATGACTATGACCTTGGACCATGTGGCCTTGACCTTGGAGTTTGACCTACTTTTAAAAAAAATAAACTGGGCCTATATCTTATGTGCTATTACACATACAGCCTTGGTATTTCACACATGGACACATCTTACCAAGACCTTTCACATTTGACCATGACCTTGGACCTTGTGACCTTGACCTTTGACTTTGACCTACTTTAAAAAGAACTTTAACCTAGCCGATATATCATGTCCTTTTAAACACACAGCCTTGATATTTGACACATGGACACCTACGACCAAGACCTTTCACATTTGACCATGACCTTGGACCTTGTGACCTTGACCTTGGTGTTTGACCTACTTTTATAATACATTAACCTGGCCTATATTTCATGTCATTTTATATATACAGCCTTGATATTTCACACATGGTCACTTCCAACCAAGACCTTTCACATTTGACCATGACCTTGACCTTGGCATTTGGCCTACTTTTAAAAACTTTAACCTGGCCTATGTTTCATTTTACCTTTACATATACAGCTTTGATATTTCACACATAGACACCTCCTACCAAGACCTTTTATTTTTGACCATGACCTTGGACCTTGTTAACTTGACCTTGGACTTTGACCTACATCAAATGTAGGCCCTTGAGGGGGCATATATGTTTTACAAACATCTCTTGTTTAAATATGGTATGGGAAAGCTTCAAATAAAATTTCAAAATGCACTGTACTAAAGAATTCAAAGACTCTTAATCGAACTAAATTCTTCTTGTTGACTTTCCTGGATTTCCATTTTCAGTCTTATTCAAGGCTTAGATGCTTTATTCGCTAAGGGATGTTTTCCATCTTTTGATTCCATGTCAATCACAATCTGACCGAGATGGTTCAAATTCATCTATTATTGAGTAGACGGGTATTCTTCTTGGTGGATCTTCTAATTTGAATTAGAATTTAAAATTTCTTTGTACACATATTGGACATTTAGATAAATGCTATGCTTTACCGCATGCATACGTTTTGAACAGGTAGGTTGTGACGTCATTTTGCTAGTGGTACAGATGACGTCAAAGACGACGCCATTTTGCATAACGTTGAAGTGTATGGTAAACAAAATTCAAATGAATTCTACAGATATTGATAAGCCGCGTGCGATTTAGGCCAGAAGTTGTCTTCTGGAAGAAGAAGAGCTAGTCTGGTTCCCGGCTCTGATACACTATGTAGTAGAAAAAATACTACGTAGTGTATCAGAGCCGGGAACCACACTCTTCTGGAAGAGCTCTACCGGCCTAAATCGCACACGGCTATAGTTTTCCGAAAGAAATCAGCTAAGAAATAGCAGAGCTAGAACCATTTGTAAGTGTAACCTTACTTTTGGGACACCCTGTAATTACAAGAAGTGGAAAATGTGGATTGAAAAGAAGAAAATAATGTCTATCCTTAAAAATGTTATGTTTTCAAAAGTTTTCCACATCAAAGACGTCAAAACCAAGTTATTACAATGAAAAGATTACCCCATTTATCCGAACAAGAACTGGTTTTGACGTCACTGATAAAATAGGCATGTAAAAACATTGAGGCAAAAGAAGAAAATGCTGATAATCAACATTTTCTCCTTTTGTCTCAATGTTTTCTGAGCTTGTATATTGTACACAAATCCTATCTCTATCATAAATTGTTTTATCTCTATCGCTTCCAAATTTGGACACCCTGAATGTTTGTTGTTTGAGAAAGGCTCCAAATAATTTGTTTTCTTTCCTGTACAGGTCCCCACCTGAGATAGGGGAGGGAGAGAACATCACAAATGAAAAGGGAAAAAGTGTGGGCAAGTTTCGTAGTTGTGTCGGTGTATATGGACTTGGTCTGATGAGAATTGCTGATGTAAAAGGAGAATTGACAGTTAAAACTAGATCTGGGGATAATGTTAAATTGACAGCTGTGGTGCCAGATTGGTGGCCTAAAGATTGACAAGTGGAAGCGAGCGCGGATCTGGAAAAAAGGCCCACACTGCAATAGCAATGTATTTTGTGCTAAAAACGGACTGGGTTTACCATTTTGTTTTCATAAACCATCGGTGTTGTTATAAAACCTTGTAACTACAGCTTCAATCAAGCTGTAGTTGCAAGGTTTTAGAATAACACTGACGAAATGCTATTGATTATCCGAAATTGCATCACTGTTTACAAGTCTTTTCTTGTGAGGGAGTCGAAATGTGTGACGTCACTGTGTGGTAATGTGTTGAAACTCTATGCATAATAAGCATTATACTCTTTCCCAAACAACAAAATTTTCTGCTATTCTGATTGAAATACTGCTGTAGACAACAAAATGGCTGTTTATTAAGAAGATTTGTGCACAATATATCACAGATAATATAGAGGGAAAGAATTAAATGTTGGTTGCCCCTAATCAGCATTGTTTTCATTTGCCTCAATGTTTTCCCTTTTTAAGCTCACCTGAGCACGAAGTGTTCGAGGTGAGTTATTGTGGTCACTTTTTGTCCGGCGTCCGTCCTTCCGTCTGTCAACTCTAGCATCCACAAAAGATAGGCAATCTTGATCAAACTTGGCCAAAACAAGTAGGATCACAAGTTCTCAGACAAGTTCGATTATGGGCCTGATCGGACCAGAAAGTGCGAGTTATCTGCCCTTGAATGTCAAAAAAGGCTTTTTTTATGTTTGTTTACACTCTAGCATCTACAATTATTGATCAATCAAGACAAAACTTGGAAATAATGTTGGAGACCATAAGATCTCGGATGAGTTCGACTTTCAGTCTGATCTGACCAGAAAGATGAGAGTTATGTGCCCTTGAATTGGGCAAAATTGCCACTTTTGGCTGTTTTCGACCTTGTTTACACTCTAGAATCTACAATTATTAATAAATCAAGACAAAACTTGGGTTACACTCTAGAATCTACAATTATTAATAAATCAAGACAAAACTTGGACACAATGTTGGGGAGCATAAGATCTTGAATAAGTGTGATTTTCAGTCTGATCTGATTGGAAAGTCCAGAGTTATGTGCCCTTGAATTTGACAAAATTGCCGTTTTCGGCTGTTTTCGACCTTGTTTACTTTCTAGAACCTACAATTATTAATCAATCAAGACAAAACTTGGACGCAATGTTAGGGACCATAAGATCTTGGATGAGTATGATTTTCAGTCTGATGTGATCAGAAAGTCAAAAGTTAAGTACCCTTAACTTTGATAAAATTGCAGTTTTTGACCGTTTTCAACCTTGTGTACACTCTAGAATCTACAATTATTGACCAATCAAGACAAATCTTTGACACAATGTTGGAGACCATAAGACCTTAGATGAGTTTGATTTTCAGTATGATTTGACCAGATAGACGAGAGTTATATGCCCTTGAATTTGATAAAATTGCCATTTTTGGCTGTTGTCGACCTTGTTTATACTCCAGAATCTACAATTATTACTCAATGGAGACAAATCTTGGACACAATGTTGGAGAAAATAAGATCTCAGATTAGGTTGATTTTCAGTCTGATCAGACCAGAAAGAGGAGAGTTATGTGCCCTTGAATTTGATAAAATTACCACTTTTGGCTGTTTTCAACCTTGTTTACACTCAGTGACTCTAGAATCTACAATTATTTAAAGAAAAACAATGTTGGGCACCATAAGAGCTCGGATGAGTTTAATTTTCACAATGATATTGACCATAAGTTCATATTCAGTCTTAAAGTCACAAGAGCCGTCAGAGACGGACAATGCTCCCCGAATAAGGCATTGTCACAATAAATATATGCCATGCAGAGCTAATATAAAGCTAACAAATGTTAAGCCCCCTTTTTCCATGACATATTTTGTATACGCAAATTTTAAATAGCTTATTGTCAAGGGCACCTGATTTGCTACTCAAATATGAAATTTCATCAAATTCTGACCATTAGACTAGGAGAAATTAGAGAACAAGAGGACCATGATGGTCCTATATCGCTCACCTGAACCAAAATGATATAAGCAACACTTTTCTTCAATTCAAAAAATATTTATGACTCTAAGACTGAAAACGAACTTATGGTCAATAACATTGTGAAAATCGAACTCATCCAAGATTTCATCGTGCCCAACATTGTGTCCAAGATTTGTCTTGTTTGATAAATAATTGTAGATTCTGGAGTATAAACAAGGTCGAAAAAAGCCGAAAACAGCAATTTTGTCAAATTCAAGGGCACTCTCGACTTTCTGGTCAGATCAGGCTGAAAATCAAACTCATCCGAGATCTTATGATATCCAACATTGTGTCCAAGATTTGTCTTGATTGGTCAATAATTGTAGATTCTAGAGTGTAAACAAGGTCTAAAGCAGCCGAAATCGGCAATTTGATCAAATTTAAGGGCACATAACTCTCATCTTTCTGGTCAGATCAGACTGAAAATCAAACTCATATGAGATCTTATAGTCTCCAACCTTGTGTCCAAGTTTTGGATTGATTGATCAATAATTGTAGATTCTAGAGAGTAAACATCGTCGAAAACAGCCAAAAATGACAATTTTGTCAAATTCAAGGGCAAGTAACTCTCAACTTTCTGATCAGATCAGACTGAAAATCATACTCATCCGGGATCTCATTGTCCAAAACATTGTGTCAAAGTTTTGTCTTGATTGATGAATAATTGTAGATTCTAGAGTGTAAACAAGGTTAAAAACAGCCAAAAATGGCAATTTTGTCAAATTCAAGGGCACATAACTCTCGTCTTTCTGGTCAGATCATACTGAAAATCAATCTCATCCGAGATCTTATGGTCTACAATGTTATGTCCAAGATTTGTCTTGATTGATCAATAATTGTAGATGCTAGAGTGTAAACAATGTCAAATCTAAGTATTTTTCGCATTCAAGGGCAGATTACTCCTGACTTTCTGGTTCGATCTGACCCATAATCGAACTCATCCGAGATCTTATGGCCATACATGTTTTGACCAAGTTTGGTCAAGATTGGCTTATATTTGTAGATGCTAGAGTGTAAACACGAAATTGTGGACGGACGGACGGACGGACAGACGGACAGACAGACAGACAGACGGACGACGGACAAAAAGTGACCACAATAGCTCACCTTGAGCACTTCGTGCTCAGGTGAGCTAAAAACTGTATTTAACCTTAAGTCCCCTTTTCCCATGACGAGGCCTCAAATCCAAAAATCGGGAAAAGTGCATCCGCATTTTGTCATAGGGACTTCACATGGTAAGTTTCATTTGATATGGCCCAAGGGTTATGGAGAAATCGCTTCGGACGGACGGACGGACGGAATGACGGACGGACGGACAGACAAAGCGGCGACTATATGCTCTCCCTTCGGGGAGCATAATAAATATCAATTGAATTGAACATAAGTGTTGCTCATATCATTTTGGTTCAGATGAGCGATATAGGACCATCATGGTCCTCTTGTTTTTCTAAAAGGGATGTAAAAACTATGTTTTGTTTGAGAAAGGTTAAATGCCTACCTGTGAGTCAGAGATATCATTTACAAGTTTGCAGTCTTTACCCTTTCCAAAACTTTAAAAAATAGTACAAATTTGAAAGGTGGTGCAGACGACAAAATCTATGTCAAAATTAGGAAATGTGTATATCATAGCGCAGAAAATATTGAGGGAAAAGGTGAAATTGCTCATTATCGGCAGTGTTTCTTTTCTTTGGTTGGGAAAGGGTTGAAAATTTTCTCATTTTCAGTTCCTTTTTTGTGCTAATAAAGACTATAATTATCGTAGTTGTAAATGCAAAACCTCGTATCTCGTTTTTGGAAAATTTTAAAGGGGAGGGAAAAAAGTGTGATAACTTTTCCCAAATTGAACTGTTTTACTTGAAATTTGGACATATTGTTCATAAATAATGTATCATTGATACTGATTGGTAAAAATATCTCAAAACCAGCAAAGAATTGTTTATACTGGACACACAAGTTTGTACTTTGAAAAAATGCAAGAATCAACATACGAGGTTTTGCATTTACACCGACGATATGTCTGTTTGTGTTCCAGTATACAATGTGATTGATTATTGATATAAATTAAATTATTATGCAGATATCAAAGTTTTGTTGTTCAAATGCTCTTACATAACCCTTTCCTAAATGAGACCTGGTTTAGTTGTCCGTAATAGAAAAGGGTTTGGAAAACGGTGAGACAAGAGAAGAAAATGCCGATCATCAGCATTTTCTCTTTTTGCCGGAATATTTTCTGTTCCAAATTTTACAAAATAACTTACTAATTGACTGCCATATTGTCATCTGCAGACATATTCAAAGTTATATTGGCTGATGATGCACTTAGAATTATTTTCTTTTAACCCATTACCAAACAACAAAATTTTAGCCTAGTCCAAATTCATAGGTGTTGCAGATGACAAGTTCCATTGAACAAAATTTAACATTTTTTGGTCTCTCTTGGTAGAAAACATTGTGGCAAATGAAGAAATTGCTTATCACAAGCAATTTCTTCATTTTCCACAATGTTTTCCAAAGCCTTCATCTTGTAGGGCGTCAAAATGCGTCACTGTGTGGGAATGGGTTGTTAACTGTGACAATTTCTTCACACACGGCAGGCAAAAGTGATGTCCATGCCAGGCATATTAACCCTTTCCCAAGCGAAAAAATCTTCAAAATTTCCATTTCAAAGCTGCTGCAGACAAAATATGGACCTTGTTTAAAAGAGAATTTGTGTACAATATAGCATGTAAAATATTGAGACAAAAAGAAACACTGCTGGTTATCAGAAGTTTCTTCTTTTGTCTCAATGTTTTCCCAAAGCTATTTCTTTAAGGGACGTCAAATTCAGGTATTGTTTGGCAAAGGGTTAACAGAGAAAAGAGAATATGCCAACAGCAACTGGCAGCAACAAGGCCGTCTGGCAAACATAACAGTTAATGTTGGACCCTGACCTGTGCACAGTGACGTTACATATCGTCGCTTTTCAATGAAAACCTCGTAACTGCAGCTTGTTTTAAGCTGCAGATACAAAGTTTTTGTTGAAAAGATGTTTCATGAAGATAGGACAAAAATTGTAGCATCTACATTGCCAACAAGGATTTTGTCTTTAAGGCCCCTTTTCCCATGACATCCAACAGAACATTCCCATTGTCAATTGGCTTAATCCTTATGACTAGACAAATAATCTGACTAAATTTCATGAATATTGAGCCAAAATCATTGTCTCTGTAGCGCTTACAAGGATTTTGTCATTAAGGCCCCTTTTCCCATGCTATCCCATAGAACATTCCTATTTTCCTCAGAGTTCATCGTTGTGACTAGACAAACACAAGTTTCATGAAGATTAGACCAAAATTCTTGCCTCTAGAGTGCTAACAAGGATTTTGTCATTAAGGCCCCTTTTCCCATGATATCAACTGGAATATTCCAATTTTTTAAAGGGTTTATCCTTTTGACTAAAACAAAAATTCTTTTAGTTTCATGAAGATTAGGCCAAAACTGTTGCTTCTAGAGTGTTAACAAGATTTTGTCAAAAAGGCCCCTTTTCCCATATCAAAATGGAACATTCGGATTGTTGATAAGCTTTATCCTCACCCCATATAAACCCAAAGAATCAACAACATATTTCAATGTTTATCAAACCCTGTGATGTGGGTATTTGTTTGAATGATCTAACCAAAACTATGTAAATGAGTACCAACAACAAAGGATAGCTTAAATAACAAATAGAACGTATTTACCCCCTTTTACCTGCAGCTCCCCATTCTGGCTGAGCTTGTGAAAACAATTCTCGTCTTTTGTTTATATAATAGGATTAGACATTTCCCCAGTGGGGGATCAAAACCTCGTAAGTCCAGCTTTGACTCCCACTAACCATATGATATCTGGTTGATTTTTTAAGAATTTTCTTAGGATTTCTCGAAGTCTGACCCTGCCACACCAACATTTTTTGACAAATCTTAAAATTTGTGGACAAATTTTCAAAAGAGTCACTAAAAGAACATTCCTGCCAAGTTTGGTTCAAATTGGCCCAATGGTTGATTTTTAAATAATTTTCTTACAATCTATAAGCCCCACCCTGCCACGCACACTTTCTTTGACGAATCACAAATTCGCGAACAAAGTATCAACAGGGTCACCTCAGGAACATTCCTGCCAAATTTGGTTAAAATTGGCCTAATGGGTGTGGAGGAGAAGATGTTTAAAGAAATTGTGGATAGACCGATGACGGACGGTGAGCGACCACAATAGCTCACCTTGAGCACTTGGTGCTCCGGTGAGCTAATTATTAAGTAATGCATTAATTTCATGTCTGCAAAAACTTCAACAGGTCTATATTGATTGTTGTCTGAGAAAGGATTTAAATAAGACTAACAGAAATAGCATTATAATATAAGTCAAATTTAATAAGATCACCAGTTTACATCAACAGTATAAAATCAACATGAAATAATATGACATAAGAAATAAGGTGGGGATAATTGATTGCTTTACCCTCTCCAAAACAAGACTGTTTTGGTGTCTCAAAGGCTTGGGAAAACATCAAGGTAAAAGAAGAAAAAGCTGAAAACCAGCATTTTCTCTTTTTACCTTAAACATTTCCATACTATAACCACGTAAGAACATAGCTACAGCTTACAAGGGGAAACAGCTTTTTAAAATGCAAAATAACTTTTTTTAATTTTTATCAAACCCTATGTTGTGGGTACTGATTGGAATAGAGTTTGGGTTTAAAAAATAACAAATTTAAAATGCCTTCATCCCTTGTTTGTTGGTCATAAAATGAATATCTAAAATATTAGAGAAAAAAGACTACTATTGTTCCATAAAATTGAACTTAAGGTGAAATAGAAAACACAGTAAAACAGAACATTTCCCAAACAAGAGCTTGTTTTGACATCCTTAACAGAAAGGGCCTGGGAAAATATAGAGGCAAAAGAAGAAAATGCTGATAATCAGCATTTTCTCCTTTTGCTTCAACATTTTCAGGACTATTAGCTACCTTTGTTAACATCCAATTTGTCATCTCCAACAGCTTTTAAATTGGAATAGTCTATTTTTTGCCACTGAGGAAGGGATAAAATTAAGGCAAATACATGTACCAATGACGAGTTTCAGATTAAAGAAATAATGGAAAACATATAATCTAAGAATTATAAATCTTAACTTTAAACATGACTATTTTGATAGTTGGCAAATTCTCAACTTTGAAAACAGAAAATTCAGTGGAAAAAAAACCAAATTAACCTATAGCCATTGTTAGATCTATTTGAATGCTTACAAGCAAAGTAAGTGTTGAAAACGATCAAATTGCACATATGTGCAGGTTGATCTCATTATACGCTAAATGCCAAAGTAACAGGAAAAAAGTGATCATTGTAAAAAAAATGTATATAAATTACAGTAAACTTTAACAAAAACTTAAACAATTACTGCCATAATATATAAAAATACCATTTAATTTACCAAGACCTAGACTTGACGTCCCTACTAGAAAAGGCTTGGGAAAGCATTGAAACAAAAGAAGAAACTGCTGATAACCAGCAGTTTCTCCTTTTGACTCAATATTTTCTGTGCCATATTTTATACAAATCATATCTTTAATAACATCCATTTTGTCTTTTGTGGCAGTTTTTGAAGTGGATTACCCTAGAATTTTGTCGTTTGGGAAAGGGTTAATAGAGCGGTGCATTTGCAAACCTTGGGAGAAAAAGGAAAGGAAAATGCCAGTGACTAGGATTTTCTTCCTAGATTTCATTTATTTTTCTTCATATAAGCATTAACCCATTCCCAAGCCACAAAATTTTAGGGTGATCCAATTCATAGGCTGCTGCAGTTGACAAAATTGATGTTGATAAAAGATCATTTACCGTAATTATTCTAATAAACGCCCATATTCTAATAAACGCCCATCCCCCAAATCTCAGCTGAAAATATGCATATTTCAAGCGCAATTTAAGCTGGAAAGGGTGATTCTAATAAACGCCCATCCCCGATTCCAGATTAAAATGATTTAAGTCTTAAACAAAGATCCTTTCCAAAAGCAATGAAAGAGCCGATTTCCTGTCCTAATCTGTTTACTATGAATGAATTTCATCCAAAAATCGTATTTACAGTCCTTGTAACAAAACTTTGCAAACTTTTACTTGATTAACTTCGAGTCAAATGAATTGACATTTGATTCCCATGTTTTGACTAGCAAAATTAAAATACCTCTGATAAACGCCCACCCCCAACTATTCTAAAGAGCACTTTTCTAATAAACGCCCGGGCGTTTATTAGAATAATTACGGTATGTACTATTTAGCATGGAAAATATTGAGGCAAAGGGAGAACAGCATTTTCTTCTCTTTTTGTCTTGTTTGGGAAAGGGTTAAAATCGAATTAATCTTGTCTAGAAAAATACCTTGTTTTCACTTTTTAAATAGAAAATGCTTTGAAGAAGAAGGAAAATAAATTATCTTTCCAGCAGTTTCTCCTTCATAATCAATGTTTTAATTCTAGGAACACAACCTTTCTGTTTTTGAAACACTTCTTTATTGTCTGCAACACATTTGGATTATTGTCTGAAATTTAGTTATTTAAGAAAGGGTGGCACTGATTTTCTGAAACTTATAATTAGGCCTGACCAGCAGAGCTGTTTGATCGTATTAACCCTTTCTCAAACAAGACCTGGTTTTGACATCCCTTATAGAAATGGCTTGGGAAAACATTGAGACAAAAGAAGAAACTGCTGATAACCAGCAGTTTCTCCTTTTGTCTCAATGTTTTCTGTGCTATATTATACACAACTTTTACCTTTTGCTACATTCATTTAGTCGTCTGCAGCAGCTTTGAAATTGGATCACCCAAAATTTTGTCATTTAGGAAAGGGTTAAAGTGGATATGATATTCAAATAGAGATCAACAATCATCATCTCATTATTATCAAATCAAAGATCTTTAAATTTCTTGGGTTAACAAGATGTGTTTGTGAAACACAAATGCCCTCGAAATGACCAATGTTAGGTTCGTATAGACAGACACAAGCAAAGCAATATGCCCCCAATCTTTTTTATGTCTGGGGCATAAAAACGGTTGAAAAATACAACAAAAATTGAAACATCACTATGAGCTGGTTCAACATTTAAGTGGAAAGAGAAGTAAATCATTTAACATAAATATCTTGGGAGTTAATGCCCTTCTTGCATTTGCAGTTTTTATGTGAACTTCTTTTTTAACCCATACCCACATACTGAGGCTATTTGACACCCTATAAGATAGATCTAATGAATTTGGAAAATATTATGGAAAATGAAGAAATTGCTTGTGACTAGCAATTTCTTCATTTCCCACAAAGTGTTTTTACACAGAATATGAAATTATCTTCTGCAACATCTTTGACCTTTCTAAAACTTTGCCATCTGGTAATGGGTCATGTTAAAAGAGTAAAATAGAGCAGTTAAATTACCTGAACAATTTGGACAATAGGCACTAAGACTGTGCATTAGATTTTGTCTTTAACAATCATCTCAATGGCAATGAATTTTATGCCAAAAATAAACTGCTGTTACCGTTATGTTTTAATAAACCATCTGTGTTGTTATAAAATATTGTAAATACAGCTTGATTCAAGCCATATTTACAAGATTTTATAACAACACCTAGGAAATACTATCGTTTGTCCGAAATTATGTCACGGTTAACTGGATAAAATCGTTTCCTATTTTGACCAGCCCCATTTTCTTTAGTACAGGTAGTACAGGTTGAGTTTACAGACTATAATTCAAGAATAATCAGGTGGTAATTTCTGCAGTTTTTCTGTTGTCTATGGGGTCTCGTCTGTAGATGGGCGGTGAGTTCTTCACAACGCAGTCCTCGTTCATGATCACGCAGGTTATATCTGATCCTGGCACTTCATACAAGGCGGGGTACAACAACTTGTCCTAGAATGTATGATTATTACAAGTCTTTAATGATTACAAGTCATAAAGAGACAGGAAATTTTAGACTGGTCCGAATTTAATTATGTTCAAAAAGACAATTTCAGATGACAGAATTTTTTCAAGTTTTGGTCTCTGTGTAGAAAATATTGTGAGAAATGATGAAATTGCTTGTCACAAGCAATTTCTCCATTTTCCACAATACTTTTAAAATCGGCGGTGACTTTTTCACAACACAGTCCTCATTCATGATCACGCAGGTTATATCTGATCCTGGCACTTCATACAGGGCAGGGTACAACAACTTGTCCTGTAATGTACAATGATAATATGACATATGTTTTAACAAAAAACTTATTTTGGTGACATTCCGAAATAAATACATAAAGGCAGAGTTAACTTGTCTACATGTGCCTGATGGTTAGGTGGGCTTCTCCTTTACTATAATGTGATTTGAATCAATCCTGAATGAGATTCCCACAGCGTCAGAATTTCATGTGTGGAGTCGGTATTTGTTGTTACTTATGCGAACCTATTCATGCGACGTCATAAACATTTGGCAGTGGAGAGTTCCACTGTTGAATGTTTATGTCATCGCTCAAATAATTCCGACGTGTTGTGAATCTCATAAGGGTGAAGTTCAAAAAAATGAAGTTTTTATTAAAATCAGAGCCTGAATGAATATATTCTTAAGAATAATGTTCTTTTTGGATTAAAACTATGCATTTCAATGGTGTTAAACAGCATGGAAAATTTCATGAAAATCGAACCATCCAAACCAAAGTTACGGCGAAAAATATGCCCAAAAATGTCCCAAGTGCAACGTAAAAAGCGTGACATTTTGATACATTCATCAATTTCAAATGTTGTTTTAAGAAAAGCGTGATGCTTCATGTACCTAAAAGATCCTGCAATTGGAAAGTCATCAATTGAACTCAAGGTTCTAATGTAATTCAGTTATGTGGCACTATGTTTGCTGGTTCAAGTTTATGCATTAATGAAGATACCCCCTGTGAAAAATGTATCCTCCCGAATAACAAATTTGGAATTTGATCAAGTACATTTCATAATGTATCATCAATATACTCTTTGAAAGGTATCCGAGGCATAGCAGTATGTCTTATGATTAATTTTCGATTGCAGATAAACTAATCTTGAGCAAGATATTTCAGAAAATAACATTTTTAAACTGCTACCTGAATTTGTCCCAAGTGCAACGCTTTGAGGTTTTTGATCCATAAAAGAAGCATTACCTGCGTAACATGTTGTTTTTCCTCATTTTTCAGATAAGCAAGTCAGAAAACATAATTCACGGGCAATTATTTGCAATTCTTTTCGTGCTGCCTTCCTAAATTTTGCCGAAAGTGATGTCCCAAGTGCAACGCGTTTTTCTAAGCAAACTCAGAGCATTGTGAAACTTTAAAAACAGACTGAACTTGCCATACTTTGGTTTTATCTTATTGTTAAAATATACATCTATCAAATAACAGCATTGGAAAAACTTTGTTATGCCATACGGAGAAATTATTTGGAAATTAATAGCTTATTTTGGCGAAAAATGTATTCAGTGGAGTTTTTTTCAGGACTCAAAACTTGCAAAACAAACTTTTTTGCTTTTATTTATCGCTTATTCAATGTAGCTGTCAGTCGCAACAATAACTTAAGTTTAACTGTCTTTTGACATGTCTGAGTAACTGTTTTACAACAAACCTTAAAACGTTGCACTTGGGACAAAAAAAATCTAAAATAAGAAAATCCATGCTGGAATCTTTATTTTTCCAAAGAAATTGCGCTGATATGCAAAGAAAATGAAGAAACTAACCGTAAAACTTCCCTTTAAAGGAAAACAAGTGAACACTAAATAACAAAACGAACCAACCAAGACAAATATTTGATTCATATTAGGTGTGTGCCTGCTTAGAATGAAACAAAAGCCTATTCATGGTGCAGAATATGTTTTAAATGGTGTAGATTATGTTTGGTATTTCTGATGCTAAGAGATAATCTCAAAGGAACACAGTTATTACTGTTTAAAAGGTCAATACAACTACAGTTAGACCGTTGCACTTGGGACATAATTGATATTTATGCTTTTTACTACTTTCAGTACAGAATTTATCAATCTTATCGATTGATTCAAACTTTGTCGTCAGGTCATCAAATTTGTCCTATTTTACTATACTATGACGTCAATTACTGTGTCATATTTGTTATTTGGCATTATTCCTTGAAAGTCTACGCCAATGGTAATCACATACTCTGAGTGACACACATCCAAACATTTAAAATCATCGGATGAAATCAAATTTTCTTGTTCGTCAAATCAAACAATTTACTTTTATTAGTTAACGGTGCCACAGGAGCTTTATAAACCCAGTAGGAAACTGTAACAGACTTTTTAATTTTTATTCCATTGACAGCTTATGACTCGACAATGAAATCTCTTACTGATTAGGCGAATTTGGCATCGGTTAAAACGTTGACTGATGTGCAGAGAGTACCCTTTTTTACAAGTCTAAGTCTGTAAAATTACAGAACTTTTTATCAAAAACTAGAAAAACGAAGCCTTTAAATCGATTTCAATTCAATTTCAAGAGATTTCAAAATATCTACAATACACAAACCTCAAATTTAAGAAATGCTTTTAAAGAATACTTTGCATGGTACCAAAGTCAACCTAAACTGGCATTATTCAACACCTTACATTTATCATGGTGTTACCCTCACTCATTGTCATGTTTATATAAAACATAATTATGATCTCTTCTTACCAGGAAACCTTAAATTCGAAGAATCTGATTTTTGTCCCAAGTGCAACATTTTATTTTATTAAGATATGTTGATGACCAGTCTTAGAATTTTCTGAGGTTCAAGGAAAATATCAAATTTACAATATCATGACTTATTTCTTTGATTTACTATCATTTTCAAACCAATGGAAAACAACCAGCGTGATTAGCATACATAAACTTTAGCATTCAATTCTAAGGGACTGAAGTGTTCTGCTTTGAATATTTTTCATGCTCAAAGTTAAAATTTCTTACATTTATTAGTTAATCGACATACATATGGCAAATAAGTACTAAAATATTAAGTGAAAAATGTTCTTTTTTACTCCAAGAAGCTTTATTGACATATTTTTGTCCCAAGTGCAACGCAATGAGGAAAAAAGGGCAGCATTTTGAAGGTCATATTTTACCAGATTTAATCATTGTATCGCTTCGAAATTTTCAGAGCTGTTTTGGAATGTATTGAAGTTAGATAAAAATATATTAATTGCAATATATATGTAGACATCAAATTAGTGGGATACCTTTTATGGGTAGAAACAATATATTACAGGTGAAATGTATGAAAAAAATGGCGAAAAAATATTTTTTCAAGGAATTTGCTAAAATTAATGTTTTAGAATTATGCACCAAGGTATATTCAATTGAACTTGACAAAAGTTTTATTTCAAACGTGAATGTAACAACTTTATGGCGCTCTGCTAAAGAAGTACTGTGTTTTGAAATAAAGTGCCGTTAATGACAAAACCATATGAATTACAGAAACATGGATACTTTCAGAGAGTGATCGCTATTAATTTCTGAAACTTCAACATTTTTAGTAATGATTTATACCAAAATTAAACAGCCACAAGGCTGTTTGATTTTTTACCTCAATGTCACACTTTGACTTCATTTTTTTGAACTTCACCCATAAGGGGTGGACTACCTTAAGTATAGAATTATCTATTTGTGTGGGAGCTCGTGTGTAATTATCATATGGATACTGTGTAAAATTGTGACCATGTTCCAGCCCTACTCACCATTTCTGCCTTCATTCCCCTAGCCCCAGTTCCTTTCTTATAAGCTTTACTGACAATGGCCGACAGAGAATCTCATTAGGGTTGGACTACCTTTAACATAGAATTATCATTTGTGTAATTGTCATATGTATACTGGGTAAAATTGTGACCATGTTTGAGCCATACTCACCATTTCTGCCTTCAGTCCTCGAGCCCCAGTACCTTTCTTACAAGCTTTACTAGCGATGGCTGACAGAGCATCTTCTGTAAACTGTAGATCACACTGAAATAACAGGACCAAGAGATGTTTGTAAAACACATGGCCCCTTAAAGGCCAACCTAGTGACATATTCTGACACCCAACAAGATTAAAGACAAGAAAGGCTCTTTTTTGCAATGAAACCAATTTTTATTTGTCAAAGAGATTTTGAATCATTATTTTTGCCACAAAATTATACAGCCAGTAAGGGTAAAGAAAAGATATCATGGTTATTTCCCTTACATCAACGGTATTACATATTCCAAGCATATGTTTTAAGACTTTAAACAATTCTAACATTTTTGTCCTTTCATTTTCCACAACAGGACAATTATAAAACCATTTTCATATCCAATTTGAAAGCTTCTGCTATACTCACATCATGCATGGCAAACAGCAGTTTATATTGTTTCAGCAGGGCGTTATTCGGTACCGTCATAATCCGTATCAAATCTGCTTCACTGAGGGGATCTGTAACTACTACTTTAGGTATACGTCCAACAAACTCTGGTAAAAACCCAAACTTTATAATGTCTGCCTCTTCAATGTCACTGAACTTGCGCTCATGTTGTCTATTTTTAGTTTGATCATTTTGTGATAGAGAAAAAATGTCTATATTTCCATTTGGTGATATTTCTTCATGGTCCAATAATGGAGCACCAAATCCTACACGCTGGAAAAGATAGCAATCATGATAATGATTCAATTGAAATTCATTTCTCTTTAAACCTTTCCCAAACAACAAAATTTTAGAATAGTCAAATTTAAAAGCTGTTGCAGATATATTTATATATGTAGATATATGGTAATTTTAATTCCCTAGTCATCAATTATTTTAAAAGCAGTTATAACACATTTCTTTTCATTTTCAAATAAAAATGAAAATGCAGAAAAGTTTGGCAAAGCTAATCATTTTCATCTTTTCAGTAATTGATGTCTTACAGCATATACAACTAAATTCTATTTTAACCCTTTCCCAAACGGCCAAATTTTAGGGTGATCCACTTCAAAAACTGCCAAAAAATGACAAAATGGAAATTATTAAAGATAGAATTTGTGTAAAATATGGCTTAGAAAATATTGAGACAAAAGGAGAAACTGCTGGTTATCAGCAGTTTCTTCTTTTGTTTCAATGTTTTCCCAAACCTTTTCTATTCGGGACGTCAAAACCAGGTCTTATTGGGAAAGGGTTAAAATAATTTTCACAAACTTTCATCTAAGGCGCAAACTTCAAACCTTTTTCTTTCGTTTATCCACCACATTGTGTAATCCAGAGAACGCTCCTGATGCTATAAACAGTATATTCGTCGTGTCTATAGATTTCTGTATAAACTTGACAAACTGGTCTTGTACATCGACGACGGTCCCCTCTAACACCTTGAGTAGGGCCTGCTGAACAGATTCCCCACCCACATCTTTACCCTGGATCATTTTAGACCGTGCTAGTTTGTCTACTTCATCTAGATATACAATACCTACAACATAGGGTTGAACTATTTATAGTTACATTAATTTTCTTCAATCATATTATCTCCCCACCCATGTCTTTAACCCATTACCACACAATGACTCTTTTTGACTCCCAAACAGATAAATGAATTGGAAAACATTGTGCAAAATGAAGAAATTGCTTGTGAAAAGCAATTTCTTCATTTGCCACAATATTTTCTACCAAAAAAGACTAACAGATTTAAAATTTCCTGGACTTGAAATTGTCGCCTGCAACATCTTTGAATTTGGACCAGTCCAAAATGTGTTGTTTGGTAATGGGTTTTAAAGGGACATTTCATTCCAATTTCAATTTTTTAAAGTATGACTTGATGCCAAGATTGGTTATTCTAATGAGTATAAATACTATAATTTTTTTGAAGTTGTTGCCAATAAGTGAGAAACACGCATTTAAAGTTGAGACATAAGAGACCCGAAGAGAGAAAAATTGACAGTAAAACGAATAAACCACATAAAAATTGTTACTTTAAATGCAAGATCAGTAAAAAATAAAGCTTTATCCATTTGCAATTACATTCTTTCAAATAAGTTGGACATCATTGCCGTAACAGAAACGTGGCTTGGGACTCAGGTTGATAAGGCATGTATTAGTGAACTTCTCCCTGATGGTTATCAAATCCGTCATGTCCCTCGCACCAGTAGACGAGGAGGGGGCGCAGCCGTTATACACTAAAATGCTGTTGACCTCTGCCTTATAGAGTCAAGTCAGTCCAAAATTTTCTCGTATTTTGAATACATGGACTGCCATATTTTTGTGAATGGCTATGCCATGCGATTGGCTGTTGTACGATATAGACCCCCATCAACACGTGAGAATGGTCTAAGTACCATCGATTTTCTTGACAATGAATGGCCTGCATTTTTAGCAAAGTATACAACAGTTAGTAATGACATCTTTATAACAGGAGATCTGAATTTCCACATGGACAATCCAACAAATCATGAAACTGCAAAGCTAATAAGTCTCCTTGAATCCTGCGGACTAAAACAGCATGTTTCCCAACCAACACATATAAATGGCCACACCTTGGATGTTGTTATCACCAGAGAATCTAATTATACTCTTTCCGACGTAGCAGTCATTGACCCAGGGATTTCTGACCAGAACGGCAATGCTTTCTGTGATCATTACGCGTTAGAATTTAGCGTACAGGCAACAAGGCCTAGCCCGATTAGCAAAACTGTTTCGTACAGACGTCTTGGCTCTATTAATGTCCATAGTTTTAAACAAGATATCTCTGAATCAAAAATACTGTGTTGTGCTTCGAAATCCAATGACATGGACACTTTACTGGATGCCTATACCAATGAATTGCAATCACTTGTTGATAGACATGCTCCTTTACTTACTAAAACTATTGTTTTGAGACCTGGGTGTCCGTGGTATACACAGGATCTTCATGATGCCAAACACCTCAAACGAAAACTTGAGCGTCGGTGGCGCAAGAGCAATCTAGCCATACACCACGAAATGTACCGAAACCAGAGTGCAATTGTAAATAAACTTCTAAAATCAACAAAAAGAGCACATTACTTAGAAAAGATTGAGTCTTGTGGACGTGACCAGAAAAAGTTGTTTAAAGTAACTAACCACCTTCCTGGGGCATCAAACGACATTACTTTACCATCTGATACATTTACTCAATCCCTGGTTCAGAAATTCAGTGATTTCTTCGTCAATAAAGTTGAAACCATAAGAAATTGAATTGATTCAAGTACACCGTCATCACCACCACCAGAATCATCAGACATTGAAAAGTCATTACCAAATATTCTAACGAATTTTCGACCGGTTGCCCTGGAGGATGTGAAGCGCATCATACTTCAATCTCCAAACAAAAATTGTGAGCTAGATCCAATCCCTACATGGCTTCTTAAACTCTGCATTGATGATCTAGCGGAGCTAATTACAAAGCTAATAAATTTATCATTGGAGTCATCATATGTGCCTAGTCTGTTTAAAAGTTCGCATGTCAAACCGTTGTTAAAGAAACCCGGTTTAGACAATAATGAACTGAAGAACTATCGACCTGTTTCTAATTTACCTTTCATCTCAAAAGTGCTCGAAAAGGTCCTAGACGTTCAAATAGAACAACACTTGTCCGAAAATAAATTACATGAACTTCACCAGTCTGCATATAGAAAATTTCATTCAACCGAAACTGCTCTATTAAAAGTTCAAAATGACATATTGAGATCATTAGATATGGGCAATATCACTGTTCTTGTACTGCTTGATCTATCGGCAGCTTTTGACACAATAGACCATGCCATTCTTCTTCGTCGTTTAGAACATGACTTTCATATCTCCGGTAAGCCTCTTGCCTGGATGAAGTCATATCTAACAGACAGACATCAATCTGTTTACATAAACGGTGTTTTATCAGACCCAGTACTCATGAAATACAGTGTTCCCCAAGGTTCTGTGCTTGGGCCTAAGAATTATGTCATGTATACGAAGCCAGTCGGTATGATCTGCAGAAAGCATGACCTTGAACATCATTTCTATGCGGACGACTCTCAGCTTTATCTGTCATTCAAACCAAATAACAATATTTCGAGATACGAAGCTGTCCGGCGTGTTGAGTTATGTTTGAACGAAATCACTGATTGGATGAACCATAACATGCTCAAGCTCAACGCAGATAAAACTGAACTTATTGTCTTTGCACCCAAAAAAACACTCGAATGAAATAGAAAAAATGTCAATCAAAGTTGGCAGTTCCGAGGTAAAATCGGTGAAGTCTGTCAGAAATCTTGGTGCCTTTTTTGACTCCCATATGAACATGGAATGGCATATAAACAGTGTTTGTAGATCCTGTTATTCCCAGCTCCGCCAAATCGGGCATATCAGAAAATATCTAAATGATGACGCTACTAAGTCTCTTGTTAACTCTTTGGTTACATCGCGGTTGGATTACTGCAATTCTTTACTCTTTGGAATACCCCAAAAAACCCTGAACAAGTTACAGGTAGTCCAAAATACTTCAGCTTGTATTATCACCAGATCACCGAGACGTCATCATATAACACCAGTATTGAAAGAGTTGCACTGGATACCTGTAGAGCACAGAATTCAATTTAAGATACTGACTTATACATTTAAAGCTCTCAATGGACAAGCCCCATAATATATCACATCACTTTCAATGATACACAGACCATCCCGTGAACTTTGATCCGGGTCAAATGGCACAACACTTGTAGTACCGAAACGCCGTACTAAAACGTATGGGGACCGCAGTTTTATGAGTGCTGCTCCAGTATTATGGAATTCTCTCCCATCCGAAATAAGAGCTGCTTCTACTGTTTCGTGTTTCAAGAAATACTTAAAGACTTATTTGTTTAAGCAGATTTATGGAAATTAAACACTGATTTTCCTTTTATGTGTGTCGTCTTTCACAGTTCATAATTTTATACTCATATAATTCTTATAACGTATGTATGATATTTCTTTTTAGATCTAGTATGATGTATATTTTAGTAGATTTTATGTTTGTAAAGCGCTTTTGAACGTACTTTAGTATGATAAAAGGGCTATATAAATGCGGTACTTAATAATAATAATAATAATAATCGATAAATTGCATATAAATCCGAACTGTTGTCCACAACAATTTGTTAAATTTTAACACAAAAATATTAATTTCTCGTAAACGGCGCAATGTTTTGGCTTGAAATTTTCAGAATTTTCATAAGGAAATATGCTCTTTCAGATAAAAATAAAAGTAAAATTTATGGCAAAAAATTCTGAAATGTCACTTTAACACGCCTCATACCTACTATAAAAGTATTTTCATTGAATTTGAAATAAAACAAATGTGTTAATAAATCCATAGTATTTGAGATTAAGTTGACTATAATTATATTCAATGTAACAAAATAGTTTTTACCTTTGATAATTAATTCCTACTTATTTGCATTGTGTATATTATAAATTGTAATGGACCATACTCTTTATTACAAATAAACAGTTCTATTCCTAACAACTATTTCGCAGCTCCTTATGAGTACAACAAACCTTGAATTTTATAACTGGGGGAAAGTTTAAAACAAAATTTCATCATACCATGTTGACATCGTCTGACATTATTATTTGCCTTTTGCAGCAGACGGACGAATATTGTTTCCACGTTTTCTCCTTCATAACCTGTCGACGTCAATGATGTACAATCGAACTCCAAAAACGGCACATTTAGGAATTTAGCTAATGTTGAGACTAGATAGGTTTTCCCTGCAAAAGAATAAAATCTGAATTTAGTTACAGGATTTGTGGACTCAACAAAATACAGCTTTTGCAAACATTCATACAACAAGAAGACCATGATGGTCCTTAATCACTCACCTGAACCTATTTAGTGTTAAAGTCCCAATGTTGTCAAGTTCAAGAGCACATAATTTAAGATGCGAGATTATGATCCAGCTGAAAATTGCACTTATAATCTTACGGGTCTTAAATGATCAATATTTGTGGCTGTTACAGTAAAAAAAAGTTGAAAAAAAAAACCCAACAATTTTGTCACAGCAAAGGGGACAAAGTTCTGATCAAGCTTATAATTGTCATCAACATTATGTCCAAGTTTTGTTTTGATTGGGACAAGAAATTGTCCCTTCGAAACATACAATTGGTTATTTACGTAAATACCCGTTTCCCATAGGTTTCAAATTGGAGCAGCCTATTTTGTTTTGATTTTTCTGGCCGTGATGGGTTATATCTATGTACCTGAGCCAGTTGGACCTATCATCAGTATATTACTTTTCCGTAGTTTGACTGGTGTTTTTTCTGTGTTTGAAGTTTCTGGTGAGATGTTGTTGGTGTCGCTGTCTGCATCAAAACTTCCCTGTAAATCTGGGTGGTTCTTCACATGGGATAAAGCATGTCTTCTGCTACCTAAAGTGTAAATGTGACCCGTTAAGCTAAATGAGACTTTCTAGGAAGTGTGAAAAGTATTGACCCTGGTAAGTCTGCGCAGATCAAAACTTTTCACTCTAAGGTAATTTGCTGTATCTAGATAGTTCTTCCTCTCTTACTGCATAAAGTTCCCTTTCCAAATGTGGTACAATGTAACTGGTTCTGTTTTAGATACTTTCTCGAAGGTCCATTTTAGTGTGACAGGCCACAAATAAATAAGAAGAAATTTGGAAGAAAGGCCCTTTTTGCACTTATAAACATCATGGATACAGATCAGCATGTACCTAGACACAGTCTGATTGGAGTCCATACTGCTCTCCTAGAGTTGCTACAGGTAATGAATAAATTATCTGAGAACTGCATGGATCCTGATCAGACTTTGCAAATGCAAAGGCTGATCAGGATCCATGTTGTTCTCAACTACATAAAGAACCCTTTTCTCAGACCCGGTTCAAATAATGCCATCTAGCTAAGAGCCTTGATAGCATTTTTTAAAAGAAATGAATCAACTTTATAGTTCAAACCAGTCTTGCAGTGAAGGAAAGACCTGTGTCATAGTCACATTGAAAATCCAAAATGTTGCAATGTCCAATGAGTGGGCCCTTCAAAGAGTGGACCCTTGTGACACATTGAATTTTGCTGTAGTTAAGAATGGAGCAATTTTACCTTATATTAATTTTGTCAATTCGCTTTAAAATGTCACATTAATTTTCTGAGGAGGGACTTTGTCCAAAGCAATTGAAAACAAGATGTGTTTGTGAAACACCAATGCCCCCAAAATGGCTATGTTAAGTTTTCCAGCAGACAGACAGACAGACAGACACAAGCAAAACAACATGTCCCCAATCTTTCGATACAGAGCCATAAAAATTCTTGTCAAATCACTGGTTCTTGCATTTAGAAATCTACAACATAGAATTTGGAATTGAAGCAAATGTTTAACCCTTTCAAAACAAGACCTGGTTTTGACGTCCCTAATAGAAAAGGCTTTGGAAAACATTGAAGCAAAAGAAGAAACTGCTGATAACCAGCAGTTTCTCCTTTTGTCTCAATATTTTTTGTGCCATATTTTACACAAAACCTATCTGTAATAACATCCATTTTGTCTTTTGTGCCAGGTTTTGAAGTGGATCGCCCTAAAATTTTGCCGTCTGGTAATGGGTTAACTTACTGGGTGAAGCAAATATCTTCATGTTTTTAGCTTTAGGTGGCTGGAGTGTATGTTGCATGGTCCGCTTGTAATGTTGATATGTTCCAGTGGCCAGGGCAATCTTGGCTGCCTCCTGACCTATCACATACTTGTCTAAATATTTCTTTATCTGAAAAGTTACAAAAGTATACTAAAATAATGTTGTTTTTTTACGACAAATTCTAGCTGTTTCAGAGCAACAGAAGGGGTTAAGGCATTCTAAATTCTAATTCAAATCCAAACCCTATGTTTTGTGTAATCATTTGAACTGTCTTCCAGACATGATTCCAATGAGTACCAACAGCATAGGGTTTGATTAACAATAAAAGATATTTTGAAATTTGGAAAGAGATTAGTAATTACCCCCTCTTATCTGTAGATCTGCTGTTTGTGTGATTTCTATCTTTCCAATTACTCATCCATTTTACCCATTGCATGGCCTTATTCAGTACATGTTATTGTATTAATCAAAATTTGTTTTCATTCATTGAAAGTATTAGTGGGGCAGTCTGGTCACTGGCTATAATAATTTTCTAACCCATTTCTACATGTTGACAGCAGAATTTTAGAATGGCCCAAATTAAAAGATGTTGCAGACAACAATTTGAAGTCAATGAAATTGTACATCTTTTGGTCTTTCTGGATATGAATAAATTGCTTGTCACAATCAATTCTTCGTTTTCCATGCATGGGTGATTTCAAAAGCCTTTTGAAGGCTTTATCACGAGGGTGTCAAAAGGTGGCACCGTGTGATAATGGAATAATCCTTTCCCAAACAACTCCTAGTGTTGATGCCCTATAGGAGGTAAGTTGAGAAACCCTTGAGAGAAAAGAAGAAAATTCTTCCTGGAGGCAATCATTTTATCCTTTTTTCTTCAGGATTCTTAACACTTGTACACTGTTTTCAGGACACTTTTTTGTCTTCAAGAAAGATTTGATAGTATCATACAATTTCTGAATGAATCTTACATATTTATTTAGTGCTTAATCTGAATAATTTCTTCTTAAAAGCAAAATAATTGAACTGAGTAACCAATGTTTTTGTTTGTTATTGAAAAGCCAAACGCAGAACAACAGAACAAGAGGGCTAAAGGTATTTTAAATTTGTTATTTCAAATCCAAACAATATGTTGTGGGTTCTCATTTGAATTGTCTTGATGAGTCAATTCTAATGAGTACCCACAACAAAGGGTTTGATGAGCAACAAATAAATTAATGCTTTTTGAAAAGCCATTACCCCATCTTATCTGTAGATGTCTTAACCCTTTCCCACACAAGAAAAGGTTTGACTTCCCTGATAGAAACGGCTTGGGAAAAACATTGAGGCAAAAGAAGAAAATGCTGATAATCAGCATTTTCTGCTTTTGCCTCAATATTTTCTATGCTGTATTGTATACAAATCACACCTTTCTCAACATCTATTTATTTTCTGTAGTGGGTTCCAAATTGGAATACCCAAAATTTTTGTCATTAAGGAAAGGGATAAGACCTTATATTGTACTAACCTCTTTTGGAGTAACAAGTTTGCCATCAATTTCATCTGATATTATGGTCATAAATCTTTTATCAACACAGAATTGGCCTGAAAGAAAAAGTAAAAGATATAAATAAATGTAAGAAAAGACCTGTGAAATAGGTCTTGACAAGTAGAGGAAAGTAAATGAACAGGGATTTGGAAAAGCCTCCCTAGCCAAGGGCATTAATGACTGGCTTATGAGACCAATAGTGCTCAGCTCATGCCGCAGTGCTGTCTGGTCAGGACTTACACTAATTACTGTGACTGTAAGCTATGCAGTGTTCTCCCCAGCCCAATAAGCTGTATCGGCCCCACTGCAGCTTCATGGAAATCAGTGTAAAGCCCCTACAGCTTCAAAAGCACCCCACACCTGAAATCCTTCAAAATGGTCACCAAAATAGAGGAATTTCAGGTATTTCATGTCAGAAACTGATGAATTAATGCATTTTGTACAATAAATCTGCTTAAAAAACATTATGGGAAAAGAAGAAATTGCTCAAAATGAGCAATTTCTTCTTTTCCCATTATGTATTTATTCACAACTATTTGCATAAACACTTTGCAAGGTTCAACATTTGTTATAAATTTTGCCACTAGTGTGAGCTTCAAATTTTTCTGTTGAGAACCCTGCTACGTCATATGAGTAATCAACATGGATCTAGACCAGACTGCACAGTCAGTGGCTTATCTGATGGACAGTGTTCGACCAGCTACCAAACAAGACATGATTTTGATGTGGCTGTTGTCCTTAATAGAACTAATCCGAGTTTTCTCTGATGAAATTTGCTCTTTGATATGTTGATGTCGCTCCTTTACATCAGAGCGCACTACCATTCAAAAACAACAGAAAGTTTGACACAAGTTACCAAATGACAAAATTTTAGGGTGGTCCAAATTGAAAGATCCTGCAGACAACAATTTCAAGTGAATGGAATTTTCAATTTTTAGGTCTTTTTGGATGGAAAACATTGTGGGAAATGAAGAAATTGCTTGTCACAAGCAATTTCCCATGATGTTTTCCATTGCCATTATTTTGAGGGGAGTCAAAAAGAGTCATTGTGTGGTAATAGGTTAAAACGCCTTATGATATCGATCAATGAACCATCTATTGCCATGCCTGCTGAAAAATTTAAGAGCAAAAAGTATTTCTAAAACAGACTAAAAGGTTTATAGGCAATGTTTTGCAACAACCCTGACCTGAACATCCATTGATTATAATGACCTACTTTCCGTTGTTTTTGACTGTCCATTTGTAGCATTTTTCCTTTTTTATCTCATCATTTTCTGTGCTTTTTCATAAATGAACCTGTCCTCTATATAATAGGGCTTAAATGTTTTCTTAATAATTTGAACTTGCATAAAAAACTAAAAAGGTATGAAGGGATGTCAGTTTTTGATTGATTAGTGCACAAATGTTTAAGGGAATTTGAAGGTTAGGAGTTTAACCCTTTCCCTGCCTAAGTCTGGTTTTGACATCCCTAACAGCCGATCCCTGTGAAAAAATGTTGCAAGAGAAACGTTGTATTGATAACTAACATTTTCTCCTTTTACCAAAATATTTTTCTGTGCTAAAGCGTACACAACTGTTGTCTAAATCAACATCTGTTTTTGTATTCTTAAGCAGCTTCAAAATTGGTCCAGTCTGTAATTTAACCTGAGCTAAAGGTTTAAATAGGTCAGACACGAATCACGTGCTAAAAATAGAACTCGTGGCTGCTCTTGAACTTGACCTACATTAGAATGTCGCCGTGATCTGGCTATTGTGTACTTTACGTAAACAAACAAACAAAACAAACTATCAAAATGATCAGCCACTGAAACATTCAGTTTGATTAGTCAGTTTTTCTGTTCATATCAAATAATTAAAGAGCATGTTAGACGATTTTTATGGTGGATAATTTTGCAACCGAAAATGATTTACGATTCTAGATGTTCCGCTGTTTGCGCACTTACCTGAAACCTTTCTGGTAGTTTTCTCGAGATTCAGTCCGTAACGCAGCAGTCCTGAAGCCATTACTTCTTTGTTTTGGTATACGGGATTCGAAAAAGATTAAAAACAGCACAGAATTTCCTCTGTCAATCGGTCTTACATTCTCTGTTACAAAACGTCAAAACTGGGTCAAGTTTGTTGACATTGTATTCGACCTAATGTACTTCAACTGAAATAAAGGAATATTGCTCATGAATTCAACTTGTAAACATCTATCTCCCTGTGTTTCTTCTTCTCCTTTCTCCAGCAATTATGTTTTTGGTGTTTAATTTTACAAATCATTGGAAAAACGTTGAGGTAAAGGAAGAAAAAAAAATGTTTTTTTTTTTTTTTCTTTTTTGCCAGAATATTTCCAACTTGACGACAAAATTGAATAGATTCTGACTAGATCTAGACTATTTTTGTGTAAAATTTGAAAAAAAAAAAAAAAAAAAAAAGAAAGAAAAAAAAAAGAAAAAAAAAGGATTTGGCTTAGGAATTAGATCTACCAAGACAGAAGAAAAATACAGGTTATGAGCATTTTCTTCTTTTGTCTAAATGTTTCTCTCAAGATTGCAGTTTCTGGGACGCCCAAACCATATAGGCCTAGACCTAGCTTGTTTTGGGAAAGGGTTAAAGCATTTCAATATAATGCATGTATGTATCCAAAAAAGAAATGAGCCGGGATCTGGAAAAACGTCCCTTATAGCATATTTTAGAATTGGGATTTAAGATCGGCCTATTGCCAAATGCAGTCCAATATGCATCCATGCTGCTCTCTATAAGCTGCAACAGGTCACGAAGAAGTAATTAGAGAACAACATGGATCCTGATCAGACTGTGCGTATGCACAGGCTGATCTGGATCTGTGTTGGGCTCAAAAGCCTTAGGGGACGTTTTTCCAGATCCTGGCTCAAATCGTTTTGAAGGTAGGTAAAAAGTTGTGACACAAATCTAGCGCTACCCCAGGTCGCGTAGGAAGCAATTTCATATGGAGCAGGCTTGGGCCACTGTCTGGGCTTGAGTCTGAATATTGAAGGTGCTAAATTATATTTTCCCAAAATTTTAACTATAAAATAAGAGAAATTCGGCATTTTTGCTCCGCCTTATGTTCCTAGGTGCCTGAATGCATAGTAGAGACATGAAATAAGATGTAGGCCTACATTTTAACCCCTTATCAAACAGTCACACATTGTAACATCCCATGGGAAAACATTGAGAAAAATGAAGAAATTGCTTGTTACAAGCAATTTCTTCATTCCCCGCATTGTTTTCACAACTAAAATACCACAAAAAAGAAAACATGCATTCACTTGAAATCGTCGTCTGCAACGTCTTCGAATTTGGAAAAGTTCAAAAGTTTGCCGTGTGCTATCATTCTATCTAGATCTACGTACAGAATTCTCAATACTTCCCACCAAAACATTGTATTGACATCAGCAAAAGAGCCAACTTAATGTCCCCTCCTACAATATTTCAGACCACCTCAATGAAATTTATGTAACAAATTAGATCTACAAAAATCAAGTGTTTTTAATTTCATTTCTTTATCTGTAACTTTTTCCAACGCTGTTTTGGATAGGTTGATCCCCAAACATGGTATTCTCATGGTATGCGGTAAAAATGCCAGAGGTAAAATTGCCATATGCAAAATTGCCATAGGTAAATTAGCCATAGGTAAATTGGCCATACCCAAAATAGTAAATTTGCCATAGGTAAAATTGCCATAGGTAAAATTGCCAGACTCCCATTAAAAGGTGTTTTCTTCTGTTTTTTTACACAGAATTTTGTTGATAACTGATTATGATGTTATAATTTGAAAATTTTGATTTAATAATTCAATAATTTGATAGAGTTGATTTTATAATTTAATAATTTTGAAGCACGAATATTGCATCGATGGTACTTCTACCTTTTCTAAATCCAAATTGATTATCCGATAAAATGTTGTTTTTATTATACCAGTTTTCTATACGCGCAATAATGACACTCGCGAAAAGTTTTCCAAAATTGCTAAGATGGAAACACGAAAAAAGTTAATAGACGAGGTAGATTTATTTTTAAGTCAGTTGAGTAAACTTTTTCTCTGCTGATTTTGAAAAAAAAAGCATCATCATTCATTAGCTAAAAAATCCTGGCAACTGTCCAGCTTCTTTGCTTCGAATCTTTTTCAAATCAGTCATAATTATATCAATAGAATTGTGGAAAATCACCGAAAATGTCGTGTCACAAGACTCCCCGTCTTATATGATGTTCATCACTTACATTTTGTGTAAAAATACAAATCCTAAAACTTCAGTAAATAATATAATTAAATGTGTCCAGAGTCATAAACGGTTTCAATTGTAGTAAGTTATTTTTGCTCTGGATAGGCCCCTACTAAATATTTACATCAATTTTAATGTTGACCCTTTCCCAAATGCATGGTTTTCAATATCATATGCGATGAAAGTAAAGGCCATAAAGATGCACAACAGATACAAAAAAATCCTGATAATCGGTACTTTCTCCTGTTGTCATAATATTTTCCATTTCGAAACTAAAATGGTCCTCACTTTTTAATACCACTTACTGCATCGTCTGTAACTTTGTAGATATAAACTCATTTAGGAACAGTCCAAAATTTTATTATCAGAGAAAGGGTTAGTGCTCGAACCCAAATGATATCGGTCAAACTTAACACTTTCCCAAAACAATTAAGCCTTGGTTTTGCGTTCTTAATCGCGATGGCTTTTGAAAAAAATGCCTTTTATGAGACGAATAGAAGAAAATCTGTTGATTACAGTCTTGCCCACTTCTATGCATTCTTTTCTATAATAAACAAATTCCAAACATAAGTTACGCTATTCACGTCATCTGTAGCAACTTTTCCATCTAGTCTAAAACTTATCGTTTGGGTAGAGGCTAGTAATTTTCTTAAAAAGACCTGTTTTGAAGTCTCTAGTAGAAAAATACGGGGAAAGATTGAGACAAAAGAAGAAAATGCTGATTACCAGCATTTTCTTATTTTGCATCAATATTTCTTGTGCTATATTGTACACATGCCCACTCTTTATCAACACACATTTTGCCTTTTACATCGACTTTCATTTTGAAAAAGTCTTGTTATCGTTTGAGAAAGGTTAAAGGAGCGATGACCCATACACGGTCAGTATCTTAACCCTTTCCCAAACAAGACCTGGTTTTGACACCATTTATATGAGTTTTGAGTTTATAAAATTCCCGGGAAAACATTGAGGAAGAAGAAGAAAATGTTGATAAACAGCATTTTCTCCTTTTGCCTGAATGTTTTATAAGCCATATAGGCATAATTTCTAAATTCTATACTTAGTAAAATAATATATTTTATTGTCTCCGCAGCAGCATTCAAATTTGGTGATCCTAAAAATTTTGTCATTTGGGAAAAGGTTAAAGCTGCTGGACCAGACGACTGAGTTTACTGACCGCCGTTCCAATCAACCGATCGTTATCCTGAATTACGACAGGAGCTTTCCAAACCCGACGATATTCGAAGGATCAGACCCTTGATACAACCTCAACCGATACAAACTCGCGCCATCCGATCACGCCTTTAATTCCCGAATGACGAAGAAAAGATCAAATTCAAAGGTTTTACAGACGACAAATTAATGATACTCTTTGTTATCATATGATATAGAGCGGAAATTATCGAAGAAACGGGAGAAAAATGATGATAATCAGCATTTTCTTTTCTAAAGTGTTAATTAAATTCAAATAAAATTGAGGTAGGCCTAATTGATATGAAATGAAATTGAGATAATTGGATGAGTTTGATGTACAAATTCTTTTGGTAAAAATAAATGAAGGACAAATATCCACAATATCCACACAGGCGGAAACGGTCGTTAAAGATTTTTTTCCTTTTCTAAAAGTATTCGGAAATACGTCAATGTCATCGTTCATGTAAGAAGCAGCATTTAGAAATTTTCTGCAAATGGAAATATTTTGAAATCCAACAGATATATACGAGGGATGATCCAAAAGTAATGTCACAGTGCCTATAATTTGGTTATTCGACGTATTCTTGTACAAATAAAGACTTGTAATTCAAGCTTATCCTATTGGAAATATGCTTTTCTGAATTATTTCAATATTCTTTATATATCCGAGGAAATGAAATGCTTAAAAAGATCCATATCGTGCATGTGCGCCGCACGCCATAAAGTATTCGTTTGAAGACTATTATTACTTTATGTTCTATCATTATATAAAAAGAAATATCGTTGCAATTAAGCTGGTATTTATATGACACAATGTCGTGATATTGCTAAGCCATTTTAGAACGTTTCAATAAAATCTGTGCGTTGAAATACTAAGTAAATCTCACCGAATTCAGCACTCGCAATCAGGAAAATGGCAGAATCGGATAAAAGCCCACAACGCACATTTTTGAACTTTTGCTAAAGGCTTGGAAAAAAGCCGATTGGAGCAACAAAAACAATAAATTCAACCAAAAAGAACGGATTGTAAATAGGAGTCTCGTCTACCGTTGGTGCAAGCGTTTTTGGGAGTGAGGATGAGTCCTTTGAAGATGAAAAATGAGCCGTTTGACGTGTGGAGCAGCGGAATGACGCCAACGTCCATATGACATGTGCGTTATTTCCGCATCTTTAGCTGAATTTAAGAGGAATTAATCACGTCGACCTTAAAAAACTGGGACTAAATTTTTGATTCAAGGAATGCATTCAAGACATTGCTAAATGAGTCGTTTGTATATTCATTAATGAAGTGGGTCGAACGCAATGAACGTTGCATTAAATACGGAGGGCAATATTTTGAGAAGGAATAGATTTTGACGTCGATGACGTTGTGTGTTGTGCGGCGCATGACACCGATGCGCTATGTTAAAATGCGGATTATATTTGTGATATAAAGCGGAACTTTATGAAAATTTGTGTATGAATTAAACGAATGTTAATCTAGCGGCATGTAAGATTGCATGACGATACATTCTTAGAATTACCGATAACAACGTTTGTGACATTACTTTTGGATCATCCCTCGTACATCCAGCTAGATGTTGACGTACAAATGGGAGAAAAAATACCAAACAAACAACAAAAACAACTTCAGCAATATTACGTTTCCCATTTCGTCAAAAGTTTCGACTGGACCAATGGCATAGAGCTCTATTGCAGACAACAAAATAATGTTTGATGTCAGAATTGATCTCTAAAATTCATGTAGTGCACGAAATATTTAGGAAAAAGGACAAACTGCTGGTCATCAGTATTTTCTTCTTTTCCCTCAATATTTTATCAAGCATTTCTTTACTCAAAGGGAAAACCAGATCTTGTTTTGGACAGGGTTAAATGAGGCAAAAACAAAATACAAGATGTTACAGTCTGAAATCTTTGCTAGATGGTTGATATGCGTCATTCTATATACATGTAGATCACAGTAGATACTCGTTATGTCGACATCGGATAAGTCGAATTTCCGCTTCAGTCGAAGTGAATTTCGAAATAAATATAGCCATTGAAATTTAGTAGGAAAAGGATAGAAATTGCTCGTTTCGAGCAATTATTACCCTTTCCTTCTACATGTATATTTTAACCATTGAGGCACTTGGTGGGCAATAAAATGGTCAACTATCATTTAAATCGAAATTTGAAAAAAAATCAGATGAGCCGAACTCCAGATATGTCGAGGTATTTTGACGCTCCTCTGACTTCGACACAACGTGTGTCGACTATATATAAATATGAAACCGACCCTCGTTATATCGAAACCGGCTAACTCGAACTACTGCGTGTGTCGAAGTCAAAATATCGTTCATTATTTATCCAATGAGTAATAAAGAAAATAATTGTTAACTCATTCCCGCTTAATGATGCATTCGACGCCAACAAGGTAATATGTTTGGGGAACATGTGAAAAAAAAAAGAAATATTATGACAAGCAATTTCTCCATTTCCCACAGTGTTTTCTATCCATGGGACAAAAATTATTATCCACTTGCAAATGTCGTCTGCAACATTTTTGAATTTGAACCAGTCTAAATTTTGTCGTCTAGTAATGGCTCCGCTCCTGTGGATACGCCACTGCAAGTATGCTACAACCTTATTTAAAACAATGAACAATTTCATTTCCATAATTTAGGCCACCGGCCCAGCATATACAAACATTCATTATATACAAATACATGAAAGTGACGTATACCAAGTAAGGTTAGGCAGTAATTGTTGTAAAAGAGAGAGTTAATATAATATAATTACATTAATTTTAACATTTTCTTATTATACAAAATGTAAAAAGAAATTAATTTTAGACTGATCCGGAGAGAAACAAGAACGTTGTATTAATATGAAGGTTCTTCAATGTTTCTTCTAAATATATTCACATTTAATTAACCATTTTCATAATATGTTTCTATAGATGAATGTGTTCCTTTCTTCAAATGCAACTAAAATATATCTTGAGAGTGTGAGAATCAAATTTTCATTTTTACATTGCATTATAGATTTGAAATGATTTTTTGTTGGTAAAGAGTTAAGCCATTTTGCTGGCCACAATGCTTTGCGCAAGTCATTGTACAAAACAAAAACTGACAAAACTGACAAAACTTCGTTTTAATCACTTTACAATTTTGTAATGAAATTGGATGCGTGGAATTACGGATTTGTCGAGATATTTTACAACCAAATTGAAAGAGGTTCAGATTAAGGTTCAGATAAAATATTGAGGCAAAAGGAAAAAAATAGGCTGGAGATCAGCATTTCTTCTTTTGTCTCAATGTTTTAATACTCCCTTTCGATTAGATACGTCATTACCAGTTTAAGATACGTGATGGAATTAACACATAATTTATCACTGTTTTTCATTGCTTTGGAAGTAGCCTATAGTTCCAGACCAACGCCATATTTAGAGCTGGCTTCTGTCTGTCCAAACTGAATCCTTTCCCAAACAGAAAACATTTAGACTGTCCCAATTTGAATGCTGAATCAGATGACAAAATTAGCACAAGGAATTCACGAATTCACGTTCATTATAGCACAGAATATATCGGAGGAAAAGCAGATTCTGTAGAAAGAATCCACAGAAAATTTATGAAATCTCTAATAAAAATTAATCAGTCAACAAGTAATAGCACCATTTACGGAGAATTTGGACGTTTCCCCTTATCAATTAACATGAAAACGAGGACTATAAAATATTTTCTGAAATTGTTTAACACAAAAAGTAGAAACTGCATTTTGTTTACAGTATTAAAAGACATGCTATATGCAATTGATATGAACAGCGATACAAACAACTGGGCAAATAAAGTTAAACATTTGTTACAAACATGTGGGTTCAACGACGTATGGCTATTCCCAGCTTCGGTAAACGAAAAGGTCTTTATACCAATCTTAAAGAATAGGCTTAAAGATTTGTATATAAACGAATGGAGACAGGATATATATAATAAAACGTCCTTGACGCTTTATAAAAATCTTAAAAACTCATTTGAAATTTCACAATATCTGATTAAAATGAATAACACGAAACTAAGAAATATAATAGCAAAACTACGATTAGCAGCGCACCAGTTAAATATTGTAACAGGCAGACACGCGAATATAGAAAGATCAAACAGGAAATGCGAAATATGCCAATTGAATGAACTTGAAGATGAATATCACTTTATCATAATCTGCCCCAGCCTAAAACGCATTCGAGAACAATATACTGACCAGTTTTATTTAACACGCCCAAATATGTACAAATACATTTTACTTCTTAACTCCACAAATTGTAACGTTTTAAAGAACATAGCCATCTATTATGAGAAAGCGTTTAAAAAGAGAAGAGAACTTATCCAGCAATAATGAATTAATTTCAAATAATTTGTCTGCTATGCACCATAATCATTCCAATTCTAAATTGTATTGAAAGGTACTGATTGAGTCGGATTTCAGCTTGAGTCAACTGATTTTTCTTATTACGAAGCTTTGAAGGTTAAAGCCTGTTTGAATTTTTACATGGAATGAAATATCAAGAATTGATATTGCATTTCACATTATGTACATAAGACTGATTAGTTAAAATGTATATATTTGTAGGATGTGAATATTGATAAGATGCTATTATGGTGTCTATTTTGCTTTATCAATTTACCATAAAACTGTACATAACTGTAAAGCCTGTACATACAGACAGTCTGGTCCTGGCCTTCATTATTCAATAAGAGAATACTCTAGATAGATTTGGTTATAATACCCTACCTATTACATATAATTATTTGATTTGAAAAATTAATTATGCAAATTAAATGACGCATAGAAATTCCATTTGTTCCACACGCGTTTTCCAATGCTGGAAAACTTCAGTTTCCTAGTAATGTAAAACGAATGTGATCAAAAACAAATTTCGACATATCATAGAATCCAAAGAAGAAAAAATGCTTCAATAACTTCCGCAAAAAACTGTCAAAAAACTGTCGAAAACTTTACAAATTTTATTTCCATTTTCAAACATTGTTAATGCCATTATTACTTGTATGTATGTATTTTTGTATTTAAGACGATGAACATGTTTGTTCAAGTCTAAATCAATAAACTTTTGTTCTTGTTCTTGTTGTTGTAAAGCACAGCGACAGCTGGTATAAAAAAGTCGGGATCTGTTGTAGGTCAGCAAGCCTATAAGGCCTACAGACTTCCATGTTTATTCAATGTTTTGATAGAAATAGGCCTACAATTTTTTATGTTTTGTCGAAAATGAAAATATTGATGTAAAAGGAGACGGTCGAGTTAAAACTATTCTATCATTTCCCCTCAATATTGCCAATTCTCTATGTACATATTATTTATAAAGTTAATTGATATGACTAGGATTTATCTTATTGTAGGCCTATGCACATAGTGCAGAGCTACAGATAAGTCCCCTGCGAAAAGTTCATTTGAGTTCAAGAACTGTTAAATGTTAAATGGCACTTCCAGAACTGTTCTAGAAGTGCCACGTATAGGACTTTCTAGAGCAGTTCTTTAACTTAAACGCACTTTTTCGCAAGGGTTGATGGCTTTTTAAAATGCAAATTTTCATTTATTGTTCAGCAAACATTATTTTGTAGGTATTCATTGGAGTCATCTCACTAAGATAGCAAAATTTATATCAATAAATAACAAAATTGTGCGTTGTATATAGCTCAGAAAATATTTAAAAATAATATTGATAATATTAAATAAAAAGATATGAATTATGACAAAAGGAGAAAATGCTGGTCACAAGCTTTTTCTTGTTTTGCCTTTCCTGTGTCATTTCTATTTCGATTGTCAAACCAAGTCTTGTTTTGGGAAAGACTTAAAGCGGTAATAGCTGTCACGATTGAAGTTTTTCTGTTACCGAGTTATCATTATCTGATGATATGAACAAAGCCTATTCCAACTGCATAAAACCAATAAAACCAGTGAAAGAGTGGTACATTGGTACAGTTTCCCTTTCTTGCAATGTATGTCAGTATGTCATGTTTACAATGTCAAGGGCGAGTCGGAATTATCCGAGTCCTGAGCGGTTAAAAGCGAGCGTATACGGAATCTATTTTTAAATCGAGTTGAATGACGTCAGAGAATAAACAGTAATTTTTTATTAAAAGATATGAGATGTATCTTTAAAAGGGGCCTTTTGGGATGTGTGTAGCAACCCTAAACAGTCTGCGAGGAAAGTACAAAACGATCAGGATCGAAACTGTTGATACCCTGGATTTACATGTTTTTCCTTTCACGCTATATATTTATTATATAAATACGGATATCGTTGGCGTTTGCTAAATGTGATCTGTCTCTCGAAATATGGTCTTCTGTTGAATTCATAGAAGCACGCTTTTAGTATGACGTGTCAAGCAGAATCTAACTGACCCTATCCCAATTATAACCTTGTTTTGATGTCATCATTAGAAGGGATTGAAAACACATTGAGGTAATAGGAGAAAATCTTGATAACAAGCAATTCTCCAAGTTGCATAGATATTTTCTCAGTTTTATTTATACTGACGTCCAAAAGAAACGCCTCAGTCCTAATAAATGTCCGATTATTCAGTAAATCTGATTTAAAGTTACAAATACTTATTTTCATCTGTAAATTTGATTATCTGTTATTGAAAAACGATGATAGAGAAGTTATCAAATTGTTACAGTTTAGAAAAACGGCACATTTAAACAAAGCGGTATCAGAATTTCCATTTGAAAATCAGTAGCGCGTGGCTCAAACTTTACTTGCGACGACAAAAGATACCGTAAAACGTCTTATTTGGTGACCACAGTTAGTGAATACTAAACCCGACGTCGATTTCAACGTCTCAAACCTGAAACGCATATGACGTTAACGTAAGACAGCTTCTTGTATAACAGGCGTTACATGAGGTCTATCTGACTTTGGCCGATTGGCAAATGTTTCTGTGACTCTTACTCGTCGACCAAGATGCCTAATCGTGCAATGCAAGACGTCAAAACGTCAGGCGGCTTGATCTTGATTTTCCCGTATTCGAAAATGGCTAATCTACGAGCTCTATTTTCCAAGCAGTGTGTCTATTTCAAATGTTACTTGCAACAACAACAGTTGCCAGAAAAACACTTATTTGGCCACCACATTTACCGACTATTCGACAGAACGTCGATCCCAACGTCACAAACCTGAAACGTACATGACGTTAACGTGGAGAATTATCTTGCTTTACAGGCGTTACGTGAGGTCTAGTTGAGCGTGGCCGATCAATAAACGTTCGCAGAATTCTAACGCGTCGATCAAGACACAGAATCGAGAATCACAATATGTGAAACTGTCTTGCGACTTGTTTTTGCATTCGTAGCAATCAAAAATGGCTATTTTACTAGCTCCTTTTCCAGAATTTAGTCTTGGAATCCTTCAATTCGGATGTTTCATAAGAAAATCTTTGAATTCGTGGTTGCCTATCCAATAACACATGTTACTGTGTAAATTGTGACAAATTTCATCACACGATGTACTTACACGAAGCGCACATAGAAAACGTGACCAGTCACCGGATATGGACACGTTAATGGATAGAAACGCATATTTTTTTCATTTCCCGTAGTTGTCGGTCAAAATGATGATATACAGTATATATTTCAACAACATTGTGATAGGCATACGGAAAATAACGACAAATTTCATTGGAGCGTTTCTTTTGGACGTCAGTTTAATTCAACAAATCGTATCTTATCATGCATAGTTTGTCGTGTTTAAAACTTTCAAAATAGAATATCCAACTTATGTTTGGGAAAGAGTGAGGCATGGCTATTAAGGGTCAACTAAACAGTTTGACAGTGAATTTGTGCCATTGCTGGCTCCAAGTTAAACAAGTTTCTCAATGAAAATTTGTTTTATGTTCTGTTACATCATGATTATAACATGCCATAGGCATAGTTCATTTGACAGAAAGAACAAAGTTGAACACCAAAATCAACAAGACAAGTCGAAAATTTGGCGTTTCTCCCAAAACCAGCAACTTTCTCTAGACAACAAATTTTCTTCTTTGAGATATGCCAAATTAATGTGCACATTCTAATCCAGGTAGTACTACCTTCAAATGTCAATATATCACAGCGGTTTTCATAAAATTCCCCAAAGACCATTCCCGCCCATGCTTTTTCATCGGACGCCATTTGCAAAATCCACCGACTCCTATTCAGTAGTGTTTTGGGGGCATAAAACAATAGGCAGCGTAAAGAAATTAAGTGCACCTTTAAACCTGATTCATTGTTGATCTCCGAGTATGATACATTACATCGATCGCGTCCTCACCTTCATATAATCGTCGATTGAAATGTCAGTCTTTAGTTTCCGGCATCTTCGGTAGACATCTTGTAAACAGTGGCTTCATACGCGCATGTTCGTATTTTTGATAAAAGTTATTTTTCGTGACTATTATCAAGATTTTCAGTTGTAATTATCCTATTTATTATATTTACAAATATCTATGAAATTTCGATCGGTAAATCAACAAAAAAGTTTCGCAAAATTCGGAACTATTTTCAGCGTTATTTGGTTGTGCCGGGATCCAGCATCATCGAATTTGTAAACAGACGGCATACATCGAACAGATCGGCGTAAAAAAACATATTTAATGAATGGTGAGTTGTCAGAAACATTAGAATTGATATTTGAAAGGTGGTGTGCGTATTACAATCCTCCGATTTTCAAAGAATTTGGACTATGCCATTCATAAATATGAAATAATTTGCACCGGAAATAGACTCCGTTCATATCTGAAAATTTTTCGAAAAATATTTTATTTAGCAAAGACAAAACGTGCATGCATACTAATTACAATATGCATTCAGTCTCTACACAAATTAATATTTTAAACGACATAACAAATAAAATTATATCGTAGCATAATTTAAGAAATGTATGGTGTAGAGCAACGACCATTACAAATTAGTAGCGTCGGGATAATGTACCATGTTTTTCTTGTTAATTTTCTTTGCAATTACCGAGCAATACAACATTACAAGAAAGGGAATGTTATGCTAACTAATAACACAATTCTGATAACAAGATACCTTTAAAATATGTTTGCACTTTTGGAATCAATATGAAAAATGTAAGTGGTGTGTCAATAGAAAAATGGGAAAAGGTTATTATTATCATGTGACATAGGCCTATGTCTTCACTGTAGGAGCCATCATTTATTTTATTCAGTTCATCAAATAAAGAAAAAAAAACAATTGTATTAGAAAACTTACTTTGACTGCTTGAGAATATTGCCAAATTTTTTGACCATACATAGTGTTTAAAAAAAATAGTTCCACCTTGAATTTCATATGAAAAATGAAGAAATGTCCAAAGTTTATTTCGTAAATGCATGTTTTTCGAAGAAAGTAACTTCATGTAAGTAGTAGTACTACCAAGTTTAGACCACGGTGTATGTTTGTGTGAAAAACTAGCCAACTTCATTCAAGGATAACTATGTTCTCTGTTTTCCTAGAAGTCGTCCTTTTTGCAATGTTTTGATTGTGCTTTACAAGGTAAACCAGAATTAAGTTGCCTAACATCTTCTACTCATGTAGAGCTTTAATTTGATATATAATATGGCATATACATGTTAAGAATAAATGCAAAAAATAACTTTGAATTTTGTGTAGATACCGAATTTACCTGAACCTTAAAATAGTTTCAGCTGGTTAACCCTTTCCCATACAAGACCTGCTTTGGACTTCCTTTTTGCAAAAACACAGGAAACATTTAGACAGAAGAAAGGAATGTTAATTGTTAGCAGTCTTTCCTATTACCTAAATATTTTCTATGTCATATCGTAAACAATTCACTTTTCCAATGTCATTGGTTATGCAGTCTTAAAACGAATTCAATTGAGAAGAGTTTTATTTTTTGTCATTTTGGGAAAGAGTTGAACATTTATTCGTAACCAGGCACGTGCTGAAATCCCGTGAAAATCGGACTGTTTCAAACATTTCACCCGTCGCACTAAAGAGGTACCTTCTTCAAAGTATAAAAGTATAGATAACATCCAGCCTGTGCGGACTGCGCAGACAGAGAAGATTCGAGACTCATAACTCGTAGGTAATTTTATGGATCTTGAATAATTTCTCTATCTTATTATGTGTTCATTTTCTAAATGCGACATTTACGTCTGCTTAGTATGAGTCGTTTCTCGAAATTGTGTTTTATGAACTTCCCGTAAATTCCCTTTTAGCGTGACGTGTCACTTTTATAAGATACCTTTCTATCACATGATCACCCGACTATAAACGAATATTTACGGCTTTTGCAGGTACCCGAAATATGTTATATAGATCTATAAATCTATATATAGACACAATTGTAAACATCCAGCAAACTTTTCAGCGCCGTGGAAAGTTAGAATGTCAATATACATGCGCTTATTGTGGGTATACAGCGCATGGTTACTCGCTTGAAATACGGTCTTTCTGCATCTTTTTGCTCATATTTTAATACTGTAAACCATTGTTTTGGCAAATTCAACAAATTGGCAGGTTTTTTGACAGCTATTATCCCTTTAAGAACATGTGAAAATGGGCAAGATCTGGAACTGAATGAAAATAATTCAATGTAACTGATAAAAATCATTTTCAAAACATTTCACATGTCTTGATCGGTATAAAAAAAATATCGCTGCTTTTCAACAAAAACCTAGTGTCTGCAGCTTAAAACAAGCTGCAGATGCGAGGTTTTGTTGAATAGCGACGATATGCTCCTGGTCTGGACGTTTTGGATGGTGTTACAGGCATCCAGAAAATGATGACATAAAAACTCATCCCGTAAGGCTTATGTAAAGAAAAAAATGGAAACATGTATTAAGTGTTTTATGTTTTGTCTATTGATTACATAAAAACCTACCACAATAGCCGTCTGATGATCAAAAACTGATAAGCAAAATACCACAACGAGTGTTTGGTTTTCCTACATACATGTATTGCCTATTATTGCCTAAAATGTGTGTTTTCAGTCATTGGATAACGAGCAAAAATCAGTCTGATATCGACAAAACGGTCGTTATTCAGTAAATTCACGTGCATTATCGGACTGGTTTTGCATTCACATATCCTCGATCGGGGATTTGTTGTGAGTGCTTCAGAAAATTGAAAATAAAGCCGAAATTTTGTCATTTCCCTTTTCCGCGATGTAAATTCTTATAAGACCCCATTTCCAGTTTACACCCCAATAAATAGTAAACTAGGTCTCCCAGTGTAACAATATCTAATGACGTAATATAGTGACGTAGGTTTAATTCTTGGAATCAAAAGGTAAACAAACGGGCAGCTGACAGATTTTGAACTAAAAGTGGATTTCGTGGACACGGAAGAATATAAATTAGAATTGAGTGGTTGTGGTCTAGGTCAAATGTGATGGTAAGCCTATGTGCTTCTTGTTCTTCTTTTAGTTACTGCAATTTTTTCCTTTACAACTTTGTTTTTTATCGAAATGAACGAATGTCTGAAAAGAAGCAGAGATCTACCTCGGAAGTTCCGACCTTTTGTGTTATTACTCGCACTGAAATGAACGTTAGAATATCCAGAGTAAGAAAACTTAGTCGAATATTGTTACGATTTCGCCAACCCAGATGAAGATTATGTCAGTAAAATGCGATGAAACTTGACTACATAGCTACACGATGAAAATCTAACGGCCCGTCTAGTGGATATCGTACTTACTCGATATATGTCGAGTCGAATGCCAGAAACTCTGGTGTCTGTCGGTGTAAATGTGGCTAAATTTTCACAAAGTTGTTTAGTTATTTATCTTATTTTATTACATTTCTTTGCAAATTCTTCATATTTTATGCAATATTATTGCCTAAAATGTGTGTTTTCAGTCTGTTATTGGCATTGTTTAACGAGCAGAAACAGGGCGGATATCCAGAGAAATCGTGCATTAATCGGCAGATTCACGTGCGATATCGGACCGGTTTTGCACTCAAATATCCTCGATCGGGGATTTGTTGTGAGTGCTTCAGAAAATTGAAAATAAAGCCGAAATTTTGTCATTTCCCTTTTCCGCGTTGTAAATTCTTGTAAGACCCCATTTCCAGTTTACACCCCAATAAATAGTAAACTAGGTCTCCCAGTGTAACCATATTTGATGACGTAATATAGTGACGTAGGTTTAATTCTTGGAATCAAAAAGTAAACAAACGGGCAGCTGACAGATTTTAAACTAAAAGTGGATTTCGTGGACATGGAAGGATAGAAATTAGAATTGAGTGGTTGTGGTGTAGGTCAAACGTGGTGGTAAGCATGTGTGTTTCTTGTTCTTCTGTTAGTTACTGCAAATTTTCCTTTACAACTTTTTTTTTTTATTGAAATGAACGAATGTCTGAAACGAATCAGATGGTCCAGAGATCTACCTCGGAAATTCCGACCTTTAAATTTATTACTCGCACTGAAATGAACGTTAGAATATCCAGAGTATGTTTCCAAAAGAAAACTAAGTCGAATATTGTTACGATTTCGCCAACCCAAATGAAGATTATGTCAGTAAAAATGCGATGAAACTTGACTACATGAAAATCTAACGGCCCGTCTAGTGGATATCGGACTTACTCGATATATGTCGAGTCGAATGCCGGAAAACTCTGGTGTCTGTCGGTGAAAATGTGGCTAAATTTTCACAAAGCTTTTCAGTTATTCGTCTTATTTTATTACATTTCTTTGCAAATTCTTCATATTTTATGCAATAATAGCGTCAATTCACGTTTTTTCGGTCGTTGACATTCTCAGAGGCCCACAAAATGGGTTATCGCCTTCGACCTCCGGTCTCAGGCGATATCGCATTTTTTGGGGCCTCTGAGAATGTTAACGACCTCAATCAAAGTACTGAAAGTACTGTTGGAAAGCAAATTTGCTGGTTATGTCTAAAGGCCTTTCTAGTTGTTAGCAATATGAATTACACGGAGTTGGATAAAAGTAATAAATTGAATTTGATTCTTTAGAAAGTTACAAAATACAAATTATGAAAGGATATTTGTCTGTTCCATATCAGCACAATATACTGAACAAAAGAGAAAACTTTACGCTGCAAGATTTCTTGTTTCTGAAAAAGTATCGAACTAAAAGCCTGATTTTATTTTTACAATATTTCCATGGCATTCGGCATTGTCGAAGTTTCATTGCCTTGTCTCCTTTAATGTCAGAGTTACGGCCCTTAATGCATTTACAGCTAATTTCATCTGATGCCACATACGCGCGATAAACGATTCATTATTTTTACGGAATTGGTCATATCCGGGTTGCCAAAAAAACCACAAAACATCTCTCTTATCACTTGGAGCAAGCTCTAAAAAAAAAGGTCTAATCTGTCAATTTTGTGAATTACTCCCCTTTGACATAAACAAATAGGGAATTTAAAATGTTTGATATTCATAAATTGCACACCTGAAAAACGGACCCCTGTCACACTTAAAGGGTCCGTTTTTCATCCCCATAATTAAGATCAACAAAACGTTTAGTGTTTGGCACAACCAAGTCAATGAACGATGCGAAGCACATTCATTTAATTTCTTTACTTGTTGAATTTAGAAGAAATATGACAAGCAATGTATGTGTAAAGTTTTAATTTTTGTTCAGTATACTATGGTAGGTTCTATAAAGTTTCTATGGAAAATCCAATTGCCGAAAACATAGTGCTGTTTTAATTCATTTCGGGCACTAATTTTCAATAAAATGTTATAAGGAAATGATGTAGAAAGCAAGAAATTGGAAGGCATGTGGTCTTGGGTCCTCTCCAAACAGGGACTGGGAGAGCAGAGCCTCCTATCCGGGGGCCGAATTCTCCCAGCCGAAAACGACTATAAGGCATTCTAGCACTCTATATGTTCTCCTATACCCAATGTCATGTTCTGAAGTAGTTTTTCTTGTATAATAGACTAGTGCGACAGGTCACGGTTCATAAATCTATTTGATGTATGACGTGAACTTTTGCAAAATTCGGTACAATGGACAAGTTTCCACTAAGACCCCCCCCCCCCCCCCCACACACACACACACACACAACAGCCTCCGGAAGTCGTCCTTACAGGCAAAAGGCGAAATTTTTAAGCTGGGAACGGTTGACTGTAAATCAAATAAAATAACCGGCTATCCGGCTATCAACGAATTCATTCAATTTCATAGTTTTTGTTCCACTTAAAACTTCTCTTTATCACTGTATATTGAATGCACGTGCGCTTAATTGCTGTATATTGAATGCACGTGCGTCGTCATCGATTTCTCCGCATTTTTTGGGAGCCTCGTTTTGAAAATGTCGATTCGTTATTATTTTTAGTAACAATTCACATGTTTACAATGTTAATTTCCCATAAACCCATTGTTTGCCTCCGGAAGTTAATCAGAGTCTTCTCTGATGAAAATTCGCTCTTCGATTTTTGGATGTAGCTATTTACATCAGAGCGCTGTCCAATTCAAAAACAAAAGAAAATTCCGACACAAATTATGTCGCTGTGTCGGAATTTTCTTTTGTGTTTGACTGGGACAGCGTTCCGTTGTAAATAGCGACATCCAAGTATCATCGAGCGAATTTTCATCAGAGAAGTCTCGAATTACCGGAAGTGTTCTGCGGGTACGGACTAAAACATAAATGAAAGGAGTCTATACCCTAATTAGAATGCATTTGATCTCTGAAAACTACATGTCTTACTTGCTAAAACATGTGTTCCGTAACTACTTTATCCCTTTCCCAAATAAGACCGGGTTTGACAGCCCGTAAAGAAAATGTTCGGGGGAATATTGGGATGAAAGAAGAAACTGCTGATAATCAGAATTTTCTATTTTAACCTCGATATTGTCTTTAGTATTATCTACAAATAATTCTAATTTTATCTAGGTATATACCAATTTTGTCGTCTGCTACGGCTTTTTTTTATTTTGACCAATCTGAAATGTTTCTATTTGGGAAATGGTTAACTTACCAACAATGAAAATTGATTTGATTCTATGTATGCCTATTCATCTAGATCTATATCTATAGATTAAAAAGTTAACACCGTTTTTAAACCAAGTGGTGAAAGGATTGCTAGTCTGATTTCTATGCATTTTGAGCATATCATCACATATTCTGGTTTCCCAGATTTCGCTTTGAAATGGCTAGCTACACGCGAATACTAGCAAGGCCTATTAGACAAGATGTCTATGTCATTGACCTTGAAATACCCACTTAGTTGATCAATCAATTATTGTGAACGCGATTAAATGCATGGCTTATCGAAAATCATTGTTTAGTTTCGGACACGTGTAAGAATTTGGGCATAGAAAGATTCTAAAAATAGACGTGTCCTAGTTCCTATCTTTAGCGCTTGAAGTGGGTCGCATATTTCATAGTTCAGTAAACTTGACTGACCCATTTTCAACGAAAGTTATTGGACTGGCTATTGAACCGTAATGAAAGCAAATTACTACGTGATCGTTTCTCCTCTTTTAACACATGTTTAATTGAATGTTTTATCATCGGTCACACAATTGAATATCTTATGTACAACTATAGAATTCAGTATTGAATATTCGAAAGGTTGTTCTTGTCATTGATCTTTGCTTTTGATAGAACTATTTATAGTGAGGAGGACCGGGAGATGTTGTGTGGTATGCAGAGAATGTAAAAGTGCAGAGAATCACGACTGCAATGAAAAGCAAATTTTGCAAATTTGCTTTCCAAAAACGTGAATTAACCCTATAATAGCGTCAATTCACGTTTTTTTCGGTCGTTAACATTCTCAGAGGCCCACAAACTGGGTTATCGCCTTCGACCTTCGGTCTCAGGCGATAACGCATTTTATGGCTTCGGTCGTTAACATTCTCAGAGGCCCACAAACTGGGTTTTCGCCTTCGACCTTCGGTCTCAGGCGATAACGCATTTTATGGGCCTCTGAGAATGTTAACGACCTCAAAAACGTGAATTAACCCTACATTATTGCCTAAAATGTGTGTTTTCAGTCTGTTATTTGGCATTGTTTAACGAGCAGAAACAGGGCGGATACCCAGAGAAATCGTGCATTAATCGGCAGATTCACGCGCGATATCGGACCGGTTTTGCACTCAAATATCCTCGATCGGGGATTTGTTGTGAGTGCTTCAGAAAATTGAAAATAAAGCCGAAATTTTGTCATTTCCCTTTTCCGCGTTGTAAATTCTTGTAAGACCCCATTTCCAGTTAACACCCCAATAAATAGTAAACTAGGTCTCCCAGTGTAACCATATCTGATGACGTAATATAGTGACGTAGGTTTAATTCTTGGAATCAAAAAGTAAACAAACGGGCAGCTGACAGATTTTAAACTAAAAGTGGATTTCGTGGACATGGAAGGATAGAAATTAGAATTGAGTGGTTGTGGTGTAGGTCAAACGTGGTGGTAAGCCTGTGTGTTTCTTGTTCTTCTTTTAGTTACTGCAAATTTTCCTTTACAACTTTTTTTTTATTGAAATGAACGAATGTCTGAAACGAATCAGATGGTCCAGAGATCTACCTCGGAAATTCCGACCTTTTAATTTATTACTCGCACTGAAATGAACGTTAGAATATCCAGAGTATGTTTCCAAAAGAAAACTAAGTCGAATATTGTTACGATTTCGCCAACCCAAATGAAGATTATGTCAGTAAAAATGCGATGAAACTTGACTACATAGCTACCAGATGAAAATCTAACGTCGGCCCGTGTAGTGGATATCATACTTACTCGATATATGTCGAGTCGAATGCCGGAAAACTCTGGTATCTGTCGGTGTAAATGTGGCTAAATTTTCACAAAGTTTTTAGTTATTCGTCCTATTTTATTACATTTCTTTGCAAATTCTTCATATAGGCGATAACGCATTTTTTGGGCCTCTGAGAATGTTAACGACCTCAAAAACGTGAATTAACCCTATATTGTATCCGCGTCATTTCACATTGAACCTTTAGACCTGTTAACTTTTCAACATAGGTTAATTCCCAAACAAGACCTGGTCCGGACGCCCCTGATAGGACATGCGCAGGAAAACATTAAGACAAAAGAAGAAAAATCTGATAACCAGCATAGTTATCCTTCTTTTGTCTCAATATTTTCTGTAATATCAAACAAAATGACAAACCTTTGAGATCAGAATTAGTATTTTGTGATCTGCAACTCCTGTCATAGTTGACTGGTCTTTAATTTCGACGGTTGGTAATGCTAGGTTCCCACAGCCGATCTGATCAACTCGATCAACTCGACCACATAATTTCCCCGATCAAGCCCGACCCTATGTATGTACACGACTTCTTCTCGATCTCTAGTCGACTCCCGCCCGAGCACTCCCGATCATTTTCTGATTGAAGCCCGACCATCTTTCCGATTTCTACCCGTTCACCCCGTCCTTAATTCTAGCCCTACTCGTCCAAGACCCGACCATCTCGATCTATACACGACCAGATCCAGATTATTCTATTCTATGTGTTCTGAATGCAAATCTTTCTGCAGTGTCTGTGATTATCACATTTTCATTATAACTTCATAATATTGTCGGTTTAAACATATACATAATTTAAATGTGACGTAAATGTACTTTAAGCTATTAACTCACCCTTATTCTGATCAAATATAACGATTAATACATTCTTTAAAGCATTAAATACCACTATTTAAATCGTATGCATTATGGCTCAGAGCGGAGAATAACATGATTTCAATACAATTTCCGATAATTTTCAATATTTCTGTTGATATAATCTGCGCTAGATCTCGTGCTGTTTTTACACATTTATTACCACACGACCTAGTGTTCCCACTGCCGATCAGATCAACCCGACCAAGAGATCGAATACAGATCGAGCTCAGTCTGCAAGGGCGATCGGGAGCGGTCGAGGTGATCGAAATTGATCTGCGTCGCTCGGGCTTCCTAATCGAGTTTTTTTGACATGCAAAAATAGTCGAGTGCGATCGAGTACAAAAATGATCGAGATGCGATTGTGTATTGATCGGGTAGAAGGTCGACCTTATCGAGAATCACTCGTGTCTGGAGATCTAGTGGGATCGGGTTGATGATATGTATCCCGACCTGCATCGAAAGTGCATTCGATCACTTCGGCTTGTACTCGAGTTATTTCCGACCACACCCCGATCAACTCGACCTCTGCTTCATCTGTTCACTTGACCAAATTGGGTGAAGAGGTCGGGTTTGATCGACTAGAGATCGAGAAGAAGTCATATGGTCAGGTTTGATCGAGGGCATTTAAGCGATCGAGTAGATCGAGTTGATCCGATGCCATATAGCAGTTGGAATCACTCGATCACCTCGACTTGGACGAGTTATTCCCGAACACATTCCAGACCAAATCGACATCTGCTCCATCTGTTCATCCAATCAAATCCAGGTAAAAGATATCGACTCGATCACACAAATCTCTACACGAGTGATTGTCGATCAGCTCGATCTTCTATACGATCGATACTCGAGCAACTTCCCGATGTATTTTCTACTCGATCGCTTCACGAATTTTGTTGACGTGTCAAAACAAATTGGCAGGGTTACCGATCTATGCAGACCAAACTCGATCATCTTGACTAATCCCGATCTCCCATACCGAGTGAGCTCGACCGGTACTCGATCGCTTGATCTGGTTTGATCAAGTTAATTTGATCGGCAGTGGGAACCTAGCATATAGGGTGACGTCATGTTGAATTTACATAGATCTACACTACAACATTGAGTGACTTGTCTTAATATTTTTCGACATAGATGCAGCAAGGATCTGGTAATTTAACCCTTTTCCAAACGGCGAATTATTAGGGTGACCCGATGGCAATGAATTTTGTTCTTAAAAAAGACTTGATTTTTCGCTATGTATTGATAAATCGTCGATGCTGTTATAAAATCATGTAACTACGGCTTGATTCAAGCCGTAGTTACATGTACGAAATTTTATGACAACACCCACGGAAATACCACTGTTTGTCCAAAATTACGTCATGATTAACTTAAAATCGTTCCCATTCAAAAGGGTTTTTTTTTTCATGCAACACAATTGATGTTAATAAAGACAGGATAAGTGTAAGATATAGCTTAGAAAATATTGAGACAAAAGGATAAAATAATGAATATTTGTCTCAATGTCTTCACAGGCTAATTCTATAAGGGACGTCAAAACCAGGGTAATGTTCTTCAAACAACCGTGCTACCAGATCGGACAATGTTAAAGAATAATCTGATTAGGATTCATGCTGCTCTCTTGTATTTGATAAATTATGGTAGTGAATCAAGTGAATACGACTTTGGTTTGAAGCAGGAAAGACAAATTCATGCAATGGAGTTTCGTATGTGGTGGATCTTTTAACGTATTACCTCACAGTGACACTTTTTGACTACTAACAAGATAATGGCTTTGGAAAACATTGCGCAGAATGAAGAAATTGCTTGTGACAAGCAATTTCTTAGTTTCCCACAATATTTTCTATACAAAAAAAAACCATAAACATGTAAAATTTCATTCAGTTTTAATTCTCGTCTGAAACATCTTTGAATTTGGAGGAGTCTAAAAGTTTATAATGGGTTCAACAGCACATGATGAAAAGCTAGCCCTATTGGTGACACCACAAAATAGCGCATGGTCGTTAAAATATTTTTGTTCCAGAAAATCCATTTTATAGTCTTCTCTGTTTAAAAAAAAACGTTTTCAGATCGGTCTCGAATGAACAAATAAAAATTATTGACGATTTTCTACAATTCGTCGTTTTTCAAAAAAAAAAAAAAAAAAAAAAAAAAAAAAAAAAAAAAAAAAAAAACAAAAACATCGTAACAGCAGCTTCTTTTAAGCTGCAGTTACCAGGTTTTCGTTGAAAAGTGATGAAATGACAATTTTGTTGTTGTTGTTGTTGTTGTGTCATGTGATTCCCCGGCACGTGTTTTGCTGGTATTTAGGTAAGCCTTTGCAGCGTTTTCCACGGGGTCGTCGTGGTTGATCCAGCGAAAACTAGGTCTTTTAAAACCGGGTTTTTTGCATTTTTTTTCCATTTTGGACAATTCTAAGACGAAAAAAAAAATTAAAAAAAATTTTGTTGCGGGACGCCAGATTTGACGGCACCCGCTGACGGATTCCTGATTTCAGGGTTTTACGCAAAATTTCAAAAGACGATTTCTCAAAAACTACTTGAGATATTGCTTCAATTTTTTCACAGGATATGTATTTTGATAAAATGCAGTTTTAGTGTAAATTTCAAAAGAATGTATAAAGAAATTTTGGAATTATGGCCATTTATCTAAAAAACCCGCTAGTTCCCGCAAGAAACCCGCTACCCCGATAAAATTCCGCTTGATTTTTTGCATTTTTCTTTCTACATTTTGCCATTAAAACCATATATCATTTGAAAGGTTACACCATGCTGTACATCATGGACGAATTTCGTAAAAATCAAATGACATTTGGAGGATCTAGGGGCGATAACTCGCTCTGAAACACCCCCAGAATTCGGCAATTTTGGCCTTCTTTTGTAAATTTCTTACAAAAATGTCTTTCTTGCAAGAGCAAATCATATATTTCCTTCTAGAGCATAGTTGTAACTTTGTAATAAACAGAAAATTATCGAAAAATATTAATAACTAGCCAAGAAATTTCTTTGTTAAAACACCAATTTTGGCGAAATACACGCGGAGGGGGACGATTATTACAAAATTTCTCGAAAACCATATTGTTTATTACCTTTTTGTAAATTCATTGAAAAGGTTATGATGTTTATCTAACATTTAAAACAAAAATAGTTGTAATGAATATATAAATAAAAAAATAAAGCTAATTTTGATGTTACCAACTAAGCGAAAACGCAAATTACGCTACCCGCAATACCGATATGTACTCGCTTGATATTTTCGCGTTTTTCTTTTTACATTTTTTTCATTTTTTTTACAACGTTACACTAAAAATCATTTTTTCAATTTCAGATTTCGACTTTTAACTCGCAGAAACGGTTATTTGGAACATGTCCGTTCGTCCGTCTGTCCATATGAAGAGAAAATCGGAATGATAACGATTTTCCAGTTTTCGGATGAATAATTATCATTAATTTCACGTCCATCAACGGGCCACAAATTTGTAATAAGCAATTACTTTGGACCGAAAGGAGACCAATCGGACCCTTCCTGTATGTACGCATCAGACGGCATGGTTGTAGAGTTTGTCTGTCTGTCCATTTCGCTGTAATTGGTGCCAAAACCACGTAAAACATAATGTTCAAGTTCAAATCAAGGGTCATTGGAAACGTGAATTTCTCTTTTTCTATAAATGTTATAACTATAAATCCTTTAAGACTTTCTTGTTAAGACATCTAACAACGTGGACCAGTTTATCTTATAGCTGTGTGTCCGTCCGTCTGTCCGTATCAGGAGAAATTGGAATGGTAACGATCGTCCTGGTTTTGGACGAATAATTAGTCGTTTTTGTATGCCAGGCCTCTAGATTTAAATTCCATATATAGAGGACATTATGATGAAAAAGGTAGTAAAATGTTTTGCAAAATCATGTACGGATGCAAACCAAGAGGAAAATAGGTTTGACGTGTTTGTCCGACAGTCTCTGAGGCTGTAATGAAGGGAAAACAGACGTAAATCGGCAGATTAAACGCGTCCTTTATTTATAATACGCCCATCAACGGGCCACAAATTTGTAATAAGCAATTACTTAGGACCAAAAGGAGACCAATCGGACCCTTCCTGTATGTACGCATCAGACGGCATGGTTGTAGAGTTTGTCTGTCTGTCCATTTCGCTGTAATTGGTGCCAAAACCACGTAAAACATAAGGTTCAAGTTCAAATCAAGGGTCATTGGAAACGTGAATTTCTCTTTTTCTATAAAATTTAATGTTATCACTATACATCATTTTAGACTTTCTTGGTAAGACGTCTAACAAGGTGGGCCAGTTTATCTTATAGCTGTGTGTCCGTCTGTCTGTCCGTATCAGGAGAAATTGGAATGGTAACAATCGTCCTGGTTTTGGACGAATAATTAGTCGTTTTTGCATGCCAGGCCTCTAAATTTAAATTCCATATATAGAGGACATTATGATGAAAAAGGTAGTAAAATGTATTGCAAAATCATGTACGGATCCAAACCAAGAAGAAAATAGGTTTGACGTGTTTGTCCGACTGTCTCTGAGGCTGTAATGAAGGGAAAACAGACGTAAATCGGCAGATTAAACGCATTCTTTATTTATAATACGCCCATCAACGGGCCACAAATTTGTAATAAGCAATTACTTTGGACCAAAAGGAGACCAATCGGACCCTTCCTGTATGTACGCATCAGACGGAATGGTAGTAGAGTTTGTCTGTCTGTCCATACCGCTGTAATTGGTGCCAAAACCACGTAAAACATAATGTTCAAGTTCAAATCAAGGGTCATTGGAAACGTGAATTTCTCTTTTTCTATAAATGTTATAACTATAAATCCTTTTAGACTTTCTTGGTAAGACATCTAACAAGGTGGACCAGTTTATCTTATAGCTGTGTGTCCGTCCGTCTGTCCGTATCAGGAGAAATTGGAATGGTAACAATCGTCCTGGTTTTGGACGAATAATTAGTCGTTTTTGCATGCCAGGCCTCTAGATTTAAATTCCATATATAGAGGACATTATGATGAAAAAGGTAGTAAAATGTTTTGCAAAATCATGTACGGATCCAAACCAAGAAGAAAATTGGTTTGACGTGTTTGTCCGACTGTCTCTGAGGCTGTAATGAAGGGAAAACAGACGTAAATCGGCAGATTAAACGCTTTCTTTATTTATAATACGCCCATCAACGGGCCACAAATTTGTAATAAGCAATTACTTTGGACCAAAAGGAGACCAATCGGACCCTTCCTGTATGTACGCATCAGACGGCATGGTTGTAGAGTTTGTCTGTCTGTCCATTTCGCTGTAATTGGTGCCAAAACCACGTTAAACATAATGTTCAAGTTCAAATCAAGGGTCATTGGAAACGTGAATTTCTCTTTTTCTATAAATGTTATAACTATAAATCATTTTAGACGACTTTCTTGGTAAGACATCTAACAAGGTGGACCAGTTTATCTTATAGCTGTGTGTCCGTCCGTCTGTCCGTATCAGGAGAAATTGGAATGGTAACAATCGTCCTGGTTTTGGACGAATAATTAGTCGTTTTTGCATGCCAGGCCTCTAAATTTAAATTCCATATATAGAGGACATTATGATGAAAAAGGTAGTAAAATGTATTGCAAAATCATGTACGGATCCAAACCAAGAAGAAAATAGGTTTGACGTGTTTGTCCGACTGTCTCTGAGGCTGTAATGAAGGGGAAACAGACGTAAATCGGCAGATTAAACGCGTTCTTTATTTATAATACGCCCATCAACGGGCCACAAATTTGTAATAAGCAGTTACTTAGGACCAAAAGGAGACCAATCGGACCCTTCCTGTATGTACGCATCAGACGGAATGGTTGTAGAGTTTGTCTGTCTGTCCATTTCGCTGTAATTGGTGCCAAAACTACGTAAAACATAATGTTCAAGTTCAAATCAAGGGTCATTGGAAACGTGAATTTCTCTTTTTCTATAAATGTTATAACTATAAATCCTTTTAGACTTTCTTGGTAAGACATCTAACAAGGTGGACCAGTTTATCTTATAGCTGTGTGTGCGTCCGTCTGTCCGTATCAGGAGAAATTGGAATGGTAACAATCGTCCTGGTTTTTGACGAATAATTAGTCGTTTTTGTATGCCAGACCTCTAAATTTAAATTCCATATATAGAGGACATTATGATGAAAAAGGTAGTAAAATGTTTTGCAAAATCATGTACGGATCCAAACCAAGAAGAAAATAGGCTTGACGTGTTTGTCCGACTGTCTCTGAGGCTGTAATGAAGGGAAAACAGACGTAAATCGGCAGATTAAACGCGTTCTTTATTTATAATACGCCCATCAACGGGCCACAAATTTGTAATAAGCAATTACTTTGGACCGAAAGGAGACCAATCGGACCCTTCCTGTATGTACGCATCAGACGGCATGGTTGTAGAGTTTGTCTGTCTGTCCATTTCGCTGTAATTGGTGCCAAAACCACGTAAAACATAATGTTCAAGTTCAAATCAAGGGTCATTGGAAACGTGAATTTCTCTTTTTCTATAAATGTTATAACTATAAATCCTTTAAGACTTTCTTGTTAAGACATCTAACAACGTGGACCAGTTTATCTTATAGCTGTGTGTCCGTCCGTCTGTCCGTATCAGGAGAAATTGGAATGGTAACGATCGTCCTGGTTTTGGACGAATAATTAGTCGTTTTTGTATGCCAGGCCTCTAGATTTAAATTCCATATATAGAGGACATTATGATGAAAAAGGTAGTAAAATGTTTTGCAAAATCATGTACGGATGCAAACCAAGAGGAAAATAGGTTTGACGTGTTTGTCCGACAGTCTCTGAGGCTGTAATGAAGGGAAAACAGACGTAAATCGGCAGATTAAACGCGTCCTTTATTTATAATACGCCCATCAACGGGCCACAAATTTGTAATAAGCAATTACTTAGGACCAAAAGGAGACCAATCGGACCCTTCCTGTATGTACGCATCAGACGGCATGGTTGTAGAGTTTGTCTGTCTGTCCATTTCGCTGTAATTGGTGCCAAAACCACGTAAAACATAAGGTTCAAGTTCAAATCAAGGGTCATTGGAAACGTGAATTTCTCTTTTTCTATAAATGTTATCACTATACATCATTTTAGACTTTCTTGGTAAGACGTCTAACAAGGTGGGCCAGTTTATCTTATAGCTGTGTGTCCGTCTGTCTGTCCGTATCAGGAGAAATTGGAATGGTAACAATCGTCCTGGTTTTGGACGAATAATTAGTCGTTTTTGCATGCCAGGCCTCTAAATTTAAATTCCATATATAGAGGACATTATGATGAAAAAGGTAGTAAAATGTATTGCAAAATCATGTACGGATCCAAACCAAGAAGAAAATTGGTTTGACGTGTTTGTCCGACTGTCTCTGAGGCTGTAATGAAGGGAAAACAGACGTAAATCGGCAGATTAAACGCTTTCTTTATTTATAATACGCCCATCAACGGGCCACAAATTTGTAATAAGCAATTACTTTGGACCAAAAGGAGACCAATCGGACCCTTCCTGTATGTACGCATCAGACGGCATGGTTGTAGAGTTTGTCTGTCTGTCCATTTCGCTGTAATTGGTGCCAAAACCACGTTAAACATAATGTTCAAGTTCAAATCAAGGGTCATTGGAAACGTGAATTTCTCTTTTTCTATAAATGTTATAACTATAAATCATTTTAGACGACTTTCTTGGTAAGACATCTAACAAGGTGGACCAGTTTATCTTATAGCTGTGTGTCCGTCCGTCTGTCCGTATCAGGAGAAATTGGAATGGTAACAATCGTCCTGGTTTTGGACGAATAATTAGTCGTTTTTGCATGCCAGGCCTCTAAATTTAAATTCCATATATAGAGGACATTATGATGAAAAAGGTAGTAAAATGTATTGCAAAATCATGTACGGATCCAAACCAAGAAGAAAATAGGTTTGACGTGTTTGTCCGACTGTCTCTGAGGCTGTAATGAAGGGGAAACAGACGTAAATCGGCAGATTAAACGCGTTCTTTATTTATAATACGCCCATCAACGGGCCACAAATTTGTAATAAGCAGTTACTTAGGACCAAAAGGAGACCAATCGGACCCTTCCTGTATGTACGCATCAGACGGAATGGTTGTAGAGTTTGTCTGTCTGTCCATTTCGCTGTAATTGGTGCCAAAACTACGTAAAACATAATGTTCAAGTTCAAATCAAGGGTCATTGGAAACGTGAATTTCTCTTTTTCTATAAATGTTATAACTATAAATCCTTTTAGACTTTCTTGGTAAGACATCTAACAAGGTGGACCAGTTTATCTTATAGCTGTGTGTGCGTCCGTCTGTCCGTATCAGGAGAAATTGGAATGGTAACAATCGTCCTGGTTTTTGACGAATAATTAGTCGTTTTTGTATGCCAGACCTCTAAATTTAAATTCCATATATAGAGGACATTATGATGAAAAAGGTAGTAAAATGTTTTGCAAAATCATGTACGGATCCAAACCAAGAAGAAAATAGGCTTGACGTGTTTGTCCGACTGTCTCTGAGGCTGTAATGAAGGGAAAACAGACGTAAATCGGCAGATTAAACGCGTTCTTTATTTATAATACGCCCATCAACGGGCCACAAATTTGTAATAAGCAATTACTTTGGACCGAAAGGAGACCAATCGGACCCTTCCTGTATGTACGCATCAGACGGCATGGTTGTAGAGTTTGTCTGTCTGTCCATTTCGCTGTAATTGGTGCCAAAACCACGTAAAACATAATGTTCAAGTTCAAATCAAGGGTCATTGGAAACGTGAATTTCTCTTTTTCTATAAATGTTATAACTATAAATCCTTTAAGACTTTCTTGTTAAGACATCTAACAACGTGGACCAGTTTATCTTATAGCTGTGTGTCCGTCCGTCTGTCCGTATCAGGAGAAATTGGAATGGTAACGATCGTCCTGGTTTTGGACGAATAATTAGTCGTTTTTGTATGCCAGGCCTCTAGATTTAAATTCCATATATAGAGGACATTATGATGAAAAAGGTAGTAAAATGTTTTGCAAAATCATGTACGGATGCAAACCAAGAGGAAAATAGGTTTGACGTGTTTGTCCGACAGTCTCTGAGGCTGTAATGAAGGGAAAACAGACGTAAATCGGCAGATTAAACGCGTCCTTTATTTATAATACGCCCATCAACGGGCCACAAATTTGTAATAAGCAATTACTTAGGACCAAAAGGAGACCAATCGGACCCTTCCTGTATGTACGCATCAGACGGCATGGTTGTAGAGTTTGTCTGTCTGTCCATTTCGCTGTAATTGGTGCCAAAACCACGTAAAACATAAGGTTCAAGTTCAAATCAAGGGTCATTGGAAACGTGAATTTCTCTTTTTCTATAAATGTTATCACTATACATCATTTTAGACTTTCTTGGTAAGACGTCTAACAAGGTGGGCCAGTTTATCTTATAGCTGTGTGTCCGTCTGTCTGTCCGTATCAGGAGAAATTGGAATGGTAACAATCGTCCTGGTTTTGGACGAATAATTAGTCGTTTTTGCATGCCAGGCCTCTAAATTTAAATTCCATATATAGAGGACATTATGATGAAAAAGGTAGTAAAATGTATTGCAAAATCATGTACGGATCCAAACCAAGAAGAAAATAGGTTTGACGTGTTTGTCCGACTGTCTCTGAGGCTGTAATGAAGGGAAAACAGACGTAAATCGGCAGATTAAACGCATTCTTTATTTATAATACGCCCATCAACGGGCCACAAATTTGTAATAAGCAATTACTTTGGACCAAAAGGAGACCAATCGGACCCTTCCTGTATGTACGCATCAGACGGAATGGTAGTAGAGTTTGTCTGTCTGTCCATACCGCTGTAATTGGTGCCAAAACCACGTAAAACATAATGTTCAAGTTCAAATCAAGGGTCATTGGAAACGTGAATTTCTCTTTTTCTATAAATGTTATAACTATAAATCCTTTTAGACTTTCTTGGTAAGACATCTAACAAGGTGGACCAGTTTATCTTATAGCTGTGTGTCCGTCCGTCTGTCCGTATCAGGAGAAATTGGAATGGTAACAATCGTCCTGGTTTTGGACGAATAATTAGTCGTTTTTGCATGCCAGGCCTCTAGATTTAAATTCCATATATAGAGGACATTATGATGAAAAAGGTAGTAAAATGTTTTGCAAAATCATGTACGGATCCAAACCAAGAAGAAAATTGGTTTGACGTGTTTGTCCGACTGTCTCTGAGGCTGTAATGAAGGGAAAACAGACGTAAATCGGCAGATTAAACGCTTTCTTTATTTATAATACGCCCATCAACGGGCCACAAATTTGTAATAAGCAATTACTTTGGACCAAAAGGAGACCAATCGGACCCTTCCTGTATGTACGCATCAGACGGCATGGTTGTAGAGTTTGTCTGTCTGTCCATTTCGCTGTAATTGGTGCCAAAACCACGTTAAACATAATGTTCAAGTTCAAATCAAGGGTCATTGGAAACGTGAATTTCTCTTTTTCTATAAATGTTATAACTATAAATCATTTTAGACGACTTTCTTGGTAAGACATCTAACAAGGTGGACCAGTTTATCTTATAGCTGTGTGTCCGTCCGTCTGTCCGTATCAGGAGAAATTGGAATGGTAACAATCGTCCTGGTTTTGGACGAATAATTAGTCGTTTTTGCATGCCAGGCCTCTAAATTTAAATTCCATATATAGAGGACATTATGATGAAAAAGGTAGTAAAATGTATTGCAAAATCATGTACGGATCCAAACCAAGAAGAAAATAGGTTTGACGTGTTTGTCCGACTGTCTCTGAGGCTGTAATGAAGGGGAAACAGACGTAAATCGGCAGATTAAACGCGTTCTTTATTTATAATACGCCCATCAACGGGCCACAAATTTGTAATAAGCAGTTACTTAGGACCAAAAGGAGACCAATCGGACCCTTCCTGTATGTACGCATCAGACGGAATGGTTGTAGAGTTTGTCTGTCTGTCCATTTCGCTGTAATTGGTGCCAAAACTACGTAAAACATAATGTTCAAGTTCAAATCAAGGGTCATTGGAAACGTGAATTTCTCTTTTTCTATAAATGTTATAACTATAAATCCTTTTAGACTTTCTTGGTAAGACATCTAACAAGGTGGACCAGTTTATCTTATAGCTGTGTGTGCGTCCGTCTGTCCGTATCAGGAGAAATTGGAATGGTAACAATCGTCCTGGTTTTTGACGAATAATTAGTCGTTTTTGTATGCCAGACCTCTAAATTTAAATTCCATATATAGAGGACATTATGATGAAAAAGGTAGTAAAATGTTTTGCAAAATCATGTACGGATCCAAACCAAGAAGAAAATAGGCTTGACGTGTTTGTCCGACTGTCTCTGAGGCTGTAATGAAGGGAAAACAGACGTAAATCGGCAGATTAAACGCGTTCTTTATTTATAATACGCCCATCAACGGGCCACAAATTTGTAATAAGCAATTACTTTGGACCAAAAGGAGACCAATCGGACCCTTCCTGTATGTACGCATCAGACGGCATGGTTGTAGAGTTTGTCTGTCTGTCCATTTCGCTGTAATTGGTGCCAAAACCACGTAAAACATAATGTTCAAGTTCAAATCAAGGGTCATTGGAAACGTGAATTTCTCTTTTTCTATAAATGTTATAACTATAAATCCTTTAAGACTTTCTTGTTAAGACATCTAACAACGTGGACCAGTTTATCTTATAGCTGTGTGTCCGTCCGTCTGTCCGTATCAGGAGAAATTGGAATGGTAACGATCGTCCTGGTTTTGGACGAATAATTAGTCGTTTTTGTATGCCAGGCCTCTAGATTTAAATTCCATATATAGAGGACATTATGATGAAAAAGGTAGTAAAATGTTTTGCAAAATCATGTACGTATGCAAACCAAGAGGAAAATAGGTTTGACGTGTTTGTCCGACTGTCTCTGAGGCTGTAATGAAGGGAAAACAGACGTAAATCGGCAGATTAAACGCGTCCTTTATTTATAATACGCCCATCAACGGGCCACAAATTTGTAATAAGCAATTACTTAGGACCAAAAGGAGACCAATCGGACCCTTCCTGTATGTACGCATCAGACGGAATGGTTGTAGAGTTTGTCTGTCTGTCCATTTCGCTGTAATTGGTGCCAAAACCACGTAAAACATAATGTTCAAGTTCAAATCAAGGGTCATTGGAAACGTGAATTTCTCTTTTTCTATAAATGTTATAACTATAAATCCTTTTAGACTTTCTTGGTAAGACATCTAGTAAGGTGGACCAGTTTATCTTATAGTTGTGTGTCCGTCCGTCTGTCCGTATCAGGAGAAATTGGAATGGTAACAATCGTCCGGGTTTTGGACGAATAATTAGTCGTTTTTGTATGCCAGGCCTCTAGATTTAAATTCCATATATAGAGGATATTATGATGAAAAAGGTAGTAAAATGTATTGCAAAATCATGTACGGATGCAAACCAAGAGGAAAATAGGTTTGACGTGTTTGTCCGACTGTCTCTGAGGCTGTAATGAAGGGAAAACAGACGTAAATCGGCAGATTAAACGCGTCCTTTATTTATAATACGCCCATCAACGGGCCACAAATTTGTAATAAGCAATTACTTAGGACCAAAAGGAGACCAATCGGACCCTTCTTGTATGTACGCATCAGACGGAATGGTTGTAGAGTTTGTCTGTCTGTCCATTTCGCTGTAATTGGTGCCAAAATCACGTAAAACATAATGTTCAAGTTCAAATCAAGGGTCATTGGAAACGTGAATTTCTCTTTTTCTATAAATGTTATAACTATAAATCCTTTTAGACTTTCTTGGTAAGACATCTAATAAGGTGGACCAGTTTATCTTATAGTTGTGTGTCCGTCCGTCTGTCCGTATCAGGAGAAATTGGAATGGTAACAATCGTCCTGGTTTTGGACGAATAATTAGTCGTTTTTGTATGCCAGGCCTCTAGATTTAAATTCCATATATAGAGGACATTATGATGAAAAAGGTAGTAAAGTGTATTGCAAAATCATGTACGGATGCAAACCAAGAGGAAAATAGGTTTGACGTGTTTGTCCGACTGTCTCTGATGCTGTAATGAAGGGAAAACAGACGTAAATCGGCAGATTAAACGCGTTCTTTATTTATAATACGCCCATCAACGGGCCACAAATTTGTAATAAGCAATTACTTAGGACCAAAGGGAGACCAATCGGACCCTTCCTGTATGTATGCATCAGACGGAATGGTTGTAGAGTTTGTCTGTATGTCCATTTCGCTGTAATTGGTGCCAAAACCACGTAAAACATAATGTTCAAGTTCAAATCAAGGGTCATTGGAAACGTGAATTTCTCTTTTTCTATAAATGTTATAACTATAAATCCTTTTAGACTTTCTTGGTAAGACATCTAACAAGGTGGACCAGTTTATCTTATAGCTGTGTGTCCGTCCGTCTGTCCGTATCAGGAGAAATTGGAATGGTAACAATCGTCCTGGTTTTGGACGAATAATTAGTCGTTTTTGCATGCCAGACCTCTAGATTTAAATTCCATATATAGAGGACATTATGATGAAAAAGGTAGTAAAATGTTTTGCAAAATCATGTACGGATCCAAACCAAGAAGAAAATAGGTTTGACGTGTTTGTCCGACTGTCTCTGAGGCTGTAATGAAGGGAAAACAGACGTAAATCGGCAGATTAAACGCGTCCTTTATTTATAATACGCCCATCAAAGGGCCACAAATTTGTAATAAGCAATTACTTTGGACCAAAAGGAGACCAATCGGACCCTTCCTGTATGTACGCATCAGACGGCATGGTTGTAGAGTTTGTCTATCTGTCCATTTCGCTGTAATTGGTGCCAAAACCACGTAAAACATAATGTTCAAGTTCAAATCAAGGGTCATTGGAAACGTGAATTTCTCTTTTTCTATAAATGTTATCACTATAAATCCTTTTAAACTTTCTTGTTAAGACATCTAACAAGGTGGACCAGTTTATCTTATAGCTGTGTGTCCGTCCGTCTGTCCGTATCAGGAGAAATTGGAATGGTAGCAATCGTCTTGGTTTTGGACGAATAATTAGTCGTTTTTGCATGCCAGGCCTCTAAATTTAAATTCCATATATAGAGGACATTATAATGCCTTGTCTTGCCTTGCCTTGCCTTGGCTTGGTTTGGCTTGTTTGCCTTGCCTTGGGTTGGCTTGACTTGGCTTGCCTAGGATTTGCTTGGCTTTCCTTGCCTTGCCTTGCTTTACCTTGCATTGGCTTGGCTTGGCTTGGCTTGACTTGACTTGGCTTGACTTGGCTTGCAATGCCTTGCATTGCATTGCATTGCCTTGCCTTGCATTGCCTTGCCTTGGCTTGGCTTGGCTTGACTTAACTTGGCTTGTCTTGACTTGGCTTGCAACGCATTGCATTGCATTGCCTTGCCTTGCCTTGCCTTGCCTTGCCTTGCTTTGCCTTGCCTTGTCTTGGCTTGGCTTAGCTGGGCTTGGCTTGGCTTGGCTAAGCTTGGCTTGGCTTGCCTCGCCTTTGCTTGCCTTGTCTTGCTTTGCCTTGCCTTGCCTTGCATTGCCTTTGTTTGCCTTACCTTGCATTGACTTGGCTTGTCTTGGCTTTGCTTGGCTTGCCTTTCCTTGGCTTGGCTTGCCTTGCCTTGGCTCGGCTTGCCTTTCCTTGGCTTGGCTTGCCTTGCCTTGGCTTGCCATGGCTTGGCTTGTCTTGGCTTGGCTTGCCTTGCCTTGGCTTTTTTTGTTTTTGGATTGGCTTGGCTTGGCTTGGTTGGCTTGGCTTGGCTTGGCTTGGCTTGCCTTGCCTTGTCTTGTCGTGCCTTGCCTTGCCTTGCCTTGCCTTGGCTTGGCTTGGCTTGGCTTGGCTTGACTAGGCTTGCCTTGCCTTGCCTTGGCCGGGCTTTGCTTTGCTTGCCTTGCCTTGGCTTGCCTTTACTTGGCTTTGCTTGCCTTGTCTTGCCTTGCTTTGCCTTTCCTTGCGTTGCTTTGCCTTGGCTTGGCCTGGCTTGGCTTGACTTGCTTGCTTTGCCTTGGCTTGGCTTGCCTTGCCTTGGCTTGGATTGTCTTGCCTTGCCTTGGCTTAGCTTGGTTTTGTTTGGCTCGGCTTGGCTTGCATTGCCTTTCCTTTGCTTGGCTTGGCTTGCCTTGCCTTGCTTCTCCTTGGCTTGGCTTGGCTTGGCTTGGTTTGCCGTGCCTTGACTTTACTTGCCTTGCCTTGTCTTGGCTTGGCCTGGCCTGGATTGGCTTGGCTTGGCTTGCCTTGCCTTGGCTTGGCTTGGCTTGCCTTGCTTTTGCTTTGAGCACTTGGCTTGACTTGGATTGGATTGGATTGGCTAGGCTTGGTTGACTTTGCTTGCCTTGTCGTTCCTTGCTTTACCTTGCCTAGCCTTGGCTTGGCTTGACTTGGCTTGGCTTGCCTTAGCTTGCCATGCATTGCATTGCGTTGCCTTGCCTTTGCTTGGCTTGCCTTAATTTGCCTTGCCTTGGTCTGTCTTGGCTTGGCCTGGCTTGGCTTGCATTGCTTTACCTTGGCTTGCCTTGCCTTGTCTTAGCTTGGCTTCCCTTGGCTTGCCTTGGCTTGGCTTGGCTTAGTTTGGCTTTGCTAGGTTTGGCTTGCCTAAGCTTGGCTTGCCTTGCCCTGGCTTGGCTTGGCTTACCTTGCCTTGGCTTACATTTGCTTGGCTTGACTTGTCTTGGATTGCCTTGGCTTGGTTGGCTTGGATTGGCTTTGCTTGGCTTGCCTTGTCTTGTCTTGTCGTGCCTTGCCTTGCCTTGGCTTGTCTTGCCTTGCCTTGGCTTGGCTTCCCCCTTGGCTTGCCTTGCCTTGACTTGGCTTGTCTTGCCTTGCCTTGGCTTGGCTTGGCTTAGCTTGCATTAGCTTGCCTTGCCTTGCCTTGGCTTGGCTTGTCTTGGCTTGCCTGGGCTTCCCTTGCCTTGCATTTCCTTGGCTTGGATAGGCTTGACTTTGCTTGTCTTGCCTTGCCTTTGCTTGGTTTGGTTTGGCTCGGCTTGCCTTGCCTTGCCTTGCCTTGCCTTGCTTGGCTTGCCTTGCCTTGGCTTGGCCGGGCTTTGCTTTGCTTGCCTTGCCTTGGCTTGCCTTTACTTGGCTTTGCTTGCCTTGTCTTGCCTTGCTTTGCCTTTCCTTGCGTTGCCTTGCCTTGGCTTGGCCTGGCTTGGCTTGACTTGCTTGCTTTGCCTTGGCTTGCCTTGCCTTGGCTTGGATTGTCTTGCCTTGCCTTGCCTTGCCTTGCCTTGCCTTGGCTTGGTTTTGTTTGGCTCGGCTTGGCTTGCATTGCCTTTCCTTTGCTTGGCTTTGCTTGCCTTGCCTTGCTTCTCCTTGGCTTGGCTTGGCTTGGTTTGCCGTGCCTTGCCTTGCCTTGGCTTGGCTTCCCCCTTGGCTTGCCTTGCCTTGACTTGGCTTGTCTTGCCTTGCCTTGGCTTGGCTTGGCTTAGCTTGCATTAGCTTGCCTTGCCTTGCCTTGGCTTGGCTTGTCTTGGCTTGCCTGGGCTTCCCTTGCCTTGCATTTCCTTGGCTTGGATAGGCTTGACTTTGCTTGTCTTGCCTTGCCTTTGCTTGGTTTGGTTTGGCTCGGCTTGCCTTGCCTTGCCTTGCCTTGCCTTGCTTGGCTTGCCTTGCCTTGGCTTGGCCGGGCTTTGCTTTGCTTGCCTTGCCTTGGCTTGCCTTTACTTGGCTTTGCTTGCCTTGTCTTGCCTTGCTTTGCCTTTCCTTGCGTTGCCTTGCCTTGGCTTGGCCTGGCTTGGCTTGACTTGCTTGCTTTGCCTTGGCTTGCCTTGCCTTGGCTTGGATTGTCTTGCCTTGCCTTGCCTTGCCTTGCCTTGCCTTGGCTTGGTTTTGTTTGGCTCGGCTTGGCTTGCATTGCCTTTCCTTTGCTTGGCTTTGCTTGCCTTGCCTTGCTTCTCCTTGGCTTGGCTTGGCTTGGTTTGCCGTGCCTTGCCTTGCCTTGCATTGCCTTGACTTTACTTGCCTTGCCTTGTCTTGGCTTGGCTTGGCTTGGCTTGGCCTGGCCTGGATTGGCTTGGCTTGGCTTGGCTTGCCTTGCCTTGGCTTGGCTTGGCTTGCCTTGCTTTTGCTTTGAGCACTTGGCTTGGCTTGGCTTGGATTGGATTGGATTGGCTAGGCTTGGTTGACTTTGCTTGCCTTGCCTTGTCGTGCCTTGCTTTACCTTGCCTAGCCTTGGCTTGGCTTGACTAGGCTTGGCTTGCCTTAGCTTGCCTTGCGTTGCATTGCGTTGCCTTGCCTTGGCTTGGCTTGCCTTAATTTGCCTTGCCTTGGTCTGTCTTGGCTTGGCTTGCATTGCTTTACATTGGCTTACCTTGACTTGTCTTAGCTTGGCTTCCCTTGGCTTGCCTTGGCTTGGCTTGGCTTAGTTTGGCTTTGCTAGGTTTGGCTTGCCTTAGCTTGGCTTGCCTTGCCCTGGCTTGGCTTGGCTTACCTTGCCTTGACTTTTCTCGCTTTGCCTGGCCTTTGTTTGGCTAGGCTTGCTTTGCCTTGCCTTACCTTGCCTTGGCTTGACTTGCCTTGGCTTACATTTGCTTGGCTTGACTTGTCTTGGATTGCCTTGGCTTGGTTGGCTTGGATTGGCTTTGCTTGGCTTGCCTTGTCTTGTCTTGTCGTGCCTTGTCTTGCCTTGGCTTGGCTTGACATGGTTTCTCCATTGGCTTGCCTTGCCTTGCCTGGGCTTCCCTTGTCTTGCCTTGGCTTGGCTTGGCTTAGCTTGCCTTAGCTTGCCTTGCCTTGCCTTGGCTTGGCTTGCCTTGGCTTGCCTGGGCTTCCCTTGCCTTGCATTTCCTTGGCTTGGATAGGCTTGACTTTGCTTGTCTTGCCTTGCCTTTGCTTGGTTTGGTTTGGCTCGGCTTGCCTTGCCTTGCCTTGCCTTGCCTTGCTTGGCTTGCCTTGCCTTGGCTTGGCCGGGCTTTGCTTTGCTTGCCTTGCCTTGGCTTGACTTTACTTGGCTTTGCTTGCCTTGTCTTGCCTTGCTTTGCCTTTCCTTGCGTTGCCTTGCCTTGGCTTGGCCTGGCTTGGCTTGACTTGCTTGCTTTGCCTTGGCTTGCCTTGCCTTGGCTTGGATTGTCTTGCCTTGCCTTGCCTTGCCTTGGCTTGGTTTTGTTTGGCTCGGCTTGGCTTGCATTGCCTTTCCTTTGCTTGGCTTGGCTTGCCTTGCTTTGCTTCTCCTTGGCTTGGCTTGGCTTGGTTTGCCGTGCCTTGCCTTGCCTTGCATTGCCTTGACTTTACTTGCCTTGCCTTGTCTTGGCTTGGCTTGGCTTGGCTTGGCCTGGCCTGGATTGGCTTGGCTTGGCTTGGCTTGGCTTGCCTTGCCTTGGCTTGGCTTGGCTTGCCTTGCTTTTGCTTTGAGCACTTGGCTTGGCTTGGCTTGGATTGGATTGGATTGGCTAGGCTTGGTTGACTTTGCTTGCCTTGCCTTGTCGTGCCTTGCTTTACCTTGCCTAGCCTTGGCTTGGCTTGACTTGGCTTGGCTTGCCTTAGCTTGCCTTGCGTTGCATTGCGTTGCCTTGCCTTGGCTTGGCTTGCCTTAATTTGCCTTGCCTTGGTCTGTCTTGGCTTGGCTTGCATTGCTTTACATTGGCTTACCTTGACTTGTCTTAGCTTGGCTTCCCTTGGCTTGCCTTGGCTTGGCTTGGCTTAGTTTGGCTTTGCTAGGTTTGGCTTGCCTTAGCTTGGCTTGCCTTGCCCTGGCTTGGCTTGGCTTACCTTGCCTTGACTTTTCTCGCTTTGCCTGGCCTTTGTTTGGCTAGGCTTGCTTTGCCTTGCCTTGCCTTACCTTGCCTTGGCTTGACTTGCCTTGTCTTGGCTTACATTTGCTTGGCTTGACTTGTCTTGGATTGCCTTGGCTTGGTTGGCTTGGATTGGCTTTGCTTGGCTTGCCTTGTCTTGTCTTGTCGTGCCTTGTCTTGCCTTGGCTTGGCTTGACATGGTTTCTCCCTTGGCTTGCCTTGCCTTGCCTGGGCTTCCCTTGTCTTGCCTTAGCTTGCCTTGCCTTGCCTTATCTTGGCTTGCCTTGGCTTGCCTGGGCTTCCCTTGCCTTGCATTGCCTTGGCTTGGATAGGCTTGGCTTTGCTTGTCTTGCCTTGCCTTTGCTTGATTTGGTTTGGCTCGGCTTGGCTTGCCTTGCCTTGCCTTGCTTGGCTTGCCTTGCCTTGGCTTGGCTTAGCTTAACCTGGCTTGGCTTGGCTTGCCTAGGCTTGACTTTGCTTGCGTTGCCTTGCCTTGGATTGGCTACGCTTGGTTGGCTTGGCTTGGCTTGGCTTGCCTTATCTTGCCTTGCCTTGGCTTGGATTGGCTTTACTTGTCTTGCCTTGGCTTGGCTTGGTTTTGTTTGGCTCGGCTTGGCTTGGCTTGCATTGCCTTGCCTTGCCTTGGCTTGGCTTGGCTTGCCTGGCCCTGCCTCACCTCGGCTTGGCTTGCCGTGCCTTGCCTTGCCTTGCCTGGGGTTGCCTTGGCTTGCCTTGCATTGCCTTGACTTGACTTGCCTTGCCTTGTCTTGGCTTGCCTTGGCTTGGCCTGGCCTGGATTGGCTTTGCTTGCCTTGGATTGGCTTGCCTTGCCTTGGCTTTGCTTTGCTTGGCTTGTCTTGGAGTGGCTAATCTTGCTTGGCTTGGCTTGCCTTGTCGCGCCTTGCTTTACCTTGCCTAGCCTTGGCCTGGCTTGGCTTGGCTTGCCTTAGCTTGTGTTGCGTTGCCTTGCCTTGACTTGCCTTGGCTTGCTTTGCCATCCCTGTCTGGTTTGGCTTGGCTTGCCTTGCCTTGCCTTGGCTTACCTTGCCTTGTCTTAGCTTGGATTCCCTTGGCTTGTCTTGGCTTGGCTTGGCTTGGCTTGACTTAGTTTGGCTTGGCTAGGTTTGGCTTGTCTTTGCTTGTCTTAGCTTGGCTTGCCTTGGCTTGGCTTGGCTTACCTTGCCTTGACTTTGCTTGCTTTGCCTTGCCTTTGTCTTGGCTTGCTTGCCTTGCCTTAACTTGCCTTGGCTTGACTTGGCTTGGCTTGCCTTGCATTGGCTTACCTTGGCTTTGCTTGGCTTGTCTTGGATTGGCTTGTCTTGGTTGGCTTGGATTGGCTTTGCTTGGCTTGACTTGGGTTTCCTTGTCTTGTCTTGTCGTGCCTTGCCTTGGCTTGCCTTGGCTTGCCTTGCCTTTTCTTGCCTTGCCTTGGCTTAGCTTGCCTTAGCTTGCCTTGCCTTGCCTTGTCTTGCCTTGGCTTGGCTTGGCTTGCCTTGGCCTGGCTTGACTTGCATTGCCTTAGCTTGCCTGGGCTTCCCTTGCCTTGCCTTGGATAGGCTTGGCTTTGCTGGTCTTGTCTTGCCTTGCCTTGCCTTGGCTTGGCTTGGTTTGACTTGGCTCGGCTCGGCTTGGCTTGCATTACCTTGTCTTGCCTTGGCTAGGCTTGGCTTGGCTTGGCTTACCTTGCCTTGCCTTGGCTTGACTTGGCTTAACCTGGCTTGGCTTGGCTTACCTAGGCTTGAATTTGCTTGCCTTGCCTTGCCTTGGCTTGGCTTTGCTTGGCTTGTTTTGGATTGGCTACGCTTGGTTGGCTTGGCTTGGTTGGCTTATCTTGTCGTGCCTTGCCTTGCCTTGCCTCGTCGTGTCTTGCCTTGCCTTGGATTGGCTTGCCTTACCTTGGCTCTCCTTTGCTTGGCTTGGCTTGTTTTGAGTGGCTAAGCTTGGTTGGCTTGGCTTGCCTTGCCTTGTCGTGCCTTGTTTTACCTTGCCTAGCCTTTGCCTGGCTTAGCTTTACCTGGCTTGGCTTGCCTTAGTTTGTGTTGCATTGCCTTGCCTTGGCTTGGCTTGCCTTGCCTTTGCTTGGCTTGACTTGCCTTGCCTTGCCTTGGCTTGACTTGGTTTGCCTTCCCTGTCTGGCTTGGCTTGGCTTGTCTTGCCTTGCCTTGGCTTACCTTGCCTTGTCTCAGCTTGGATTCCCTTGGCTTGGCTTGCCTTGGCTTGGCTTGGCTTAGTTTGGCTTGGCTAGGTTTGACTTGTCTTAGCTTGTCTTGGCTTGGCTTACCTTGCCTTGACTTTGCTTGCTTTGCCTTGCCTTGTCTTGGTTTGGCTTGCTTTGCCTTGCCTTACCTTGCCTTGGCTTGATTTGGCTTAGTTTGTCAAGCCTTGGCTTACCTTGGCTTTGCTTGGCTTGTCTTGGATTGGCTTGGTTGGCTTGGATTGACTTTGCTTGGCTTGACTTGGCTATCCTTGCCTTGTCTTGTCTTGTCGTGCCTTGCCTTGGCTTGGCTTGGCTTGCCTTGGCTTGCCTTGCCTGGGCTTGACTTGGCTTGCCTAGGCTTTTCTTGCCTTGCCTTGTCTTGGCTTGGCTTGGCTTGGCTTGGCTTGGCTTGCCTTGCCTTGTCTTGCCTTGGCTTGGCTTGCCTTGCCTTGCCTTGGCCTGGCTTGGCTTGCATTGCCTTGGCTTGCCTGGGCTTCCCTTTCCTTGCCTTGGCTTGGATAGGCTTGGCTTTTCTTGTCTTGTCTTTCCTCGCCTTGCCTTGGCTTGGCTTGGCTTGGCTTGGTTTGGCTTAGTTCGGCTTGGCTTGGCTTGGCTTGCATTGCATTGCCTTGTCTTGCCTTGGCTAGGCTTGGCTAGGCTTGGCTTGGCTTGCCTTGGCATGGCTTGGCTTAAACTGGCTTGGCTTGGCTTACCTAGGCTTGACTTTGCTTGCCTTGCCTTGCCTTGGCTTGGCTTTGCTTGTCTTGGATTGGCTACGCTTGGTTGGCTTGGCTGGCTTGGCTTGGTTGGCTTGTCTTGTCGTGCCTTGCCTTGCCTTGCGTTGTCGTGCCTTGCCTTGCCTTGGCTTGGCTTGCCTTGCCTTTGCTTTGCTTGGCTTGGCTTGTCTTGGAGTGACTAGGCTTGGTTGGCTTCGCTTGCCTTGCCTTGTACCTTGCTTAACCTTGCCTAGCCTTGGCCTGGCTTGGCTTTACTTGGCTTGGCTTGCCTTAGATTGTATTTCGTTGCGTTGGCTTGGCCTGCCTTGGCTTGGCTTGCCTTGCCTTGGCTTGGCTTGGCTTGGCTTGCTTTGCCTTCCCTGTCTGGCCTGGCTTGGCTTGTCTTGCCTTGCATTGCCTTGCTTTGGCTTACCTTGCCTTGTCTTGGCTTGGATTCCCTTGCCTTGGCTTGGCTTGGCTTGCCTTGGCTTGGATTGGCTTGCCTTGCCTTGGCTTGACCTGGCTTGGCTTGCATTGCCTTGGCTTGCCTGGGCTTCCCTTGCCTTGCCTTGGCTTGGATAGGCTTGGCTTTGCTTTTCTTTCCTTGCCTCGCCTTGCCTTGGCTTGGCTTGGTTTGGCTTAGCTCGGCTTGGCTTTGCTTGGCTTGGCTTGCATTGCCTTGTCTTGCCTTGGCTAGGCTTGGCTTGGCTTGCCTTGCCTTGGCATGGCAAGGCTTAACCTAGCTTGGCTTGGCTTACCTAGGCTTGACTTTGCTTGCCTTGCCTTGCGTTGGTTTGGCTTTGCTTGTCTTGAATTGGCTACGCTTGGTTGGCTTGGCTGGCTTGGCTTGGTTGGCTTGTCTTGTCGTGCCTTGCCTTGCCTTGTCGTGCCTTGCCTTGCCTTGCCTTGGCTTGGCTTGCCTTACCTTGGCTTGCCTTACCTTGGCTATGCTTTGCTTGGCTTGTCTTGGAGTGGCTAGGCTTGGTTGGCTTGGCTTGCCTTGCCTTTTCGTGCCTTGCTTTACCTTGCCTAGCCTTGGCCTGGCTTGGCTTCACTTGGCTTGGCTTGCCTTAGCTTGTGTTGCGTTGCGTTGCGTTGGCTTGGCTTGCGTTGGCTTGGCTTGCCTTGCCTTGGCTTGCCTTGCCTTGCCTTGGTTTGATTTCCTTTGCCTTCCCTGTCTGGCGTGGCTTGGCTTGGCTTGCCTTGCCTTGCCTTGGCTTACCTTGCCTTGTCTTAGCTTGGATTCCCTTGGCTTGGCTTTCCTTGACTTGCCTTGTCTTGTCTTGTCGTGCCTTGTCTTGGCTTGTCTTGGCTTGGCTTTACTTGGCTTGCCTTGGCTTGACTTGGCTTGGCTTGGTTTGGCTTGCCTTAGCTTGCCTTGCCTTGCCTTGTCTTGTCTTGGCTTGGCTTGCCTTGCCTTGGCTTGGCCTGGCTTGGCTTGCATTGCCTTGGCTTGCTTGGGCTTCCCTTGTCTTGCCTTGGCTTGGATAGGCTTGGCTTGCATTGCCTTGCCTTGGCTTGACTTGGCTTGGTTTGGCTTGGCTCGGCTTGGTTTGGCTAGGCTTGGCTTGGCTTGGCTTGCATTGCCTTGGCTAGGCTTGGCTTGGCTTGCCTTGCCTTGCCTTGACTTGCCTTACCTTGCCTTGCCTTGGCTTGGCTTGGCTTGGCTTGGCTTGGCTTAACCTGGCTTGGCTTGGCTTACCTAGGCTTGACTTTGCTTGCCTTGCCTTGCCTTGGCTTGGCTTTGCTTGTCTTGGATTGGCTACGCTTGGTTGGCTTGGCTTGGTTGGCTTGTCTTGTCGTGCCTTGCCTTGTCGTGTCTTGCCTTACCTTGCATTTGCTTGGTTTGGCTTGACTTGGCTTGGCTTGGCTTGCCTTAGCTTGCCTTGCGTTGCCTTGCCTTGGCTTGGCTTGCCTTGCCCAGCTTTGCCTTGCCTTGGCTTAGCTTGCCTTGTCTTGTCTTGCCTTGCCGTGTCTTGCCTTGATTTGCCTTGCCTTAGCTTGGCTTGGCCTGGCTTGACTTGCCTTGGCTTGCCTTGCCTTGGCTAAGCTTTGCTTGGCTTGTCTTGGATTGGCTAGGCTTGGTTGGCTTGGCTTGGCTTGGCTTGCCTTGTCGTGCCTTGTCGTGCCTTGCTTTGCAATGGCTTGGCTTGTCTTGCCTTGGTTTGCCTTGCCTTGGCTTGCCTTGCCTTGACTTGGCTTGCCTTGGCTTGGCTTGCCTTGTCTTGGATTGGCTTGTCTTGGCTTGGCTTGCCTTGCCTTGCCTTGCTTTGGCCTGGCCTGGGTCGGCTTGCCTTGCTTTGCTTTGCCTTGCCTTTGCTTGGCTTGACTTGCCTTGTCTTGTCGTGCCTTGCGTTGCCCTGTCTTGGCTTTGCTTGGTTTGGCTTGACTTGGCTTGGCTTGCCTTAGCTTGCCTTGGGTTGCCTTGCCTTGGCTTGCCTTGGTTTGCCTTGCCTTGGCTTGGCTTGCCATGTCTTCGCTTGGCCTGGCTTGGCTTGGTTTGGCTTGCCCGGGCTTAGCTTGCCTTGCCTTGGCTTGGATAGGCTTGGCTTGGCTTGGCTTTGCTTGTCTTGCCTTGCCTTGGCTTGGTTTGGCTTGGCTCGGCTTGGCTTGGCTTGCATTGCCTTGCCTTGGCTTGGCCTGGCTTGTTTTAGCTTGGCTATCATTGCCTTGACTTGCCTTACCTTGCCTTGGCTTGGCTTGGCTTAACCTGGCTTGGCTTGGCTTGCCTAGGCTTGACTTTGCTTGCCTTGCCTTGCCTTTGCTTGGCTTTGCTTGGGTTGTCTTGGATTGGCTACGCTTGGTTGACTTGGCTTGGTTGGCTAGTCTTGTCGTGCTTTGCCTTGCCTTGCCTTGCCTTGCCTTGCCTTGCTTGTCTTAGCTTGCCTTGCCTTGCGTTGCGTTGCCATGACTTGCCTTGCCTTGCCTTGGCTTGGCTTGCTTTGGCTTGCCTTGCCTTGCTTTGGCTTGGCTTGGCTTGGTTTGCCTTGCCTTGCCTTGCCTTGGCTTGCCTTGGCTTGGCTTGGCTTGGCTTGCCGTGCCTTTCCTTGCTTTGCATTAGCTTAGCTTGGCTTGGTCTGGCTTGCCTTGACTTGCTTTGCCTTGCCTTGCCTTGGCTTAGCTTTGCTTAGCTTGACTTTGATTGGCTAGGCTTGGTTGGCTTGGCTTGGCTTGCCTTGTCGTGCGTTGCCTTGCGTTGGCTTGGCTTGCCTTGCCTAGCCATGTCTTGCCTTGGCTTGGATTGGCTTGTCTTGACTTGGCTTGCCTTTCCTTGCGTTGCTTTGGCCTGGATAGGGTTGGCTTGCCTTGCTTTGCTTTGCCTTGCCTTTGCTTGGCTAGCCTTGCCTTGTCGTGCCTTGCCTTGTCTTTGCTTGGTTTGGCTTTGCTTGGCTTGCCTTAGCTTGACCTGCGTTGTCTTGCCTTGCCTTGGCTTGGCTTGCTGTGCCTTGCCTTGCCTTGCCTTGACTTGACTTGCCTTGCCTTGCCTTTCCTTGTCTTGCCTTGGCTTGGCCTGGATTGGCTTTGCTTGCCTTAGATTGGCTTGCCTTGCCTTGGCTTTGCTTTGCTTGGCTTGTCTTGGAGTGGCTAAGCTTGGTTGGCTTGGCTTGCCTTGCCTTGTCGCGCCTTGCTTTACCTTGCCTAGCCTTGGCTTGGCTTTACTTGGCTTGGCTGGCCTTAGCTTGCGTTGCGTTGCCTTGCATTGGCTTGCATTGACTTGCCTTGCCTTCCCTGTCTTGTCTTGGCTAGGCCTGGCTTGGCTTGGCTTGCCTTGCCTTGCCTTGGCTTGCCTTGCCTTGTCTTAGCTTGGATTCCCTTGGCTTGGCTTGGCTTGGCTTGGCTTGACTTAGTTTGGCTTGGATAGGTTTGGCTTGTCTTAGCTTGTCTTAGCTTGGCTTGTCTTGCCTTGGCTTGGCTTGGCTTACCTTGCCTTGACTTTGCTTGCTTTGCCTTACTTTGGCTTGGCTTGCTTTGCCTTGCCTTGCCTTCCCTTGCTTTGGCTTGGCTTGGCTTGCCTTGCCTTTGCTTATCTTGGCTTTGCTTGGCTTGGATTGGATTGGCTTAGCTTGGCTTGGTTGGCTTGGATTGGCTTTGCTTGGCTTGGCTTGACTTGTCTTTCCTTGCCTTGCCTTGTCTTGTCTTGTCTTGTCTTGTCGTGTCTTGCCTTGGCTTGGCTTGACTTGGCTTGGCTTGCCTTGGCTTTTCTTGCCTTGCCTTGGCTTGGCTTAGCTTGCCATAGCTTGCCTTGCCTTGCCTTGCCTTGCCTTGTCTTGCCTTGTCTTGGCTTGGCTTGCCTTGGCTTGGCCTGGCTTGGCTTGCCTTGCCTCGGCTTGCCATGCATTGGCTTGCCTTGGCTTCACTTTCCTTGCCTTGGCTTGGATAGGCTTGGCTATGCTTGTCTTGCCTTGCCTTGCCTTGCCGTGGCTTGGCTTGGTTTGGCTTGGCTTCTGATCAGTTCGCCTTCTACCCAAAACTATGACAATATTGAATATCGAATTTCTCTAAATTTGTCATTTAGGAATTAAGATATCGCAACGAAAAACAATTGGTGTATGCGACTTTTCATTAAATTTCAAAATGATCCCAAAACATTTGGTCAAGATATGTTATTGATCACATGACTAGAACAAGATGAAATAAACTCGGGCATTATAATTTGCCTTTTAGAGTTACAGAAAATGCCCAAAATTGAATCAATTATTAACGAATCTTGGCGATTGCTATACCAAATTTAGCAAACATTATTCACAAATACAGCTAGATTAAAACACATTTGATGTGGACAAATTTCCTTGCGATATTAAATGAGGCGCATAGAGTCCTAGAGGCAGATTTTGCGAGATATGATTTTTTTAATGTCAATTGTTCGATAATTTCTCTAAATCTATCAGAAAGTCATCATTTCCTTTAGAGGAGATTATAAAACATCTAAACAGGAAAGTCTATACCAAACAACGTTAGAATTACTCCATAAATAAACGCTAAATTATCCGTCATCGGTTTATTCTGAATGAACCGTAGCAATTTACGGCATATTCCTGTTAAAAGGATTTTTCGGTCAATATAGGTTTTCATAGAAATTTTCTAAAACTTGCAACACACGGCAATACATGTTTGTCGGTATTTCTAGAAATGTCTTCTTATAATTTTCAGTGCATTAAATTTCAAAAGGATCCCAAAATATTTGGTCAAGATATGTTATTGATCACATGACTAGAACAAGATGAAATAGACTCGGGCATTATAATTTGCCTTTTAGGGTTACAGAAAATGCCCAAAATTGAGTCAATTATTAACGAATCTTGGCGATTGCTATACCAAATTCAGCAGACATTATTCACAAATACAACTAGATTAAAACACATTGGATGTGGACAAATTTCCTTGCGATATGAAATGAGGCGCACAGAGTCACAGAGGCAGATCTTGCGATATATGATTTTTTTTAATGTCAATTGTTCGATAATTTCTCTAAATCTATCAGAAAGTCATCATTTCCTTCAAAGGAGATTATAAAACATCTAAACAGGAAAGTCTATACCAAACAACGTTAAAATTACTCCATAAATAAACGCTAAATTATCCGTCATCGGTTTATTCTGAATAAACCGTAGCAATTTACGGCATATTCCTGAAAAAAGGATTTTTCGGTCAATATAGGTTTTCATAGAAATTTTCTAAAACTTGCAACACACGGCATTACATGTTTGTCGATATTTCGAGAAATGTCTTCTTATAATTTTCTGTGCATTAAATTTCAAAAGGATCCCAAAATATTTGGTCAAGATATGTTATTTATCACATGACAAGAACAAGATGAAATAAACTCGGGCATTATAATTTGCCTTTTAGGGTTACAGAAAATGCCCAAAATTGAGTCAATTATTAACGAATCTTGGCGATTGCTATACCAAATTCAGCAGACATTATTCACAAATACAGCTAGATTAAAACAAATTGGATGTGGACAAATTTCCTTGTGATATGAAATGAGGCGCACAGAGTCACAGAGACAGATCTTGCGATATATGATTTTTGAAATGTCAATTGTTCGATAATTTCTCTAAATCTATCAGAAAGTCATCATTTCTTTTAAAGAAGATTATAAAACATCTAAACAGGAAAGTCTATACCAAACAACGTTAAAATTACTCCATAAATAAACGCTAAATTATCCGTCATCGATTTATTCTGAATGAACCGTAGCAATTTACGGCATATTCCTGAAAAAAGGATTTTTCGGTCAATATAGGTTTTCATAGAAATTTTCTAAAACTTGCAACACACGGCAAAACATGATTGTCGGTATTTCGAGAAATGTCTTCTTATAATTTTCTGTGCATTAAATTTCAAAAGGGTCCCAAAATATTTGGTCAAGATATGTTATTTTATCACATGACAAGAACAAGATGAAATAAACCCGGGAATTATAATTTGCCTTTTAGAGTTACAGAAAATGCCCAAAATTGAGTCAATTATTAACGAATCTTGGCGATTGCTATACCAAATTCAGCAGACATTATTCACAAATACAGCTAGATTAAAACACATTGGATGTGGACAAATTTCCTTGCGATATGAAATGAGGCGCACAGAGTCACAGAGGCAGATCTTGCGATATATGATTTTTTTTTTAATGTCAATTGTTCGATAATTTCTCTAAATCTATCAGAAAGTCATCATTTCCTTCAAAGGAGATTATAAAACATCTAAACAGGAAAGTCTATACCAAACAACGTTAAAATTACTCCATAAATAAACGTTAAATTATCCGTCATCGGTTTATTCTGAATAAACCGTAGCAATTTACGGCATATTCCTGAAAAAAGGATTTTTCGGTCAATATAGGGTTTCATAGAAATTTTCTAAAACTTGCAACACACGGCATTACATGTTTGTCGATATTTCGAGAAAAGTCTTCTTATAATTTTCTGTGCATTAAATTTCAAAAGGATCCCAAAATATTTGGTCAAGATATGTTATTTTATCACATGACAAGAACAAGATGAAATAAACCCGGGAATTATAATTTGCCTTTTAGAGTTACAGAAAATGCCCAAAATTGAGTCAATTATTAACGAATCTTGGCGATTGCTATACCAAATTCAGCAGACATTATTCACAAATACAGCTAGATTAAAACACATTGGATGTGGACAAATTTCCTTGCGATATGAAATGAGGCGCACAGAGTCACAGAGGCAGATCTTGCGATATATGATTTTTTTTAATGTCAATTGTTCGATAATTTCTCTAAATCTATCAGAAAGTCATCATTTCCTTCAAAGGAGATTATAAAACATCTAAACAGGAAAGTCTATACCAAACAACGTTAAAATTACTCCATAAATAAACGTTAAATTATCCGTCATCGGTTTATTCTGAATAAACCGTAGCAATTTACGGCATATTCCTGAAAAAAGGATTTTTCGGTCAATATAGGGTTTCATAGAAATTTTCTAAAACTTGCAACACACGGCATTACATGTTTGTCGATATTTCGAGAAAAGTCTTCTTATAATTTTCTGTGCATTAAATTTCAAAAGGATCCCAAAATATTTGGTCAAGATATGTTATTTATCACATGACAAGAACAAGATGAAATAAACTCGGGCATTATAATTTGCCGTTTAGGGTTACAGAAAATGCCCAAAATTGAGTCAATTATTAACGAATCTTGGCGATTGCTATACCAAATTCAGCAGACATTATTCACAAATACAGCTAGATTAAAACACATTGGATGTGGACAAATTTCCTTGCAATATGAAATGAGGCGCATAGAGTCACAGAGGCAGATTTTGCGATATATGATTTTTTAAATGTCAATTGTTCGATAATTTCTCTAAATCTATCAGAAAGTCATCATTTCCTTCAAAGGAGATTATAAAACATCTAAACAGGAAAGTCTATACCAAACAACGTTAAAATTACTCCATAAATAAACGCTAAATTATTCGTCATCGGTTTATTCTGAATGAACCGTAGCAATTTACGGCATATTCCTGAAAAAGGGATTTTTCGGTCAATATAGGTTTTCATAGAATTTTTCTAAAACTTGCAACACACGGCAATACATGTTTGTCGGTATTTCGAGAAATGTCTTCTTATAATTTTCTGTGCATTAAATTCCAAAAGGATCCCAAAATATTTGGTCAAGATATGTTATTGATCACATGACTAGAACAAGATGAAATAGACTCGGGAATTATAATTTGCCTTGTAGAGTTACAGAAAATGCCCAAAATTGAGTCAATTATTAACGAATCTTGGCGATTGCTATACCAAATTCAGCAGACATTATTCACAAATACAGCTAGATTAAAACGCATTGGATGTGGACAAATTTCCTTGCGATATGAAATGAGGCGCATAGAGTCACAGAGGCAGATCTTGCGATATATGATTTTTTAAATGTCAATTGTTCAATATTTTTTTCTAAATCTATCAGAAAGTCATCATTTCCTTTAAAGAAGATTATAAAACATCTAAAAAGGAAAGTCTATACCAAACAACATTAAAATTACTCCATAAATAAACGCTAAATTATCCGTCATCGGTTTATTCTGAATGAACCGTGGCAATTTACGGCATATTCCTGAAAAAAGGACTTTTCGGTCAATATAGGTTTTCATAGAAATTTTTCTAAAATTCGCATCACACGGCAATATATTGTGTCAGTATTTCGAGAAATACCTTCTTATAATTTTCTGTGGGTTTCATAAAGATCCATCGTCATTCAGTGGCAGAATTAAAATTTTCGCCTAAGAGGAAGAAGCGAATTTTTTTGCGGGTTGCATAATTGGGCGATGAGATAAAGACAAATTTCCCAAAACTCTCTTATTCATCAATCAATCTTAATTTCTTAGGTATCAATATTAGTGGAAATATTTCCAAAAGAAAACTAGACTAAAATTAATCATATCTAAAAAAAAAAAGCATATTTGAGAAACGAAACGATACTCCTGATCAGTTCGACTTCTGCCCAAAATTATGACAATTTTGAATATCGAATTTCTCTAAATTTCTCATTTAGGATTTAAGATATCGCAACGAAATTTTGGCAGAATAAAGACAATTGGTGTATGCGACTTTTCATTACATTTCAAAACAATCACAAAATATTTGGTCAAGATATGTTATTTTATCACATGACTAGAACAAGATGAAATAAACTCGGGGATTATAATTTGCCTTTTAGAGTTACAGAAAATGCCCAAAATTGAGTCAATTATTAACGAATCTTGGCGATTGCTATACCAAATTCAGCAGACATTATTTACAAATACAGCTAGATTAAAACACATTGGATGTGGACAAATTTCCTTGCGATATGAAATGAGGCGCATAGTCACAGATGCAGATCTTGCGATATATGATTTTTTAAATGTCAATTGTTCGATAATTTCTCTAAATCTATCAGAAAGTCATCGTTTCTTTAAAGAAGATTATAAAACATCTAAACAGGAAAGTCTATACCAAACAACGTTAAAATTACTCCATAAATAAACGCTAAATTATCCGTCATTGGTTTATTCTGAATGAACCGTAGCAATTTACGGCATATTCCTGAAAAAAGGATTTTTCTGTCAAAAAAGGTTTTCATGGAAGTTTTCTAAAACTTGCAACACACGGCAATACATGTTTGTCGGTATTTCTAGAAATGTCTTCTTATAATTTTCTGTGCATTAAATTTTCAAAAGGATCCCAAAATATTTGGTCAAGATATGTTATTGATCACATGACTAGAACAAGATGAAATAAACTCGGGCATTATAATTTGCCTTTTAGAGTTACAGAAAATGCCCAAAATTGAGTCAATTAATAACGAATCTTGGCGATTGCTATACCAAATTCAGCAGACATTATTCACAAATACAGCTAGATTAAAACGCATTGGATGTGGACAAATTTCCTTGCGATATGAAATGAGGCGCACATAGTCACAGAGGCAGATCTTGCGATATATGATTTTTTTAATGTCAATTGTTCGATAATTTCTCTGAATATATCAGAAAGTCATCATTTCCTTCAAAGGAGATTCTAAAACAACTAAAAAGGAAAATCTATACCAAACAACGTTAAAATTACTCCATAAATAAACGCTAAATAATCTGCCATCGGTTTATTCTGAATGAACCGTAGCAATTTACGGCATATTCCTGAAAAAAGGACTTTTCGGTCAAAATAGGTTTTCATAGAAATTTTCTAACATTTGCAACACACGGCAATACATTTTTTGTCAGTATTTCGAGAAATGCCTTCTTATAATTTTCTGTTGGTTTTATAAAGATCCATCGTCATTCAGTGGCAGAATTAAATTTTTCGCCGTAGAGGAAGAAGCGATTTTTTGCGGGTTGCATATTTGGGCGATGAGATAAAGATAAATTTCCCAAAACTCTCTTATTCATCAATCAATCTTAATTTCTTAGGTATCAATATTAGCGGAAATATTTCCCAAAGAAAACTAGACTAAAATTAATCATATCTAAAAAAGCATATTTGAGAAACAAAACGAAACTCCTGATCAGTTCGACGTCTACCCAAAACTATGACAATATTGAATATCGAATTTCTCTAAATTTCTCATTTAGGATTTAAGATATCGCAACGAAATTTTGTCAGAATAAAGACAATTGGTGTATGCGACTTTTCATTACATTTCAAAAGGATCCCAAAATATTTGGTCAAGATATGTTATTGATCACATGACTAGAACAAGATGAAATAAACTCGGGCATTATAATTTGCCTTTTAGAGTTACAGAAAATGCCCAAAATTGAGTCAATTATTAACGAATCTTGGCGATTGCTATACCAAATTCAGCAGACATTATTCACAAATACAGCTAGATTAAAACACATTGGATGTGGACAAATTTCCTTGCGATATGAAATGAGGCGCATAGAGTCACAAAGGCAGATCTTGCGAGATATGATTTTTTTTTAATGTCAATTGTTCGATAGTTTCTCTGAATCTATCGAAAGTCAGGATTTTCGGTAAAGGAGATTATAAAACAACTAAAAAGGAAGAATAAACGAATTTTATTGCGGGTTGCATTTTATGGCGATGTAATTTAGATAAATTTCCTTAAACTCTCTTATTTACCATTCAATCTTAACTTAATTTGTATCTGTGGTATGCTGGTATCAGACGTTGTTCCCGAATTAAAAAATGAGAAATAAAATGAAGCGCTTGATCAATTTCGCTTTATATTTCGTGTATACTGGATATTTCTTGTCGGTGTACCCATTTCATTCAATGCAAAATTGTCATAAGATATTGCAATGTCAACCCTTACATTAAAAGTGGGGATATAACATGCTGTTAAATAAACGAAGAACCATTTTCGCTCTTTTACATATTAAAAGTACATATTTTGCGTGGCTACGTACTGAAAATATCGTAAGTTCTATAGTTTATTTAAGTGTAGTTAAGACATTTTTCGAACTCTCCATAAAAGTATTTCCTTTTGTGGTCAATGTCGGATTTATGTAAAAAAAATATCCATAATATTGAAACAAAAAAAGAAAATGCAAACAGGAAAATCGTGCAAATCAGAGAAGACAAAATAACTATGATATGATTTGTGTGCGAAACATAACGACAATTATTGAGGCAAATGGGTAAAATTCCCTGTGTCTTCAAGTTTTGCAATATATTTCTTATATGGCATTGTTTAGGCAAGGGTTCCCTTTGTCTTAAAATCCAATAAATTAAATAGACTTGTCAAGGGGGAGAAATTCATTCGGTCACATTAAAAGATGCAAATTTCTTTCTATCTGATAGCCGAAAATCACAATGCAGTGTCGAACTCCAGAAGCAGACTTTTAGTTCGGCCTTTTAACAAAGCATACCAACACCCAGAATCTGAAGAAAAAAATAAGAAAACATTTTTAACTAGTTCGAATAAATAGTAAATTTCTAAATAATTTCCTCTCTTTTCACCCATTCATAACATTTAGCGTTTTTGAACGTACTCCTGCGTTATATAATGGCGCTATATAATTTTGGTAAATAATAATAAAGCGTACCAAGATGCCATAGGTACCGTTTATTTAAGTTGTGCGACTTTAATGTAGGAATTATGTGCAAAATAGCCCAGGAAATACTTAGAAAGAGCGGAAAATGAGTGTCAAAAATGCAGGATAACTCAAAATAAAGAAACATTGGGGATAACGTAAACATATTCGTTATTAGCAGACGACAAAATTAATAATGGTACAAGAGGATTTGTGTAATAGATAACATAGAAAGTATTGAGACAAGTGGGAGAAATGCTTATTGTCGACATTTCTTCTCTTCTTGCAAAGTTGTCTTCCTCAGCACTTTCTATCAGAGAGGTTTCGCCGTCTTTGGGAAAGGTATTTTCAAATTTTAACACTTTCCAAAACAACAATTATGTTATTGTTGAATTTGTTCAATTTCAACCCTAATGCAGACAACAAAATCAAAGCAAATACGATGAGAATTTGTGTATATAGTATAGAACTTACGATATTGGGGCAAAGAGAAATGCTTGTGACCGTCATTTTCTTCTCTTTTTTTTCTCAACATTTTCCCAAGCTTTTTCTATCAGGGACGTTTGGACGAGTAAATAAATATTGATTAAGAAAATTCTCTTTTTTTCTTTCCATTATTTTTCTTTCTTTAACCCATACAAAAACAGTATTTATCCATTTCATCCAAAATTACTTAATAAATGCAAAAACAAACTCAATTCACCGGGGAAAAGGGTGATCCGAGGTAAGCGTGGCATATGGTCACGCCCCAATACTGCGCGGTGAAACTTCTAAAGACGTGTGGTCAGTCGTGGCTTATTGGCACGTGGTTTATGTCACGTGCCTTATGGCTTTAATCATCTCATATTAATGGCTGATTCCATTCATTCATATTCTTTATTTTCCTCCAAGTTTGAATATTACAAATACACATCAGACAAATTTGTGATTAACTTTTTTATACGTGTTTGTTGCTGTTTCTATGTGTGTATTTTTTGTGTGCGTGTCTGTGATTTTGTTATTTTTGTGTTTGTGCTTTTGTATCTGTGCGTCTTCCGTGTTTTACTGCCACGACATAGCAACAACATGATGGCTAGTAGGCTACCAACTTAAAGTAAGTTTATTTTATTTTCAGTGATCTTTGGATTTTAGTTTTGAATTCTCTCCCCCCCCCCCTCCATTTCGGTCATTTTCCCCTAAAAAACAAGAAAAAAGTATTAAAAACCTTTCCTTAACAAGACTTGCTTTGACCAGACACCTTTCGAGAGCATTAAGGCAAAAGAATAAATGCTGAATAACAGCATGTTCCTCTTTTATAACAATATTTCCTAAGCTAAAGTGAGCACAAATAAATTCTTCATCGACAACTATCCCATTACAAAACGACAAAATTTAAGGGTGGTCCAAATTGAAAGATCCTACAGACGACAATTTCAAGTGAATAAGATTTATTTTTTTGTGTGATTCTTTTTAGATAGAAAACATTGTGGGAAATGAAGAAATTGCTTGTCACAAGCAATTTCCTCAGTTTCCACAATGTTTTCCAAAGCCATTAGCTTATGGGGAGTCAAAAAGAGTCAAAATGTTGTAATGAGCTATTCTGCTCTGAGCTTTTATATTGGACCAGTCAGAATTTTGGCTGTTTGAGAAACAGTTAAACTATTCATCCTAAGTTTTCTAAATTAATATCAAATTAATTGAAAATAGACACATTTCAAACGTGTTGCAGACGACAAGATATTTGGTTTGAAACGAAAAAAAAAAAAAAAAAGATTTATAAACATGAAGGAAAACGATAAATACAGATTTTCGGGACTTTTTAATTCTTTCATTACAATGTTGAAGAATTAAAAGAGGATAAAACACTTTGGACAAAAGAAAAATACCAAAAATATATATTTTTGTCTTTTTTTCTCTCAATATTTCATAAGCTGTATTGTACGCAAATCGGGTATTCATCAACATCTATTATGTTCCTGCAGCAGCTTTCAAATTTGGAACAGTAAAAGTTTTGACTGTTTGGGAGTGTTAAAGTATTCATCCTATGTTTTTTAAATGCATGTCGAAATAATTGTGACCAGCATTTTTTTCTTTTCCTTCATTGTTGTGTAACATAAAATATCTGTATCTAAAATTCAAATATATTGCGGGTCTTTAACGCCTTAGATATTGGTATAGCGTATACGTTTTTTTTACATGCAATGAGAAAACAATGGGGGGGGGGGGGGGGGCTGGAAATTTTCCTTTCAGAGTACTTTGTTTAACAATTCCATATATGGGAAATGGTGTTACCTTACGATGAAAACAATTATCGGATTTATTGGACTAGCCACGCCCATCAATATTGGATTTCCCTAATCAGCGAATGAAAAAAAAGACCCACGAATTTAATGACCAATGAAATAAATACATGCACTTAAATGTCGATAAATGAATAGAAAATTGGAATATTGATTGTTTTTCAACGATTATAAGTGGTTACGGTATTTAGACATACAACTAAGATCTTTAACACACAAAATAACATACATGCACATGTACCTTCTGCAAGTTCATTCGTGTAGTTTGATAATAAAAAAGCATGAGATTGTTTGAAAAAGTTCTCAGAGATATAGCCTAATGTGATAGCCTTATTTATCCCAGCGCTAAAATAATCTAGACTGTGACATAAAGATTACGTCGATTTTCAACAAAACCTCGTAACTGTAGCTTGTTTAATGCCTCGGTTAAGAGGGATTCCTTCGAAAACAATCAAATTTTTCTATGATATTTTGCTACCTTTAGGAACAACCTTTTTAAGTCTGCAGTATAGCCTTCCTAACAATTAATTTCATCATTTTGACACTTGAAGATCCATATATGTTGCCCCAGCACACACGGCACAGCCCCTGTCAGAATTGAGCAACGGCTAAGGGTCCAATGATCTGGGTCAATATTGCATTAATTGCTCAGATTTTCAGTGTTTATAGAGTCTCTAACAATAAGATACATCATTTACACACTTAAGTGTTGCCATTGATCATTCGGCACAGCCCATGCAAGAAACAAGCAATGGCTCTTACCCATAAGATATTGGATAAAAAAATTGGAACCTTTTTTAGTAGGTCGACAATTAATAAAATAGTTAATGACACTCAGATATAAAGGTGTATATAACATTATATTCAAACACATCACAGCCCGTGCCAGGATTTAGCATGCGATTTAGGCCATAAAAATGGGCCCATACTGCGTAAAATGCTCCGATAATAGGTGAATATAGCCTTTTTTACTATCAAATACACCATTTTCATACTTGAAGTTCCATATATGTTGCTCCAGCACACACGGCACAGCCCCTGTCAGAATTGGGCAAGGGCTAAAGGCCCATTGATCTGGGCCCATATTGGATAAAATGCTGAGAGTATCGATGTTTATAGTCTTTTTAACTATCAAATAAATCGTTTTCACATTTAAAGATCCATATATGTCGCCCCAGCACACACGGCCCAGCCCCTGTCAGAATTGAGCAAGGGCTAAAGGTCTAATGATCTGGGCCCATATTGGATAAAATGCTGAGAGTATCGATGTTTATAGTCTTTTTAACTATCAAATACACCATTTTAACACTTAAAGATCCATATATGTTGCCCCAGCACACACGGCACAGCCCTTGTCAGAATTGAGCAAGGACTAAAGGTCTAATGATCTGGGCCCATATTGGGTAAAATGCTGAGAGTATCGATGTTTATAGTCTTTTTAACTATCAAATACATCATTTTCACACTTGAAGATCCATACATGTTGCCCCAGCACACACGGCACAGCTCCTGTCAGAATTGAGCAAGGGCTAAAGGCCCAATGATCTGGGCCCATATTGGATAAAATGCTGAGAGTATCGGTGTTTATAGTCTTTTTAACTATCAAATACACCATTTTCACACTTAAAGATCAATACATGTTGCTCCAGCACACACGGCACAGCCCCTGTCAGAATTGAGCAAAGGCTAAATGCCCAATGATCTGGGCCCATATTGGATAAAATGCTGAGAGTATCGATATTTATAGTCTTTTTAACTATCAAATACATCATTTTCTCACTTAAAGATCCATATATGTTGCCCCAGCACACACGGCACAGCCCCTGTCAGAATTGAGCAAGGGCTAAAGGCCCAATGATCTGGACCAATATTGCATTTATTGCTAAGATTTTCAGTGTTTATAGACTTTCTAACAATTAGATACACCATTTTCACATTTTAGTGTTGCCATTGAACACTCGGCACAGCCCGTGCAAGAAACGAGCATTGGCTCCAACCCAAAAGATCTGGGCTCAAAATATTGAAATTCGAAGCCTTTCTGGCTTGGTCGACACTTGCGAAAGTAAATGATGTTAACTGGAATCATATAATTAGACCTTCCTGATATCAGGAATTGGGGAGTCCTGATTTCAGGAATTGGTTCCTGATTTCAGTCTAGAAGACCCTACTCCGTGTTTTCTCCATTCAGCAGATTCATCACCCAAGCATCATCTAACATAGGTTCTTCATTCGTATCAAAGAGACTTATTACATGTTCTCGTATGTGAGCCGGGATGGGGAAAAACGACGCTTTACCATTTTCAAATGGTGAAATTTTAGGGTCGTCCAATTTGAAAGCTGATATAGGCCTAGACAATAGAATGACCGTTGATAAGGACAGGATTTGTGTACAAAATACACGAGAAAATATTGGGGCAAAAAGAAGAAAATGCTGATCATCAACATGATGATCATCAACATTTTCCTCTTTTGCCTCAATGTTTTACCAAGTATTTGCTTATAGTAGGGACTTCAAACCAGGTCTTGTTTGGGAAAGGTTTAATTTATTAATTGATTGATGATAAACATGAATCCAGATCAGCTCAACCCCCTCCCCCCAAAAAAGAAATAACAAGAGCCGTCAGAGACGGACAATGCTCCCCGAATAAGGCATTGTCACAATAAATATATGCCATGCAGAGCTAATATAAAGCTAACAAATGTTAAGCCCCCTTTTTGCATGACATATTTTGTATATGCAAATTTTTAATAGTTTATTGTCAAGGGCATCTGATTTGCTACTCAAATATGAAATTTAATCAAATTCTGACCATTAGACTAGGAGAAATTAGAGAAAAACTGTATTAAGTCCCTTTTTCCCATGACGAGGCCTCAAATCCAAAAACCGGGAAAAGTACATCGGCATTTTGTCATAGGGAGTTCACATGGTAAGTTTCATTTGATTTGGCCTAAGGGTTATGGAGAAATCGCTTCGGACGGACGGACGGACGGACGGACGGACGGACGGACGGACGGACAGACAAAGCGGCGACTATATGCTCTCCCTTCGGGGAGCATAAAAATAAGTCTGATCAGTACCCCTATCGCTCTCTAACAGTTGTTACAAGTCAGAGAAGAAGATAGTGTGGATCTTGAAGTGAAGGACAAAAGCGCACTGAAACAAAAGCCCACTGGACAAAAGCACACTCATTATACATTGATATATTAAGTTTGTTTTATTTATAATTAATGTTTTGATTGTTTTTATGTACATTACATGTTCTATTATCGATTCGCTATTAAACGAGAATAATTACCGTTGAACTGCTTTATCAAAACAACTGAAATTATTCTCGTTTAATAGTGAATCTATTATATTATACGTTCAGAGTTATAGTCTATCGGCTATAAGTGTAGACTTGTATACAAACACTAAAAAGCAAATACACAATTTTAACATTTATCAAACCATTCATCGTTAGCTGTACGGGCGAATTAATGTCCTAACTCATTTATTCTCGAAAAAGAAAGTGTTTATGTTGGGTCATTTTCAACAACAAGCGGTATAGTGTTTGTATACAACTTTATTATCCAACAAGATTAACCCGGTACATCTGCATATGTAATGACCCCACCTCGACAATGTTTTGTTAAGACACTAAACTAACGGACTTTGCACACGAAAATTAATCAGTATTGTCCAGCAAGATTAACCCGGGACATCTGCATATGTAATGACCCCACTTCGGCTTTGTTTTGTTAAGACGCTCCACTAACGGACTTTGCGCACGAAAATTAATTTGTCCCGGGTTAACCTTGTTGAACAATATCAGTTTAATGTGGTCAAACAATACTTTTATAACCGATGAGTTATAAACGAGAAAGGTTTACGGTTGTTTTGGTTTATTTTTAGGTAGGACTATTACTTTTACCTATGTAAAATTAAAGCGAGAAAGCGGTAACTATTCTCGTTTAATTGTGGATCTATTATACTCTCCAAAGCCGAGGTCTATTGATTAACCATCAAATATGACATTCTATCGAAATGGAATGAAGAGATAATGTGCTCTGTTCTTAAGAGAGTATACATGTTCTTAAGTTGATTCATAGACACCTGGATGTATTAACACCAAAGAAATCGATGAATTATAAATTATAATAAATTGTCTTTATATTTTGAATCAATATGCTATAACTAAATGAATAGAATTAATAAAATGAATATATTAAGTAAGCAACAAAGTATAAATGTTATCGAAAGAAATGAATTACGGAGAAAAAAACTTTTTTCCACCAAATGTGTTATTCGAGGAGTGGGCTTTTGTCCAGTAGGCTTTTGTGGGCTGGTATCAGACTGTGTGTTTACGCAAGCGTGCGTGGTCAGATTTAATCCGAATCTTCTCTGATGCATATACGCTCTTTGATATTTTGATTCTTCGCTAAAATCAAAATATCAAAGAGCGTATTTACATCAGAGAAGACTCTGATTAGGTCAGATTATTCGGAAATTTTATGTGCATGTACACTTGACTGAGTGAAAATGGATGGACTCTCCTTTATTTGTCACGTGCGGATCTATCATATTCGTCAAGCAAAAGGGGACCAACTGGAATTGGAAACATTAAAAATTTCGTCCATTTTATTCCAAATCCTAGTAACTGCAGCCGTTTGGTCGGGGTTGGCTATTCTGAAACAGGCCCGTAGGAACATGGGGGCTAGGGGGTCTTAGGCCCCCCCCCCCCCCCCCAAAAAAAAAGTTGGCCAAAAATGCCAAATTTTCCTTATTTTACACTAACTGAAAATTCAGTGAAAATTCAATTTAGCCCTTCCTCCAATATTCAACCACTGGGGCTACAAACATTTACAACTTCTTTGAAATAACACGTGACAATTGTAAGGTAGTCAGTCTGATCTATAAGCATAGTAGTTTTAACCCATTACCAGACGGCAAAATTGTATACTTGACCAAATTTAAAGATGTTGCAGATAACGTTTTCAAGTTAATGAAATTCTATTCTTTATGGATAGGAAACATTGTAGCAAATGATTGTCAAAATTTCATCACTTTCCACATTGGTTTCCAAAACCTTTATGTCGTTGGTCGTCAAAGGGCGTCAGTATTCAGGAATGGGTGTTGACTGTTTACACGTACAAGTAATTTCAAGGCATTGTATACCATGAAGAATCCAGATTAGCTTGAACAACTGTAACATGATAACTATACTAAGCACAACAATATAGGGATATCGGAATTGGTTTAATATTTTACCACGAAATTTCCGAAATTTACTCAAATTTCTTCAATAAACTAGTTCCTCAACATCTTAAAGAACAAAAAATCAAAAGGTTTTCGGTCACACTATTATAGACTGGTTAATCCTCGGGCGTATGTAGCAGTACCGTCTGTTTCGAAAATCGCATAATAGTGTCAATACTGCGTATACGACTTGTAGGGTCGAAATCTGTTTTTCTTGAGATTATCACTGTATTTGGATGCCTGCATGTTTAAAGTGGTCCTGAAAGATCTCTGTGTGTTGATGCGGGTTATTTTCAATCAGTGAACTTAAAACCCTTGCGAAAGAACGGAATAAGGCGCCAATCGGTTGCTTGGTCAATGCAACCCCACAATTATATGCTTTAATTGTGACACAGCAATATTCAATACAACATTAGTTTGGTAAACTGCAAGCTCGAGCTTTCCTACGATCTGCCTGTGTTGGCGGTCGGTTAGACGACAACGTTGAACCATATTTCCACAGCTAAGGACTTGTTTGCGAATATGTACTGTTTAGTTTTCATCAAGAAATCCGGAAATCGCATGTGTATGCACAAAATTGCCCCATTTGTGATTTTTCAATGCTAACCCCTCTTTAGAGTATATGCCTATGTTATGAAATAAACGACCTGTGACTGCACAATATTTTCACACAAAGCAAAAGTAATAAAAGTTTTATCAAAAAAAGTATAACAGCTTCCAAAAACCTTAAAATTTTTATTTCTATTTATCGTTGAGTTTCATTATCCCTATATTGTTGTGCTTAGTATATAATGGATCTTGATCAGATTGGCCATGTTCAATGGCTGTTCTGATCAGATGGAATGGTTTTAAACAACATTGACACGTATAATTGGCTATATTTTACCCTTTCACTAGCTTAGGACATAATGATTCATATCACAAGCAGAAAATGTTATGGTTTATCTTACAGCATAGAAATATATTAAGGCAAAAGTAGAAAATGATGATCATTAGCATTTTCTTTGTTTTCCTCAATGCTTTCCGAAATAATTTCTGTTATGGACTTCAAAACCACGTATTGTTTGGGAAAGGGTTAAAACATTACCTAACCAGTCTTTTTTGCCTAATTAGTAACATCTTTGTTTGAGACATATGGTATATTGTCAATATCTATCTAACAACATCTAACAGGCAATTGAAACACACATGATTCTATTGTGAAATATCTGCAAGATGGGATCCTGGAGGGTTTTGGTAAGAAATTATATTTTATCATTGACGGAAGATCAAAACCTCGTAACAGCATGAAAAAGCTGGAGTTACGTCATTTTGGTCTCCCATCGTCGTTATTATTATACGTATCATGTCGAAGCAGATCTTACAGGGGACGTCAAATTATTTCACAATCTTTGTGAAGTGCGATAAAAATTCTTAAGGTTGAATAATGAATACCCTTAATGTCGCCATTTTCAGATTGATAAAACATCGGCTTTTTTCGAGCGGTGTCGTTACGTATCCGAACCTATTCGGGCGCAGTCGTAAACATTCGGCGGTGGGGAGTTCCACCGCCGAATGTTTTTGATCGCGCCCGAATAATTCCGACGTCATGCGAATCTCATTAGGGGTAGACTACCTTATGGTGAATGGTGAACTTGAAGGCTAACTTTTATTTTTATGCTCCCCGAAGGGAGAGCATATAGTCGCCGCTTCGTCTGTCCGTCCGTCCGTCCGTCCGTCCGTCCGTCATTCCGTCCGTCCGTCCGTCCGTCCGAAGCGATTTCTCTATAACCCTTGGGCCAAATCAAATGAAACTTACCATGTGAACTCCCTATGACATAATGCCGATGTACTTTTCCCAGTTTTTGGATTTGAGGCCTCGTCATGGGAAAAGGGGACTTAAGGTCAAATACACTTTTTCTCTAATTTCTCATAGTCTAATGGTCAGAATTTGATGAAATTTCATATTTGAGTAGCAAATCAGATGCCTTTGACAATAAACCACTTGAAATTTGCGTATAAAAAGTATGTCATGGAAAAAGGGGGCTTAACGTTTGTTAGCTTAATCTTAGCTCTGTATGGCATACATTTATTGTGACAATGCCTTAATCGGGGAGCATTGTCCGTCTCTGACGGCTCTTGTTACTTTATTATCTTATACTATTATCATATTTAACTTATTCGATTGGGCTGTTTCCTAACAACAATCTAGTTCAGTCAGTTTCTCTTGCGTTCTTAACTTCTTTATCATATCATATCATTATATTAGTCAGATTTAAGTTTATTTTGTGTATATTGACTAGCTATTAGGCAATCATGAACATGTCTTGCAGTAAAGTCAGTGCCAATTCCAAATAAAACAAATACTATACATGTACTTTATAATTATGTACGACTTTTGAAATAACGTTGACAAATGAGAGGAATTGCTCGCCCCGGAACCCAGCAAATTTCCTCTCTTTTTACACTATGTTTTTGTCTGTGAAGTTTGATTTCCGAGTTAATTATTACATTGATGAAGACGGGTGCAATTTTTCATGTCGACACAAGCGGTAATTCGAGTTAAGCGATATCGACATAACGACATTTCTCTGATAGTCCAGTCACGATTAATGTGACACATATTTACAAACTCTATTTGTATTTACCCCAGTAAACAAGGATAAAGGCGTTCCTAATTTTCAAAGCAATTTTGCATACGTTGGTTTGAATCTTGCAGGTGTGAGACACCTGCAAGATTCAAACCACCGCATGCAAAATTATAATAGTTTGCAGTTCGATTATATGACTCTACAAAATTTGCGCGAAGAGTTTGCGCGTGCCTAAATTTTACGCGTGCGCGCTTAATATAGACAGTAGAATCCCTTGGTATGTTATACTATTCAAGAATGACGTTAGGCTGCATATCGATGAGCCACGTTACTATGACAAACATATTGTGACAAGTTCTTTAGATATCGGGATGAATTATTATTATTGTGTAATACAGAATAAGACAATGGCAATACTTATCCAGGAAGTTATGTATCACCCCTCGTAGTGTCTGTCTCAGATCCTATAAAGATCCCCTTTTTAGATTCGGCTTTGTCATGTTCATATTGCATTAAGTCTGGTGGGGTTTGCATGTATCCGTCCAGTCAAGTATGTGGTGATAGATGTTACTGTTTTCTAGTAAATTATTTACCTTTTCACATAGCGTACATAAAGCGTCACAGAATAAGTGTTCTTTTTCATAAATAACATACTTATCCTTTTCCTTCAAATAATGAATATATTCTGTTTCATTATTTGAAAGTTTCTTAAGATACTTTGCCAAGCTTTCTATTGACCCAAAGTTAGCTGTGTTAATAAATGTATGGTTCGGTAAAAGGCTGTCATAATCTGTTGGCCCTCTAACTACGATTATAAGATCATATTTCAAATAACGAAAGTATTTTTCCGTCACATAATCTGTACAGAAAGCATTTTCAAACCCTAAATAGAACTTGTATTTTGAAAGAATGTGTTGGACGGATGACTCCTCAATCTTGTCATCAGCACATTTACCGAATATACGAGGGGCGTTCATTAAAGATTTCCCCTGACCTACTTCCAATAAGCCGAGAGAATTGAAACTTGGCATAAATATTAATCTTTCTCTACATGGCCTATAGCCAGAGAGACACTTTTCTCCCATTGTTTAATGCAGTTTTGTAGACCTCTTCTGTAGAACACCGTAGATTGTGCCCGAAATCTTACATTGACTTGATGGTGGCATCACCAATGACAGACTGTGGGCGCCCAGGAATCAGACTGTTTCCTCAGAGTTATGTCCACACTTGGTCCACACCTGAACTGAGTTTTCCACTGTTTGACAAACGTCATATGATGGGACATCATCCCCAAAAACTTCTTTCATCTCATCAAATGCATCCTTGGGAGTGCGACCTTTCAAATACAGGAATCTGATGACTGCTTGCTCCATCACTCTACCTTACTTAACTTCAGCACACGGAAATAAGAAAAAAAAAATTCAGAGCTGCAAATTTTCATGTGACCTATAGAGGTATACGGTAATGTATGTGTAAAATTTCAACTTCCTATCTCAACCGAAAGTAGGTCAGGGGAAATCTTTAATGAACGCCCCTCGTATCAACAGAAATGTATTTCCGTAGCTCGTCCACATATTGTTACCTCTCTGACACGGTACAGTCGACACTCGTTGTGTCGAAGTCGGAGGGGGCCGTTAAAATACCTCGACATATCCGGATTTCGACTCATCCGATTTTGCTCGGCTTCGAGGTATTTGATATTTGACCATTTTTGAAACTTATCAAGTACGAATATTATTGAAATATAGTAGGAAAAGGAAAGAAATTGCTCGTGTCGATCAATTTCTATCCTTTTCCTTCTATATTTCAATGCATGGCTATATTCAGTTCGAAATTATTTTGTTTTGAAAAAAAAAAAAAATATGTCAATAGATGAGAACGGGACCAGATTTGAACTTCGACAAGCGAAAATTCGACTTGTCCGATGTCGACATAACGAGTGTCGAATGTATTACAATGACTCACAATCCAAGCTACTTGATGTGTCTTGCTGTGGAAGACGGCGGAGTAGTCTTTATTTAAGGGATCTGTTCTGATATGCATCTGGCCATATGGGAAGAATATATCAGCATCCCGGTGATATGTCATGGACCAGTTAAATACACCATGCCATGTATTTCCGTGGAGTACGTCTCTCGGGAGTTTTACTGGGGGTTCTCGTGTATGGAACACCCACGGTTGATTTCTGTTTCTGTATTGTGAGAGTATGGTGGGGTATGTACCTTTAACCCTTTCCCAAACGACATAATTTTGGACTATTCCAATTTGAAAGCTGTTGCAGACGACAAAATGAAAGTAAATAAAGATTGAAATTTTGTGTGATATAGCTAAGAAAATATTGAGGCAAAAGGAGAAAATGCTGATTATCAGCATTTTCTTCTTTTGCCTCAATGTTTTCCCAGACAATTTCTATCAGGGGCGTCAAAAGCAGGTCTTGTTTGGGAAAGGGTTAACAAGTGAAGAGTCTCGACTAGGCCTACAACACTGCTCTGATTTATGGCGGACTGATCTGTCGTGACCACGCAGTTCGGGTACTCACACAACGATAGATTACAGATATGGATCAATCTACCTTTAATCATCCATCTTCGTTCATTCCACAACAGTATCGTCTGTCTTCCTAATGGACTCCGTGTTCTACTACTGTTATACCTAAATGGTCTGTCCATGTAAGCTGACTTATAACTTAAGTTTGGCATTGCCAATCTAGTCCACTGTTTATCTTTAAATGGCGTACTAAGGAACAGCCAAAACGGTTTCTCCATTGTCCAATCGTATAGACGTCGCGCACGGTATTGCGTCACTTTTCAAAAAACGCTACCCTCCGGGTTTCATAACTAAATTTTGCAAGACCCATTTACCTTTTCATAACTTTGTTATATATCAAAATAACAGTAAAACTGTGATCTTTTTCAATGTCATGCTTTTTTCAACTCGTTAGTTTGTATAAATTTACTAGAGAGACTTTTTATTCGCAAATTAAGCGAAAAAACGCGTGTAACATGTAACATAAATGTACAAATGCGACGGATATTTGTAAAAAATTCTGTGGTTAGTTAACGTCAAACACACAGAAAAATATATTTTATGATAACGGAGATGCTGTAGAATGTGTTGGCGCAAAGAAATCAAATTTCGATGTCGATTACGCAAATTATCTCAATTTGTTTACCAAAAATCGAAGTGTAACATTTAGAATTACGTCGCAGAAAAAATGACAATTTTCGTAAATATTTTGGTAATTAATGACTCAGATGCTACCAAACTTGATATAGAAAATACCATTTTTCTCTTTTTCTAAAATATATAGAAGAAAGCCGGTTAGAATAATAAACGAAACAATTATTGCATTAAATGCGTGTGGACAGAAAATGTTCCGGGTCGTTGAAAACGTCACTTTTTTACTTTTTAGATTTTAAAAAATACCAGTTCCTTTATTCATACAAAAAAATAATTTCAATGAGGAAATACCGTTTTTTTCTTATTTAACATATCAAAATTTCAACGCAAAGTAATTCAAAGTAAAAGAGATATTCGATTTTTTTCTTGTGGACAAAAATTTTATAAACGTAAACTTTTTATTTAAAGTTAACTTAAAATCATCTAATTGACACATTTTTCAGACAAATAATAGAATGAATCAAAGTGACGTTAAAGCTAAGAAAAAACAATGGACGGAAACAGTGGGATATTTCCTAAAATTTGGTATTTTATTTATACATCACTTTAGTTTGTAAAGAGAGTAAACATTAAAAACACATCACAACCGTCTACGCAAAAACTTTAACGTTACGCAATGATTAGAATTGACGTTCGCTATAGTTTGACGTTACATTTTAGTGCCGCAATACCGTGCGCGACGTCATAAGAATAAAATTGCTGAAACTTCTACACATGTTGCAATGAATAATATTCGCAAAAGCTTCCTCATGGTGTTATAATATTCGGTTACGTATTTTCTATAACTTGTACTGTGTCGTGTGCGTTCTCTTCTGTTTTGTTTCGATTGCAAAGTTTGTGCATTTTGTATATATATTTTATGTAAATGTTCGGGTTTGCAAAACAGATGTTGCAATGCATTTGTATAGTCAGTTGATTTTGATAATAAAGTTTATTTTTAATTTGAAAACGTTTCAAGTTATGTACAAATATATTATACGAACTCAAATGTTTAACTTACTTATTTTCGAGGTAATTGTCTGTAAAAATAGCTGCACATAATTTAAATATGGCCTTTAATTCCCTCTGTGCAAAATCTAAAGTTCGCCTGACCTGTATTGGCTAAGATAACGGCGGATATAAAACCAGGTCCGTGAAATTGGCAGCCCAGCAGCCTAGCAGCCTAGCAAAGGGAAGTTGGCAGCCAAGCAGCCTATTTTTTTTCGCAAAATTCTTGGTATCTGACACTAGCATTATTCACGAGATATGTTTTACCCCCAAAAAACTGAATTTCGAGTGATAATAGAATAGTTCCGGATATCTCGAATTTTTCAACTTTTCCGACAAAAATGTCTCAAAACTTGTCATTAGTACATCAATGCGGTCCTCACACCTGCAAGATTCAAACCACCGCATGCAAATTTATAATAGTTTGCGGTGCGATATTGTATTGTTTACATATCTCAATTTTGTAAACATGTGCCATACTATCATGTCCGGACTATACGTTTTGTTCGAGCACTACTTTGTTGATTGAATGCTTTTAGCTATTAACGCTTTCCTAAACAACCAAGTTCTAAATTGGAAGGAGTCGCAAACGACAATGTTTGATTTCAAAGGCGAAAATATGTATGAATTAAGATAGAAAACATTAGGAAAATTCTGAAAATTCTGATAATCAGCAATTTCTTCATTTGTCTCAATGTTTTCCAAATCTATCTTTAATATAGTCTGGAAAAACCAAGGTTTGGAAAGGAAAAATTCCACCGATTTGTATTACTTTGTTTGTACCTTATCACAGGATGTTCAGTTTTGAGACCTTTCTTTACACTATTCCCAAAAGGCAGGAATTTGGAATGTTCCAATTTGAAAGCTGCTGCAGACGACAAAACGGATGTTGGTAAAGATAGAGATTATCGAACAGAAAATATTGACACAAAATGAGAAAATACTGATTATCAGCTGAGCTTTTTCTTCTTTTGCCTTTTTCCAGTTTTGTTTATTGATATTGCTCGCTAAGTGCGGGGCCTTAAATAGCGAGCTATATGCATGAATTGTGCAATGAGGATGACCTTTGTGACCAAGATGGTGATTTAGGTAGTGTATGTGCTTATTCTATACCGTCTGCATATGTGACCAGGGGCCCGTATTATCAACGATCTTACGACCAAGTTGTTGTGTAAACTGTGTAAGAAGCATCTGATTGCACGAGAAATCAGATTGGGCCAATCAGGTTTGTTATTACAAGTTATTGCCCATAAAATAAACGTACGATCGTTGATAATACGGGCCCCCAGAATATTACTACTACAAGATTATTGTCTCTTTATTTTCAGTTTTGTTTATTGGTAATGGTCGCTAAATGCAGCTACTGGTATGACGATGACTATGCACTGTACAATGAAGAAGACTTATGTGACCAAGATGCTGATTTTGGCAGTGTATGTACTAGTAGTCGTGGATCGTTCACTCCCATTTTCAATCTTTCTACCATTTAGAAAACATGTTTTACCCTTTTTTAAAAGAGGACAATTTGAAAGCTGCTGCTGGGGACAAAATAAATTTTGGTACACTAGGATTATGTTTTATTCTCTCTACATAGGACAGAATATATTGGGAATAAATGAGAAAGTGCTGGATATCAGCATTACATTCTTTTGTCTCAATGTTTCAACAATCTTTTCAATATTGGACGTTAAACAGCCGAGGCAGTATTTGCCAACCGGTCTAATTCGAAGATTGCAATTACAATTTTTACACAAAAACCCATCTCGGGTTAGATAACCGATTGCTTCAAATAATCTCTAGGACAAAGCTGTTTCCCCACCAAAGGTTTGACATATGTGGGCGACCAGCTGGAGGCTCGGTTAAGATTTCGTGATAGTAGTGGTATGAGAAGCGACAGGAACACATGGTTAGGTACTCCAGCCGCCATGGTATGGCCTTAACAGTTGAAAATGGCGTTAACCCAAAATTAAATCAAATACAATTTGACATGTCTTGAGAAAGCTCGGGAAAACATTGAGACAAAAGACGAAACTGTTGTTAACCAGCATTTTTCCTTTTGTCTCAACATTTTTACCTTAAAATATTTTTAAAATATCCACTTTGCCGTCTTCACCATTCTCTCTAAGTGGACCACTCTAAGGGAGACAACCCAATCAATTATTAAGAAGATCAGTATTTGTTACATCCCCTGATACTTCATAGACTACATTTACCATGAAAAAAATCTAAGCTGTTGCGGCCTACCAAGTTTATGTTGATAGAGATGATGTTTGTGTAAAATATATCTTAAAATATTGATGTGGAAGGAGAAAATGCTGGTTAGCAGCATTTTTGTTTTTCTTTCGTCTGGATGTTTTCCGAAGCATTTTCCTAGAAAATGTAAAAAAAGTATCTATTTACCTATAATTTTATATGATATCTACCGGTATTTACTGTATCTATTTGACTGTTGCAGTCATGTGATAACGGTACGGGTATATGCGGACACCCGTACAGACAAGGGATGAATAGACAAGGATGTTCTTACACGTGTCATCGAGGAAAACGTAAGTACAGCCTAGTCTGGCTTTCCTGCCCCTAATACCACTGGTGGTGAACTCGGCCAAAGCGAGGGACGTTTTTTCGCAATCAATGTATTTCGTGGGTGTTGTTATAAAATATCGTAACTACGGCTTTATCGAAGCCGTAGTTACGAGATTTTATAACAACACCGACTAGTCTAGGAGGTAGATGAGGTTTAATTGCGGTAAAAGCACCATACAACTTTTAGACTGATTCTTGTAGCAAATTGTCTCAGGAGTTCGGAAATGCGCGTCTGACGCGCATCCGCCTAGATACAAGGGGAGAAAATTGAGGTTAAAGTTGTCTGCCCTTGGATTTTTAAGCCAAAAATGGAAATCTTACTAGGCATTTCTTTTAAGGCATTGAGTTATTACAAATGGTTTAAAATTCGTAAATATATGCATATATCATCTCCATACATATTTTGATGATGTTTAATGAATGTTTTTGATCCATACAAATCCAAGATGGCCGCCAGAATGTCTATTTTTAGTATTAAAAAGGTGTTTTTTTTTAAACAAGATTTTTTCTCGGATGCATAATACGCTGATATGAATTTTTATGCATGTGTTTAATAAATAAAAACTAGGAAATTGTCTCAGGAGTTCAGAAATGCGTGTCTGACGCGCATCCGCCTAGGTATAAGGGGAGAAAATTGAGGTTAAAGTTGTCTGCCCTTGGATTTTAAGCCAAAATGGAAATCTCACTAGGCATTTCTTTTAAAGCACCGATTTATTACAAATGGTTTTTAATTGGGAAATATATGCACAATTCATCTCCATACATATTTTGAAGATGTTTCGTAAAAGTTTTTGATTCATAAAAATCCAAGATGGCCGCCAAAATGTATATTTTTAGTAATAAAAGGGTCTTTTTTTGTAATAAGCTTTTTTCTGGGACGCATGTATGTTGATATGAATTTTTATGCACGAATTTAATGAATATTAACCAATTGAAACTTAGCAAGGTAGGAAAAATAAAGTTTTGGATAGTATTGAAACGGATTTTTAAGCTTTAATTGCATTTTCATGTCCTGAGAATTTTGCGAAAAGCATTTCGATGCTTTCTTTTTAAGGCATTGATTCATTACAACTGGCATTTAATTGCAAAAATATACACATATCATCCCCATTCATATTTCAATCATGTTTAATGAAAATTTTTTGATCCATAAAAATCCAAGATGGCCGCCAAAATATCTATTTTTAGTAACAAAAACGCCTTTTTTGAAATAAGATTTTTTTCTGAGACACATATATGCTAATAAGAATTTTCATGAATGTATTTGATAAATATTGACTTATTGTAACATAGAAAAGTAAGGAAAATAAGTTTTGGATAGTAGGAAAATAAGTTTCGGATAGTGTTCTAAACAAAGTTTTCAGCTTAAATTGCATCTACATAATCCTGAAGATTTTGCCAAAAGTTTTTCGAGCCATAGATTAAACACATTTACAAACAGAGTTATTCTTTTCAATATACATATGTATTATACATTTTATATGCATTTCACATAATCACTTAGTACGGATACTTTTTTATAATCATCAAGAATTATGTAAAGCCAACATGAATGCCAAGATGGCCACCATTTCATGAATTCTGTTGTATAAATGGGCTTACTCGCGGGAAGTTTTCCTAATCATACAAAATCGCATTTTGTTGATGCAGGTCTGCATGTTATTCATGCATTATCTGGCTGAATCACAATTGGAAACAACAAATTCGAGAAGCAATGAGTCTAATAGAATTCTGTATTTGTTACACAGAACCTTGGTATATTACCTTTCCCAGGATGTGGCCCCTATGAAGTTTTAAAATGTACACTGTATCCTATAACCTTTATAACATTATTTCTTTCTGTTTCCCAGGTACACACGATAACTGTTTTAATGCTGTAAAATTTGAAAGACATAAACGGAGGTCAACATGTCAAGAATTAAAACCTTACATCTTGTCCAAAAATCATGATCTGGGGAAGTGAAATCCTTTGATGAAAATACTTGTGTGTCACTTAGACTGTCAAAAGCTAGTTTAAGCCTGTCAACCGATTCCTTTTTTCTTCTAAAACTCCAAAATTTTGGGCACAAGTCCTATATGTTCTAGTACCTCATATACTACTATATGCAATTCTCCTGTATTTTGAAAATATTTCCTACATTTTTTGGTAAAAGTATTGTCAATGAATGATAAGATGCTATTTGCTTCTTTATGTTTCAGGTAAGAGAATTTCTGTCTTCCATTATAGCATTAACATACTGTATAATGTTCTGGTGTTTTCGTCTGTTCATCATAACTGATTTGGTTACATACAAGGTTATTGAATAGGACACATACCTATAAGGTGCCAATACAGATGATGAGGATCATGATATGATGTATAGTAGCCTACTTTCTTGATTGTGATGCTGTGGAAGGATTACCTTATTAGCTCACCTTAGCATAAAGTGCTGAGGGTGAGGTATCGTGATCACTCGTCATCCGTCGTCCGCCTGTCTCAGTTCACAAGTAAAAAACTCTCCTCCCATACCATAAAGTCTTGAGTTTTGAAATTTTTTACGTAGAATCTCATGGTATGAAGGTCCTCTACCAAAATGTTTCAAGTGATTGTGGTACAATGAAATTAAACCATATGCTGTGGGACCTGTATCAAATTTCTTATAGACAAAGAACAAGAAGGAAATCCTGTACAATCTATTACACTTGAATCATTTGACCTAGGGCTTTGAAATTTGGTCTATGCAATTGTCATATAGCACCCCCTAAAGTACTTCAAATCATTATGTTATAATGAAGGTTGGCCCTGTGTTGTTAGAATTAAATTACACAAAGAGACAAAATATCTAGGTTTATTTTTACTCCGGCTTTTGAGGGCTTTCAAATTTGGAGTGCTGAATTGTCTGAAAACCCAAAATGTTTTTAATTATTGTGTTACAATTAAATTGGGTCCTATGTTGTTAAATATCATTTTCTAGATATAGACGGAGGAGCAAATCCTCAACAATCTTCTACTCCCTATATGTTTGACCTACAGCTTTGAAATTTGGTGCGTAGGCCTATAATTTTATGGTCTTTAATCAAAATACTTGAAAGTTTGGTGGTGCAATGAAATTTGGTCCTTTCTTGTGGGATATTGTATAACATATGGAGGGCAAGAATGAAATCTTGTACAATCTTCTGACAGACGTTTGCCTGAAATGAAAATTGGCTGGAAGTTGTTGGTTTGGGATGAGGCAGAAGGTATCGGATACATACAATCTCCTCTAAACCTCAGTGTTGTGCGATATATGGCCATCTCGACTTTCTTGTATAGATTAAACACAAATGCATTAACATACAACAAACTAGACTGGGTAAGAATTGTGGGTATAACACAAAGCTGTCAGTGGAATTATGGCCATGGCTGTAATATTTCTTTGGCTTAACATATAATATATATGTCTCATGTCTCAATTCCCAGACTTGTTTGATGTAACCACGGGATATCACGTCAGTTGTAACAGCAACTTCACTGCCACAAGGGGTTCTACAGGACAACCTTAAATACTGTAGATGAGTCAAAAGCATACACAATTTGCTCTAATGAACAAGGGAAAGCTGGTCCATAGAGTACATCTGGTATATTCCCTGCAACCTGTGTATTTTGTGACTGTCCTGGGAATTGAAAGGCCAGTTCAAAAAGGAATATCCGTGGAAATGTGAAACTGAAGATACAGCAAAAGTCATTATATGTGAATTAGGTGTGATAAAAGATGATAAAAACTAATAGCAAAAATCAGTGACATTGGTATGATAGCAAAAGAAGTCAAGTATAACCAAAGCTGCAAGGAAACCTGCATCATGGCAAGGGTCTGGTTGAGGTAGCCTTCTAGTATCTAATGGACAAATCACCTTCAGCTGATGATCATACTGTTACTTTACTAAAGAATCTCATTCAGGAATCACTAGTAAAGTGCGATGGGGCTGAATTATTGGCATCTCTGCACAAACTGTACATTAGCTTCTTGGATGATGAAGCTCAACAAATACAGGTTACCAGTCTTGGAGTAAAATCATTAAGTGTTGCCCTGATATACTACTTTAGAGGTTTAGTGAAGGATTTAGAGAAAGACCTCAAGGATCTGTCTGAACCTGTAACAGTGGAAGCCCTTTCCAAATGCCAAGCAGATCCCCCAGGAAATTTAATTAGATTCTTCAATGTGCTTTACACATGGTCAAAGGGTACCCTTAGAGTTTAAAATTGCTAGAGCCTAACCACCCTACAATTTTGTCATTTAGGAAAGGGTTTAATAATAGAGCTGCTTTAAGACTAAAGTAACCCTCCTAAGTAGTAGGTTGTCTCAACAATTGAGCAGTGATCGAAATCAAAACTAGAAGGACTAGCTTTCTCTGGCACATCATAGCGCATTGTGTGTGATTTCGACTCATCTACAATGTTAGATTGCCCCGTAGAATCCCTTATGGCAGTGAAGTTGCTGTAGCAACTGATGTGATATACCGTGGTATCATCAAACGAGTCTGGGAGAAAAATCGAGGCATATTTGGAGGAACTACCTCTGGGGAGTCTAATAGACGCATATGTTTGTGCTTTTAACCAGGTATTTTCGTCAAATGGTTTCACTTCCCCAGGCCAGAATTTTGGGCCAATGTATAAAGTACAATTCCTTGACATGTTGACCTCATTTTGTCTTTAAATTTTGCAGCATTATATCAATTATTTTGTGTACCTGGGAAACAGAAAGGTATAATATTATAAAGGTTATAGGATACTTTGTATGAAACTAGTACATTTTAAAACTTTACAAGGGCCACATCCTGGAAAAAGTAATACCGGGTATATAAAGTTTCCGTGTAACTAAAATAGAATTCCATCAAATTCAGTGCTTTCCAAATTTGTAATATGTAATTTATGATTGTGATTCAGCCAGATATGAAGCAATAACATGCAGTCTTGAATCGACAAAAAGCCATTTTGTATGATTAGGAAAACTTTCTATGAATTAGCCCATTTCTACAACAGAATTCATCATGAATTCTAAATTAACCAAAATGGTGGCCATCTTGGCATCCATATTGGCTTTAGAAATTTTTCCGGGTGGTTATATATATCCGTTTACAATAATTGATTATGCGAAATGCATATTCATTGTGTAATACACATGCATATTGAAAAGAACAAAACTGTTTGAAAATACCTTTAATCTACCGATCGAAAAGCTTTTCGCAAAATTCTCAGGATTATGAAAATACAATTTGAGCTTAGAATTTGTTTAGAATACTATCCGAAACTTATTTTCCCTACTTTTCTATATTCCAATAAGTTTATATTTATTAAATACATGTACATTCTTAAAGATTCATATTAGCATAATATATATATATATGCGTCCAGAAAAAATCTTATTTAAAAAAACAACAACACCTTTTTATTACTAAAAATAGACATTCCAATTGGTTTATATCTATTAAATATGTGCATAAAATTCATATCAACACACATGCCTCCCAGAAAAAAACTTGTTTAAAAAAGACCTTTTTGTTACTAAAAATAGACATTTTGGTGGCCATCTTGGATTTTAATAGATCAAAAACCTTCATTAAACATCTTTGAAATATGTATGGAGATGAATTGTGCACATATTTTCCAATTAAAGCCCATTTTGTAATGAATCGATGTCTTGAAAGTAATGCCTAGTAAGATTTTCATTTTGGCTTAAAAATCCAAGGGTAGACAACTTTGACCTCAATTTTCTCCCCTTATACCTAGGCGGATGCGCGTCAGACGCGCATTTCCGAACTCCTGAGACAATTTCCTAGTTTTTATTTATTAAACACATGCATAAAAATTCATATCAGCGTATTATGCATCCGAGAAAAAATCTTGTTTAAAAAAAACACCTTTTTAATACTAAAAATAGACATTCTGGCGGCCATCTTGGATTTGTATGGATCAAAAACATTCATTAAACATCATCAAAATATGTATGGAGATGATATATGCATATATTTACGAATTTTAAATAATTTGTAATAACTCAGTGCCTTAAAAGAAATGCCTAGTAAGATTTCCATTTTTGGCTTAAAAATCCAAGGGCAGACAACTTTAACCTCAATTTTCTCCCCTTATATCTAGGCGGATGCGCGTCAGACGCGCATTTCCGAACTCCTGAGACAATTTGCTACAAGAATCAGTCTAAAAGTTGTATGGTGCTTTTACCGCAATTAAACCTCATCTACCTCCTAAACTAGACAGTTTGTCAATACAAAACGGCAAACCCGGTCTGTTTTTTTAGAACAAGTTCATTGTCATTAGAAAGAAAACCCTATAAACTCACATTTACACGCAAAATATCTATACCTTGTTGTAGCGAAAATTGTTTTAGTTCACCACAAGTGAATACTGCGTTATTGGGTCAGGCACACACTGGCAATTGTGGCCTCCAGTGTGGAGATTTCACTATAAAGATAAAGAGCAAAGTCCGTTAATTTTGAGAGCAAAGATATGACATAAAAAATTGTGAAGTAAATAGATTTTTGGTATCTTTTTTACCCTAGCAGAAAAAGTTTTATACGATCATCACGCTAACCCAAGATAAAGCGATGTTGAATTATGGCCATATAAAATTGGATATAGAGGAAAATAATTGACCCGGCAGAGTGACCTTTACTGTACACAAAAATGGAAAAGTTTATTGTGCAGTTTAGATGGGAATGGTCCGTCGTTAATTTAGGTAAAAGCGTGCACTGTATCCGTTATACAACATTGTGCAGCCATGTGAAAATAAGATTTTATCTAATCTAGTCAATTAAAAATGTTAAGCTACCGTGGTCAATTTTCAGTAAAGCTAATCATTAAAATAGGCGTTAAATAGGCGCATTGAAAATATCTAAATGCAGTTCACATCCTGATCATACTGTACAGATGGCACAGGCTGACCAGGATCGGCATTTTTGCATATTCAGTTAACCAATTACCATTTTAAGATGACGCGACAATTGTATGCATGTGCAAATACTGTTAAGTCGTTGAATGATAGGACTATTACCTGTAAATAGCGAAGCATGCGAATCACGAGGGAATCTGGCATACCTATCACCCCTGCACGATAAGTCTGTTGACCTTTCCGCTTGGTCTGCTCTGTCGGGTCAAATCTCGCCGTCTATAACATTAATTTAGTTCTACCTGCCTGTTTAGCTCAGTGGAATAGCATTCGCCAAGTAAAGGAGAGATCTTGGGTTCGAATACCACATAGGGTACATACACTGTATTTTCTCCTATTATATCTATTTATTTTTTTTTGTATTTTTCAACCCAGACGATTCTAGAAATCCCAGACATGATATAACAAATAATTTGTAATTTTGTTTTCTATTGCATGTTTGTAATTTCTAGAATCATTTAATATGAAAAAAGTAAAATAAAAAGGGGGACAGAAATTTAAACTATTATATTTATGAGTAAAGTACTTATCAAACAGACCACCAATGAAATTATCGTGACCACTGTTTTTCCGAGATTTTTTCACTTTGCAATGACTTTTGTATTGAGATCGAGAATTTTTTTAACTAGAGATTGATGTCAAAGAAAATGCCATTCTAGAATGATGCGTCCCATAGGACGCGCACCATTCCAAATTATGCGTCCCCACCCAATTTTATGCGTACAGGACGCAGGACGCAGATGTAGATTAATTATTGCAGGTTCTTTATAGGCATATTAAACACAATTTTGCATGCGTTGGTTCGAATCTTGCAGGTGTCAGACACCTGCAAGATTTGAATCATCATATGCTGAATTAGTGTAGGCCTAGTGTATAGACCGACATCGGGCTGTATATTTAAGTAAATTTTATAAACAAACATTTGTAATGATATTGTAAATGGTCTATAAAGGTCCCGATTAATGACATGATCGACATATAGTCTAGGAGCCAGCTTTTACAAAGGGGGTTAAATTAAAAGTTCTTGCAAAGTTCTTGCAACCGATGCCCTATAAAAATTGGAGTGGTATTTTTCAATACGTTAGGGTCCCACGCTTTGGTTAAGGGTGGATGACATGCTTAAAAGTGGTAGGATTTTTTTAAAATCAAGGTCAAAGGTCATTCGGTGCACTTTTCATACATACCTCCTAAAATACCCCATAACTTACTCATTTATTAAGACAAAACAATTATTTTGGTATCAAAATAAAGCTGATACATTGCACTTTGACTTACATGAATAATAAACAGCTTTTTGATTTTGTATTTTTGTGAATATTGATAAATATAGCAAAAATTTGCTAAAAATCACCAAAATAAGTTTTATCTACAAGTGAAAAAAAAGTTTTTAAAATACAAAAGGTATGTTTGTGTGGTTGAAGTCATATTTAAAAATTGCCCAGAAACCTGTTCTTGAGTTATATGTATTTCTTCACAGAATTAGTCTTTAGCTTAGGCTTGTAGTCATAGCTAAAAGTGGGTGGGGTAAATTTTCCCAAAAATTACAAAATAACAAAAAATCTTACACATAAATGTGATGTTTTAGTATAAATTATGCTTTTGAAATCATATTTGCAGTGATTTGTAAAGCTTTTAATGCATATTCCTGGAAATTAATTAGAATATTAAGAGCCAAAATAACAATTCAATAAAACAGCATGTGAGATGGATACAGATTATATCAGCACCATAATGCCAAAGCAACTACTCTTAAAACGAATATTTATCAAGTATCTATGTACAAGAAATCGGCAGCTGAAAATATTTCCCAGACCCGTGCCAGATTTTTTAGGAATAAGAACAACATGGGACGGTCATAGTTTGCATTGTTGGGTAGTGCATTGCTTTTATAGAGCCAAGGGAAAGGAATTTAGCGCTGGAACCAAATAGCTCATACACAAAATTTTGCGGTTCTATCATGTACCGTTGTCGGTCTGTCTGTCCGTCCGTCCGTCCAGCCAGCCATCTGTCCGTCCGTCCGTCAGTTTGAAACTTAACATGAAAACATAACATTGGCCTTTTCTCCAAAAATATTCCACATGCAAAGCTCAAATTTGGTATGTAACCTTCTTTCAATGATATTTATCTGTTCCATGCAATATGAACTTCCTCAAGGTTATCCATTAACCCTTATCAACCCTTAACATGAAATCCTGCTGAAATTAAAACTAATTAACGTGAAAACTTAAAATTGGCCTTTTCTCCATCAGTATTTCACATACAAAGCTCAAATTTGGTATGTAACATTCTTTTAATAATATCTATCTGTTCCATGCAATATAACCTTCCTCAAGCTCATCCATTAACCCTTATCAACCATTCACTTAAAAGCTTAACATGAAAACTTATCATTGGTCTTTTCAGAGGCATGCATGCTTCACAAACACATCTTGTTTCAAGATTGGGCTGAATTATATTTGAATTCTTGAGAGATAGCCAGTGATGTGCATTTTAGAAAGTAAGACCAATATAAAGAGTTTAATTTGTCAAATGATGACCGAAATGTCTTCTGCATGATAGTTGCGTAAAGCAGAAGTCGTGCATAAACTCATTGTTTTGTTCATTTTATGTATCTTGTATACTTTACTAAATATAATGCTCTTATATTCAACACTATCTTCATCATCACCACCATCATCAACAGCAACAACAACAAAACAACAAGACACACGAAGCAATAACCAGACATTTAATATCCATAGCTACCCTATACTAAACACTTCAATACACTTAAATCAGGCCATATATACTAATCATTATCACTGTCTTATGCACCAAGATACGTTTATTTATACACAGTTCTGACTCACAAACACATGCTTCAGTGCATAAAAGATCTTCTCTTTGACACTTAGACCTTCGCGTGTGGCAGTCAGTTTAACACGAGCATTTTGTGAATGTCAATCAAAGCTAGAGGTGCAGGATCTTTACGCATTCTTATAGAAACTAAATTGTTGTTGTCATTAACATTGGCATTTTCTCCAAAAGTATTCAACATAAAAAGCTCATTTGGTTTGTATGAAGGCTGTTAATAAAGTATCCGGAATTATATCATAACTTTTTCATGTACTAACTGTTAGGATATTTTCAAAACTTAAAATTTAGGAAATTATGCTTTTGATCCAGCAACAAAATCTAAGTGTTTTGCATTAAGGTGCATTCTACAGTTGTTATGGCAACGTAGGGTCATATTGAGCGGCACAACTTAGGTCTGAGATGGATACGTCAGGAACGTATGTCTTACACATCTAATATTTACATCTTTTCTATATATTTGCCACTGCACGATATCCACATTTCCCACATATAAATTTATTCCTCAAAGAAGCGTCTGAACTGTAGTTGGGAAATTCTAAAGATAGTTTCTGGGAAACAATTGGCAAGTCATTGACGATTTCGCCGACGTCCAGATCTATTGAGGTCAGAAGCATCATGGGTAAAATCATTTATAAATGCATTATACCACTCATAAATGCTTGTTTTTCCTCATATAAGTATTGATGTACGTGTTCATAATCATAAAGATCGTCTCTGATTTTAATTTTCCAATTTACACTCAAATCATTATTGAATATCATTGCCCTAGCACCGTATTTGCTATATATTATTAAGCTAAGCGATGTATTCATCTACGGTTGTTTACAGAAATTGACTCCAAATGTCAGCTGATGATGTTACGTTTGCCGAGAAAAACGTCCGCTCAAAGATAACAAGCATTTCTGACAACTGTTGAAGTGATAAATACAAAATATGATCGCCTTAAAAGCGATTGATAAGTCATATTTTTGCAAATCATCCGAAGTTTTTCCGCTCAACTTGACCCTATGTTTCCATAGCAACTGTCGAATGCGCCCTTATCCAAACAGCAGCGTTTTTGTTGCAGGATCAAATGTATAATTCTTCAAAGCATATGCGTTTAAAATTTCATCTCGGTTGGTTTAAAAGTCAAAAAGTCATGCTACTACAAACGACAAAATGGGTGATTTAAAAGATTTGATTTGTGTACAATATAGCCTAGAAAACATTGAGGCAAACGAAAATGCTGATAATCAGAATTTTCTCCTTTTGCATTAATTTTGCCCAAGCCTTTCTCCTAGGGACATCAAAACGAGGTCTTGTGTGGGGAAAGGTTTATGATTTCTTTGATATATATTACATAGATACTTAAGCCTACAAATGATAGATGCACAATTGATTACAACAAAAGTTATTACCAGGAATAGTTTTAGCCATGTAATAAGTAAAACATTGTCCAGATTTTTGTCAGGTGTATTTTTGTGGGGTTAGAGCTATAACAACCGTAGTTCCGAAGATTTCCACTATTTTTATGCCAAAAGTTTCTCTGTGTCTACGCAAATATGTATTAGTCGTGAATCAATAAACAAACTTATGTTATCATGATCGGATTGTGAAGGATGGATCAACAACTGTGGTATCTTTATTTTCTACTATTTACTTGTAACATAATGTCACATGCAATGAATGATTTGCATAATAAAAGATATAGGGACTATTGGGTTCAATTTCTTGTACAATTAAAGCTCATTATGTCACAAAATTAATTAAAAGACCAGATACTATGTTGTCCCTTTTGAAGGCATGTACATAAACGAATATACGGTACTAACATGTTCATGGTTACTTTTGGAGACCTTCATAACCACACATCATAACAACCAGATTCCAGACTGATGATAGTGATATGTATTCACAGTATGCAATATTCTGTTCCTAATTACATTTTAAGTATACATGTTCGAATGTTCCTTACCAGGTGTAAGCATTGTAATGACGGCAGTTTCGTAATTATCTTTAAAGAGACCCATGCTAGGTTGTCGGGCATACAAACATATATGAAATATGTTCACGAAATATTGTATGGAATGGTCGACCTGGATAGCTACATCATTTCTGCACAAGAAAATTTCAAATAAAGTTCATTTAGTTCTCTAAATTAAGTCTGTTCTTCTAAATAAAGTGTAAATAATTAACATACCCGCACTTTATATTTAAAGTAACATTTCGTCTATTGAAAACCAGACCATAGTATCTCGTATTTTTTCAAAAAATCTTTTATTGCTTTATTTGGTGAATAATGCTTAGATCCGTATCCTCTCGAAATTTCAGCTCTTTATCTTAAATACTTTTTAAGATATTGAACAAAGACCAAACCGCGTATCTAAGATTGAGCACAAGTTCTAGAAAAAGAAGAATGTATTTTCAGATACGTTTATTTCTTCAGTTTTAGAAACAAATTGTTCTGCCAGATGATGGCAACTGTGAATACAGCATTATGGCTTTTACGAATTAATGATTTTTTCACGGAAATGTCCAGCCAGATTGTATCATATGGAGATACACTGTTATGGTTTTCACGAGTCAAACATTTATTCCCTGTTTATGTCATGCCAGAACATAGTATCTAGCGATAATATATGTTTGTTTGAGTTTGAATCTTAAATTGTCCAGACCATACTATATCATTTAGCTATAGGTGGCTTTGGCTTTTTCATATACTGTGATTGAAACAAGATTTTCTCCAAACCAGTCAATTTTATCTGTAAACAATATGTTTTTCATTCGGGATATCTCACCGCGGACAGCTAATTGGTGTTGATAACAATGTATTAGAGCACTGATGTAGCATGACATCAATTTATTTTCATGACCTTCTCCGTTAAATGACAGCTGCACTTATAACTAATATAACCGACATAGGGTCATTACATGTAAACAATTTATGAAGTATTTTCAATAACGAGTAAATTTACATTTTACAGTCATTTAGGGAACAGTAACTGTTATGCTATTAGTTAAAACAGAACTTTACAGAAAAGGAAATTTGGTATACATTTTCCAAGAGAGACTCCATAACTTTAATGTAATGAATCTAATGCATAATACTTTTAATTTGTTATTTTCCTTTATTTATATAATACTCGTAATTGCATGTAGCGAAGCATTTTTTCCATCTTTTTTTTTTGGGGGGGGGGGGGGAATTCTTATAAGGAGCCATATAAATCGCACAACAATATCCATAATATTCTTATTTGATATATTACAAGATTGTAATAAGTACATGTACTAAAGCAGTTTGTTTCATTTCTTTTAAAAATCGCCAATCAGAAGCTATACTGGTTTCAACAAAACTTGTATAAAAAGAAGCTATTTCCTTAATCTAATACATTTTGTTACTTGTTTTAAAAACATGTGACTTTAAGCTGTTTTAATTTGTAGATGTGTTCTTCGGAAGAATACTATGATCTTGTTAAAATAGCAACGCAAATTGAACAGAACATCATTGAGACAGAACCAACCTTTTCACTGTCTACCAATGATGCTGAGAGTATAAACAAAGACAAAATAGATCTCGATGGAAAAGGGCATGTGCGACTTTAGCATGACTTGGTTACAGCAATTCTTGGAAAGGAAGATGATTTGAAATACATTTAAAGAAAATGAATAAAAGAATATGGAAAATATGTATTGCTTTCATAATACTTGAAAGATAAATGAAGAAATGAATACAATTATATTCAAAACAAATGACAATGCGGGAATGGATACTCTGCTTTGTGATGATGTTTTAGAGACTGAAAATATAAACGATATAGTTGATGTTGATATCTTTGAACAAAATGGAAATAAAACTGGTTCTAAAGAACCTTCTCTTAAAGAAGACAATACAAGATTTCGTAGTGAAAAGAAGGATAATGTGACTGTAATTTCAGGCAACTTACAGACTATCAAAAATGTTCTTCACAGTACAAAACGTGCAAAAAGAAAAGCACAGAAACACTCGATGTTCAAGTTCTGATGTTGAGGATGTTTATGATTACATACCTCTTTGTGCTCTTGATAATCGATTAAGTGAACAAAGTTACGCATCTAATTCGGAAGATGAAACATATAACCCAGATTCTAAAGAGCTTAATTCAACTGACTAAGAAGGAAAGCGATGACGCATTGACAAAGATGCTGACTAACTCCGTGTCTAAAGTGAAATCAAAACCACCAGATATTTCATGTGACAAGCATGCCACTACGTCAACTGGACCGATCAAGAGACCACCAGAGATGAGCAAGAAATTGGTAGGCAAAAACAGATAAGTTACCAAGAGGAAATTATCAGAAACACTCTGATAACGGAAAATAGAATGCCGACTAGATAACATCTTGAATAGAGAAGGGTTATCCTAACCTAACAAAACCAGTGATCTTAAATTTACTGAACTTGCTGCAAATCTGAATACCAAGAGGATGTATGGAGAATATGTATCCCAATGCAACAAAAACAGACGGAACCAGTTAAGGAACCTATTTACTGACGAGATACAATCTGTCCTTTCATGTACCAAAAAGGATCAGTGTAATGTCTGCAACAGATAAAACGAACGCAAAATCAGACGACACTCTTGACGAAGCAAAAGTATACCATTCACCAAAGAGGAAAATTGTCACCCGAGAACAAAGACTTAACGATAACATACTGGCAAGGGAAAATTCACATGTACACACATGCACATTCGATCTACAGTCGGTTCATTACAATCCATGTTCATTGATAAATATAATGTATGAGAAAACTTTGCTGTTACAACTTGTCGGTGTACAGTTCTGGTGACAAACGTGCTTCATGCTATCTATGGTCGTAAACAGACAGTAAACGTGGATCAAATGAAACTTCAAATTGATTGAATCTACATATATATCGTAGCCTTGATACAGAGATGGAACATGTTATACTGTATTCAGACGTGTGTACATGACAAAATCGAAACCAGACCGTGGCTACAACTCTTTTATACTCCTTGTCAGCAATTGCACATCAGAAGATAATCGATCATAAATTCCTTGAAAGTGGACACGCCCAGATGAAATGTGAATCTATGCACTTTGCTATTGAATTCGCAAAAACAAAAACGAAGATCTTCGTGCCTAGTCAATGGGAAACTGTGGATACAATGTCGAGAAGGAAAATTCTCTACAATGTCATTTCCTTGAAATATCATGGCTTCAAAGACTTAAAGACTTTAAATTGATGAGATTTAAAAGCCCGAAGACTAGAAAAGCAGAGGGTAGGAAAGGGTTAGATGGACCAGCATGAGGTGGATGAGATTCGTAAAAGAAGGACCAGAAATGTGCCTGTACCAATATGAACTTGACAACGATGCAGATTTTCTCACTCTGTTTTATCAAGCAAGAAGAGTATTGATACACCTTCGTCCCTTTACAAAACAAAGCACAAATTTCAAGTGCAAAGAAGATGGACTTGGTTCATTTGTGCAAACAAAGTGTTATTCCCATGGAATTTTATGAGTTTTATAAGGGACTACCATCTAGCCAGAACGTTAAAGAAAGGCTCCCATAGCCAGACATGGAAGAAAGTGAAAATGACACTGACATTGACTAAGAAATGTGTTTGATGGTCTCATATCGAATATAGATACTATACTTTATTTCTGTGTTGGGTGATTGTATAGGACTATTTTGAGTACCAGATGATGCTAAATGTAGATACTCTATTGTGACTCATTTTCTCTTTACCTTTTACGTAGTTTAGGAATACCATATGAATGTATAGATATATAAGAGTGTGTGGCAAACAAAATTTAGTCTTGCTTTTTGTTTTACTTAAAACCAGAGTATCTTACAGCTATATACAATGCTTTTCCTATTTCATATTTTACAACTTCGACATATTTCATGAAAACCATACTCTAGTACATCAAGATACAATGTTCTGGAACAATATTTGTTTGAAAATATCAATAATATCCACAAGCCATAACCGTGTATCTCAATATGCGATAGTCTTACTGTCTTGAAATGTAACAAATTGTATGTTTGTACCAAAACCAGAATCTCTTATCTCGAGAAGAGATGTTTTTGCTATTGGGAAAATGCAAATTTTAGAGCAGTATTTCATTCTAAAAGCAAAATTGACTAAATCTCCCTTCAGGTAATGTACAATGATAAAAATGATATATTACTGATTTAGAATTATATCAGAGCTAACCATAGTGGAATATTACCTTAAAATACCGTTCATTAAAAATTTGCGAAAGTTTTTCCCTTCTACTGAAAAAATTGAAAATAATGAGATACGAGGGTCTGACGATTTATGTGTCACTGAACCTTGACAGTGAAAAAATTAGTTCCAGCGCTAAAATTGCTTTCCTTTTGGCTCTATAAAAGCAATGCACTACACAACAAAGCAAATTCTGGCTGTCCCCATGTCGTTCTGATTCCTGAAAATCTGGCATGAGTCTAATGTCATATGCCCGTAAGATAGAAAGAGGAAAATGTTCAGCTGTCGATTATGCTAGTTTGAGTCTTGCTTTATATAAAAAAAAATTGTTGACGCTTGATAAATATTCGTTTTAAGAGTAATTGCTTTGACATTATGGTGTTGATATAATCTGTATACATCTCACATGCTGTTTTATTAAATTGTTATTTTGGCTCTTAGAATTCTAATTAATTTCCAGGAATATGCATTAAAAGCTTTACAAATCACTGCAAATATGATTTCAAAAGCATAATTACTACTAAACATCGAATTTATGTGTAAAATTTTTTGTTACATCAATGTTTGCATATTTTGTAATTTTTGGGAAAATTTACCCCACCCACTTTTAGCTATGACTACAAGCCTAAGCTAAAGACTAATTCTGTGAAGAAATACATATAATTCAAGAACATGTTTCTGGGCAATTTTTAAGTATGACTTCAACCACACAAACATACCTTTTGTATTTTAAAAACTTTTTTTTCACTTGTAGACAAAACTTATTTTGGTGATTTTTAGCAAATTTTTGCTATATTTATCAATAATCACAAAAATACAAAATCAAAAAGCTGTTTATTATTCATGTAAGTCAAAGTGCAATTTATCAGCTTTATTTTGATACCAAAACAATTGTTTTGTCTTAATAAATGAGTAAGTTATGGGGTATTTTAGGAGGTATGTATGAAAAGTACACCGAATGACCTTTGACCTTGATTTTAAAAAAATCCTACCACTTTTAAGCATGTCATCCATCCTTAACCAAAGCGTGGGACCCTAACGTATTGAAAAATACCACTCCAATTTTTATAGGGCATCGGTTGCAAGAAAAGTGTCATACCAGGACCTGGCTCCTAGACTAATAGCATCTCTACCTTTTAGCTAGAGATGCTCTGTCAGGTCACATATCGACACCTATATAATACACATTTTTCCAGCATGCATACCCCTTCCTTGCTTCTCTAACGGTAACTGGACCCTGGACACAGACCAAAACATCCTCAGCGCAACAGCTACTGCTGTGTGTGAAACCGGGTACCAGACACAGGGAACCGTCCAACTCACGTGTGGCAGGTACAGACAATGGGAACCAGAAATCTGCGAGCCATGTCAGCCTGTCGGTAAATATTTAGTTTTTAAAAGCGATTGATGCTTGAAAAAGTATACGTACATAATAATAATGTTACCCGTCACATTAAAGGGGACTTTCTTGGAAGTCCCTTTATTTTTTTCCAAAACAAGCTCTGATACAACAACAACACCACCAACAACAACTAACAACAACCAACAACAACCATCAACTACCAACCAACCAAACAAACAACAACGACGACAGCCAGACAAACATCAGCATCCATTGTCTTACCCGTAGAAGATTTTGAATTTTAGCTTTTAGGGAATTGATTAATGTACCAAGAATGCGGTGATCATCCACCATTCACAATGACAAATAATCTGATTGGACGAGATGTATGTATCTACCAATCGAATTAATTGTTATGTAATTGGAACGAAAAACTATGAATTACTCGTTGTTCTACCCTTCCTACTCCCTTATCTTGCTACGTGTGACTATCTGGAAGTTTTGTCGCGGTATCTTTTCCGCGAAGTTTTTCTTTTATATTCAGGTTGTTTTCTTTTATCCACTGATTTTATCTTTTATCTTAGATTATTTCTATTTTCTTTTATCCATAGATTTTTCTTTTGTCCATAAATTTTCTAGATAACCAATGGACATATTAGTTAAACTAAACATGTTTCACAATTTTATCGTTTAGAATGCACTGGTGCACTACCACCCCTTACCCACGGTGAGATGATACCTCTGTCTAACCCGTCTACCTACAACACATTCGCCGTCGGTACTTGTAGCGATGGTTACATCCCGTCAACAGCTCCCATCGTGAGTGTCTGTCAAGCTAATGGTACATGGAGTCCAGTCACAGAGTATTGTTATAAAACATGTAAGATGATTTTCAGAAATATACAACTTCCCTCCTACTCCAGAAATCATCACACGACTTCGTTAGAAAATATATTAGTCTCGATTACATTGAGCAGGATCTGGAAAATACTCCTTTATGGTATTTGACACCAACATGGACCCAAATCAGCCTGCGTTTACACGCAGTCTGATTGGGATCCATGTTGTCTTCTATTAGATTATCATGTCCTTTAACACATATAAGGAACAGTATGGATTCATGACTAAAGCACACTTAAGTACAAACTGATATGAATCCGTGGTAGTCTCGTGCGCTTTAACCCTTTCCCAAACAAGACCCGGCCCCGTTTTCTCGAAAAAACTCAAGTACACACTCATGAGAACATGCTCAACTTCAAACGAATACTCTCCAACGTTGAAGGGTATTCGATTGAAGTTCACGTGGATTTCGTGTGATTTGAGCACATTGCTCAGATTTGCTTGGAAAAGGGATAAAACATGGTATATTCTGACCGAGGTATTTCAAATGCCCCATACTTCATATAAATGACGTCATATTTACGTCATTTGTATGAAGTATGGAGCATTACCATAGTGGTACCATGGATAATTTGGAACCATTAGATCAATTCCTAATCTATGTTTCTGCACGAAGTATAAGGTAATGGCGCCTCCCATTGAGCGTCTTAAAAAGTATTGCTCTACAGAACGCATAATCCTAAACATCTTAAAAAATCTCAAGATATCTTTAGAAATGTCGCTCATAAGAACGCGCATTGGGTCTTCTTTGGACCGGAGGGTGAATGGACGCCATCTGCCGGACAGTGTGTGAAAGGTGGACAACCCACGTGACTTCTGATAAACTTTCATGCCGAAACAATTCTTTTCCAGGTTGCAACCCCGAAGACTTACCGGATGGTTACGTATCACTGGGCAACAACTGTGTCGGAACTATAGCAGAGTTACAGTGTGACGGCCCCGAGTATGCCCTAGAAGGGTCCAGTCAGGTCTTCTGTGGACCCAGTGGTAATTGGACGCCATCTGCCGGACAGTGCGTGGAAGGTAGGATTCGCGGTCGATAACCCTCGTGACTTTTGTGAAACGTTGACACCAATATATCGTAGGCTTCAATGTAGTTTTGGCTAATTTCGAAGCTTACACTAAACGGATTTTGACGCTATTTAATGTACACCGTGCGCGCCTTTGAGAGGGCCATTCTCGGTTCTAAACCAATCTGAACCAGACCCCGCGGTTCTTCAAACATTCAAGCGCAAAACATTTTTCTTGAATGTTTAAGAAACCATGGGGTTCGATGACGAGTAAAGCTGATTAATTAAACCAAATTACCCCGAAACGGGCGATTTCATGGTGTGAATTTTTCTCAGAAGTCACGTGGGTCTCAGAAGTCACGTGGGTTGTCCACCATGTATTCGATAATGTATAATTCAGTTATGATATTCATAATGACATGCGCGTAGCCAGGCATACGCACACGGGTACGCCCGATCGTATCCATAGTGTGTGAAAAACTTGACAAATAGTGAGCTTTAGCTGTTTTACCTGTCTTTTCTTAAGAAAATAATGACATAATATTATGCATTTCTTAAAACACCACTAAAATTTACGTCAAATGCCACCAAATCGCCAACAAAAAGAAAAAAAATCACTGGATTGCATGCCGCTACTGTATTTCGCTATTTTCAACAAAATCCTCGTACCTGCAGCGTTAAACAAGCTGTAGTTACGATATTTTTGCTGAAAACAGACGATATGTAACCACATTATAATCTACTTTTTTCAGTTTGTTGTCCAGAACCATGTATCGAGAACGGTTATTTAGATGAGGACGATTCTGTACATTGTAACCAAGGTTACGAGCTAAATGAATCATTTATAGACGTAGAGTGTGACCTAGCGACCATGACATGGCCATACCCGATAAATGCATGTGTACTTATACGTGAGTAATAGTGATTTATACAGGGTGTCCCAAAAGTAAGGTAACACTTACAAAGCGTAATAGCTCTGCTATTTTTCAGCCGATTTCATTCGTAAAAATATCGTTATGTGTGGAATCCAATAAAATTATCTTTGCAATATATTTCAACGTTATGCATACATTAAAATGGCGTCATTTTTGACGTCATCTGTACCACTATCAAAATGACGTCACGGCCTTATTTCTCACAGCGTATATATGCAGTAAAGCATAGCATTAATTAAAATAACCCATATATGTGCAAAGGAAGTTACAGTTTTAATTTAAAACAGAAGATCCACCTTGAACAGAACTAACCCACTCAATAATACCTAAATTTGAACGATCTCGGTCAGACTTTGGTGAACATAGAAGCAAAAGATCGGAAATATCCCGCAGCGCATGAAACATCTCAGCTTTGAATGAGACTGTAAATGGAAGTCTAGGAAAGTCGATGAAAAGATTTTTGTCTGAACAAGATTCGTTTAAATCATTAGTGCAGTGAATTTTGAAATTTTAATTGAAGCTTCCCCATTCAATATTACAATTATGAAATCAAAGTCTTTGGGAGATCAAGTCAAATGCTTAGACTTTCCTCGGTGGACACATGCCGGATTTGAATGTGTTGATCTATTTTCTGTGGAGAGACTTGTTGTATAGTTCCCAAAACAAGAACATGACTTTGTTACAATATTGCTATCAAACACTCAAAGATAATGTAGGAACAGTTCTGTGGACACATGTGAGGCAGTTATTGAAAACATTATATAGCACAAGAATAAATCAAGTAAAGCGACAGAAGGGACGTAATCTAGAGGACGTCATTTACTATAAAAATGACGTCATTGATAAAATAGGGTGTGTTCTATTTATCATACATAAATTATACAAATGGCATGATTTTTTTATGAAAATTCTTTTATTTGTTTCTACACATAACCTTCTGTAATGTCATCAATATTGGGAATATATAATTGAAATATAAGCCGAGATATATAAGGTTTTAAGTGTTACCTTACTTTTGGGACACCCTGTATTATAGAAGAAAACAATAATTAATTGAATGTTTGATTGATTGATTGATTAATTGATTGAAAATGTACGTTGTAACCATGGATACGAGCTAAATGAATCATTTAACGACGTAGAATGTGACCTAGCGACCATGACATGGCCATACCCGATAAATGCTTGTCTACTTATACGTGAGTACTTGTGATAAAGGATTACAACCCACAATCAGGTACCAAACTTTTGGTGCATCTTCTAGTGTCATCCGTGGCAATGGAAATTGACGAGGAATACCTTCGTCTCTTTCCGTTGGCACGGACGCCACTAAAAGATGCACGACGTGCTTTGTAGCTAATGATGGGTTGTAAACTTGTCTGGCGATTACAGATGACCATTTTATTGATCTATTCGTGAATCTATCCCTTTTTTTCTACAATGCTTTCGTCAAACATTGCTTTGTTAACTCCAGAGCAACAGTGAAGCATGGGTAAATTGATTATATAAATATCTATTTTCAAATCCAAAACCTATATTGTGAGTACTCATTTGAATCGTCTCGATGAGATGATTCTAATTAATAAGCGTACTAAATTTACGTTTCGACGAGCTATACATGAATGATTGCATTCTGAAATTTAATTTCAAAACCCCCTCTTATCTGTAGGACTGACTTACACTATTTCACAGATTGTCTTGGTGAAGAATTGCCATGGGTCCCCAATTCAAATCTTCAATTACTTGCTGGTAGCGCAAATAGCGAGCCAGGTACTGTGGTGCTATACACCTGTGACGATGACACATATAGAAATCCGGACCCGCCCATCACCAGCACTTGCCTGCTCGGGGGTCAGTGGAGTCAGCCAACAGGGTCTTGTGAACTCATAGGTAGGCCCTTAAGTAAACTTTTACTGAGAAAACCACTGTTTGACGTCCATATGTGTCAATATTTTCTATGTCATATTTACACAAATACTATCTATAACAACATTCATTTGGTCATTTTGGCAGTTTTTGAAGTGGATTTCGTGGGTTAATTGTATAATTATGTTTTCTCTGTTTTACCCTATAGTTTGTCTGCCCGACTCCCTGCCACAGAAGGAGAACGGTAGTTTTATAAGCCTAGGTAATGACGTGTATAGATCAGCGAGTCAGCTTCAATGTGATGAAGGCTTTACGCTGTGTGGAGAGGGGATAGTTTATTGTAATTATGACGGAACGTGGGATAAATCTGACGCCGAATGTGTATATGGTAATAGAACATTTCACGTTATGTTTTAACGTGCCATTTGACCCATGAAGGTGAAATTATGAGTTATCCGGACCGTGTGAGAGAGCAGCTGGAGGCTCGGATTTAATGGCTATTGTGGTAGTACCGGTGAGAGAAATACCAGGAACCCATGGTAATATGCTCAAGCCGCCATGATATGACCAAAGTAATAATTGAAATAGTTGTTGAACCTGGAAGTGTTTAGCGCAAGCGTGAGGTTAGACTTGTTACCGCCACTGATACTATCTGCCAGGTAGTCATTTTCAGCATGATCACGGTGGAGATTGTGCATGATGGGATGGTTAACGAATACGGTCAGAGTTGCCTCGCTTCAGGTAATAGATTGTGGAATAATTTTCGTATTTCTGCGTCAATTTTCAAGCGGTTTGTTGCATGTACCCCGCCTTACTGAGCTCTTTTCTCAGATGTATGACTTGCTCGTAGAATCTTTGTAGTTTGTCCAAATATCGATCCCAACCGATCAGAAAAACGACAAAAAATTTAGGTCCTTTTTCTTGTCGGTTGGGATCGATTTTTGAGAAAAAAATAAGGAGTTTCCCGATGAGTAATACATTTGAAAAATGGGCTCAGTAAGGCGGGGTAAATGCAACAAACCGCATGGAAATTGACGCAGAAAGTTATTGCACAAATTCTTACCTGAAGCGTGGTTAATTTAGCCGTAATTGTTACCATTTCGCTTTTTGGTCGGTTGGGACAATATTTTGGAAAAAGTGCCAAGCGTTTTCTGATATGTCATATATCCTATGAAAGAGATCAGTAAGGCGGGGTACATTCAACAAACCCTTTGAAAATTGACGCACAAATAAGGAAGTTATTGCAAAAAATCTAACCAGAATCGAGATTATTTTGTCCGTATTCGTTATCCAACCCATTATGCACAATCTCCACCGTGATGATAGATCATAATTTTATATGATTAGTCATATGAAGAGACGCACCATGTATTATTTTGTGAAGTTTTTCATACGCGTTACTTCATTATTTAGTATATAAATTTTTTATGAATATATTTTTAACGGTTTTCATCTCCACTTCGTACAAATTAGTATATGGAGTATTTGTATTGTACTTTTTTGATAAAAGCCGATGCACTAGGCCTAAATATATAAGTAGTTATAGACAAAATTAATGTCTGTGATGCGTTTTAGATGACGTTTATTTCATCTTTGACTCTAGATTACGAATGTGAGTGTGACGAAGACTGTGAGGACCCTTACACGGTTTGTGAGGACGGCTTTTGTGTCTGTCAACCGGGGTATCAATGTGTCAATGATACATGCATACCAGGTAAGTTTTATTCATAAAGAAACTAGTATTGTTTAAGAGAACAACATGGATCTAGATCAGACTGTGCGTAGGCACAGGCTGATCTGGATCCACGTTGGTCTCAAATACCATCAAACATTTAATAAAGACTGTTTAGACCCGTACACGATATGTGAGGATGGATTCTGTGTCTGTCAACCGGGGTATCAATGTGTCAATGATACTTGCATACCAGGTATGCTTTATACCGTCAGTGGGCGATCAAAACCCCGTAACTACAGCTTGAAAAAGATGGAGTTACGAGGTCTGACCTCCCCATTGACGATATAAAGAAACTATAAAAGATCAGCGTGGATATTGTTTTTCTTTATGAAGAAGCTAAATGTGACCAACATGGATTTAGATCAGCCAGTGCGTACGCACAGGCTGATCTGGATCCATGCTGGTCTCAGATTCAATCGTAAAATTCACAACATGACTGATGAAGTTTCTTTGTAGGCTATATCAATGTTTGTATGTGATACATGCATACCAGGTATCTTTGTTTGTAAAGAAACCAACATGGGTCTAGATCAGACTGTGTGTGTGCATAGGCTGATCTGGATCCATGTTGATCTCAAATACCACCAGAACATTTACAAAATGATTCATGATTAATGTCTAGATCCGTACGCGCGGTATGTTTGGATGGCTTCTGTGCCTTTCAACCATAATAAAATATACATGAGCCAATTATCTGTAGTAAATTACATGTAGTATCCATGTGGTCTAAAATACCTTAAATGGACATTTCATTCAAATTTCATAAAAGAATTTCTTGATGCCAAGATTGGTTATTCAAATTAGTAAAATTGCTATCAGTTTTTTGAAGTTGTTGCTGATATGCGAGAAACACGCCTTTAAAGTTGAGACTGAAACGACAAATTCAATATACATCTGAAATGTTGTGGACAACAATTTATTTGATTTTAACACAAAAATATATATTTCTCGTAAACGGCGCAATATTTTTTCTTTACATTTTCAGTATTTTCATAAGAAAATATTATGCTCTTTCAGATACAAGTACATGTAAAATTCATGACAAAAAAGTCTGAAATGTCACTTTAGAGTCTATATCCCAGATTCCAACCTAATTCGCCTGAAACCTCGTAACTGCAGCTTGATTAAAGTTGTAGCTACTGTTTAAGAATTACATCTACGTTATATTTGTATCACTAGAATTTGATTGTGGTATCGATGAAGACTGTGACCAGTATGAAGTATGTGAGGCTCCAGGATACTGTGTTTGTGGACCGGGATCTCATGATGTGGATGATACGTGTTATCCAGGTAAATATAGTTGGTGCTGGTGTATCACGTGATTCACCGCCGTGCTTTTTCAGAGTACATGCATGTCTAAACCCTATAAGAATTAAACAACGAACGAATTATACAACAACCAATACGGTTGGCCAATACATACATCTTGCCCATACGTCTTGTCTAACCAGAATGGGTGTCATACAAGACGGAGTAGACAATTAGTTTGTAATCGTTTGTGAAACTGTTGTTTCTGACAGATAAGCACAGGCTGGTTTTAGATTAACATTAGTCTCAAAAGCTGCAACAATGTTTTATCAAGTTAAAAAAAGTCGTTCCTTTTCAACAAAAATTGTGTAACTACAGCTTAAAACAAGCTGTAGTTACGAGATTTTCGTTGAAAAAGCAGCGAAGTATTATTTTTGTATCTTTATAGATTCGTGTTTTGTGGTTTACGATGTAACCGAGAACCCTTCAAATGGTGAATACACCCTCAACAACGGGCTTGGTGATACCTATCTCGTATATTGTGAGTTCAAAGCAAATTGCATCTACACATACGTCGCCAGAACAGACCTTGCTCAGATCAATATAGAAGATCTCTACACAAACAAAAGGGAAATTCTGATCAGACACAAACGAACAGACGGCCAACAATATGAAGTGACATTCGGACAACCGAGCATGTTTTATTTCAATGACATGTTTATTCAGTATAATTCAAATCCAGGGTATAACGACACCCAAAATCAAGCTATGGGTCCCTACCTTTATGTCGCTTTGTGGCAAATATCCGGAGTTGTCCAACACGATGACTATGGGTTTCAAATAAACGGAGATGATTGTATTTTCAAAAATTGCGACGGTAACCAGAATTCGTACTTCGCACTTTTGTTCAATGCCAACAACCAACCGACTACAGGACGGGGTGTGATAAACCAAAACTTCATCTCGAAATGGAAGACACAAGCGTTTCAAGTTGCCCCCGATAGATATCTAGCTGACGAGTTTTTTGTACAATACGAGAAGCATTTTGGCGGCTGCGGAGGGTATATTTGTTCAGGTCATTTGAATGACGTCTTCGGCGTGACTTTCGGACTGTGTTATGGTAAGAGAATTTTGATTCTGTCAATGTAGAGATTAACATGACACAGCATTTTCGATATATGTGACCCGTCTCGCTAAAAGGGACCTTATCCGAACTCCAAAGTCCAAATTTTGACAAACTTGTCAGACCTGGCACAGGTTAACCAGATCATGTATGCGAAAAATTAACATATGGTAAGATAGAGAAAACTTTCCGGATTTAGAAAATTACATAAAAGTGGAAAGTGTCGGCCCTAGTCTGGCTGCGCGGACTGCGCAGACTAGGGTCGATATTTTTCACACTTGGATAAGGTCCCTTTTAACGTGACGGGTCACATATTTCAATAATTTCATTACATCTACATCAATACATGGCAGATTTGAAAACGAAATTTAAATTTTACTTTGTCGCCAAAAACTGTTTTATTGACTGATTTTTAAATCTACCGCATACAGCAAACGCATGATGGTGTTTATTTTGCCTTCTCTGCTTTAAACCCAAATCTAATTGGTATCGTATTAACATATTTATTTAAGATTTTCCGCATTTTGTTTGTCAAGTAATTCCTTAATGTGTTTGTCTTAATCCTGTTAAATGAAGAAAAAGACAATAACTGGACAATTTTACATTCTCGAAAATCAAGGTCTTTAATTGGTACTAAAACGTAGCTATCTTGCAATCAAACAGTGTACAAGTTTGAGTTTATTGGGGTTTTACGCCGTTTTCAACTTCTATGGCCATATCGCGGCGGCTGGAGCACCTAACCGTGGGTTCCTGGTATTTCTCGCACCAGTACAACCACAATATCCATAGCGAGCCTCCTGCTGCTCTCTCACATAGATGGTTCACACCCATTTCACATAGATGATTCACACCTATTGGTGAGAGACAAATGACTTTTGTCAAATGTCAGAATGGATACTGGCCGAGCCGGGGTTCGAACTCGAGACCCCTGGATTGACAGACTCCGACGTAACCGACTGAGCTATCTGGGCTCGGCTAAACAGTGTACAAAGAAAGATAGTGTGTAGTGCTCCCAGATTTACCCGGTACATATATGCATTATACAATAACTTACTCCGTTAATGTTTTCTCAAGGCGCTCAGTTAACGAACTTAATCAATGAAAATAAAGCTGTACCGAGTTAATATTGATAAACTATACCAGTCTTAAGGACATCCGTGGCAGTGTAGATTGACCAGGTTATCCGGATCTTTAAAACCCGGATATCTTCGTCTATTTTCGTTGTCACGAATATCGACGAACACTGAAGCGAACTTGCGCGAAGTATTTGGTATTTAATAATAGTTGAATATGTAAACTGTAAAACATTCAGCAGCTTGTTTGGTAAAGTCAGTAAATTGAGAGTCTTAATGAAAACAACCCGTCATTATATATAAGAATAACTTGATGCATCTGCAGGTTTCATCCGTTAAAACGGAAATCAAAGAATGATACCCTCATCAATTTCCGGACGTCATACCCTCGTCAATTTCCGTTGACACGGATGCCGCTCTAAGGTGCACTTATTGTTTTGTATATAATGACGGATGGAATACTTTAAGAAAACATTGCGATAATGTGATAATTATGGCTTTGCTGATATGAGAATTCTTTTGCAATGGTCCCCTAGATTTCACGGGTAAATCTTACCATACAATATTATTTTTCGTTGCTTTTCTTCGAAAGCCACGTAACTGCTGCTTATTGCAAGCTGCAGTTATGTTATTTTTAACGAAAAGCGATGATTTATTTCAGAATTAATATACAGCTCGTGTGTAGACGTATATAACCAACACAGTAATCCTCCTAATGGCAAATATCTGATTGACAACGGCGCTGGAGACACATATGTGGTATATTGCGAGTTCTTGGTTGATCGCATCTACACATATGTGGCCAGAACTAATCTGGCATACATCAACATTGACGATTTGTACAACAACAGACAAGAAATACTCGTCAGGCACAAACGAACGGACGGGATACAATATGAAGTTAGATACGGACAAATAAGCGATTTTAGCGACGTTGACATGTCCATCCAGTATAATAATCACACCGGTTATAACCCTATCCATAACCCAACCTTGGATCCTTACATATATGTCGGTCTTCTTAATTTATCCGACGTTGTTAAACACGATGACAACGGATATAGAACCAATAATCAAGATTGGATTTTCAACAACTGTGATGGGAATGAGAATAACTACTTCGCATTGTTGTTCAACGCCAACAACAACCCGACAACCGGCCGTGGACCAGGACCTTCACACCATAAAGTATTCATGTCTCATTGGATAAAGGAAGCCGAGGCTGTAATTCTCAGTAGATATCTAGATGACGAGTTCTTTGTTCAGTGGGAGATGCACATGGGTGGCTGTGGAGGGTACGGTTCATCAGACCATCGTAATGACGTCATTGGTGTGACCTTCGGACTGCGTTACGGTGAGCTCAATTTATATCTACTTATTGCTGCTTTTCAACAAAAACCTCGTAACTGCAGCTTGAATCAAGCTGCAGTTACGAGTTTTTTTCTGTTGAAATGCGACGATTTAAAAAATTCTATTTTCCAAACATAAAAAGGCAAAAAATACGAATTTTAATTCAAAAGCCACTGCAATTTCCAGTAGATATCTAGATGACAAGTTCTTTGTTCAGTGGGAGATGCACATGGGTGGTTGTGGAGAGTACGGTTCATCAGACCATCATGATGACGTCATTGGTGTGACTTTCGGACTGCATTATGGTGAGCTCGATTTACGGTAGTGCATCATAATAAGATTCACGCAACGTCGGAACCGCCGAATATTTACGACGTCTCCCGAATAATTCCGACGTCACGCGAATCTCATTTTGGGATGGACTATCTTAATTAAACATTTGAAATTTGCCCTGTCCCAAGCGGAAAAGGGTTAACGACTACGAATTTCAATTCAAAAGCCGCTGTAAATTCCCAGTAGATATCTAGATGATGAGTTCTTTGTTCAGTGGGAGAGGCACATGGGTGGCTGTGGAGGGTTTGGTTCATCAGACCATCACAATGACGTCATTGGTGTGACTTTCGGACTGCGTTATGGTGAGTTCGATTTGTCTACCACTGCTTTTCAACCAAAGAACTCGTAACTGCAGCTTAAATCAAGCTGCAGTTACGAGTTGTTTGTTGAAATGCGACGATTTAAAGAATTCTATTTTCCAAACATAAAAAGGCAAAAAATACGAATATTAATTCAAAAGCCACTGCAATTTCCAGTAGATATCTAGATGACAAGTTCTTTGTTCAGTGGGAGATGCACATGGGTGGCTGCGGAGGGTTTGGTTCATCAGACCATCACAATGACGTCATTGGTGTGACATTCGGACTGCGTTATGGTGAGTTCGATTTGTCTACCACTGCTTTTCAACCAAAGAACTCGTAACTGCAGCTTAAATCAAGCTGCAGTTACGAGTTGTTTGTTGAAATGCGACGATTTAAAAAATTCTATTTTCCAAACATAAAAAGGCAAAAAATACGAATTTTAATTCAAAAGCCACTGCAATTTCCAGTAGATATCTAGATGACAAGTTCTTTGTTCAGTGGGAGATGCACATGGGTGGTTGTGGAGGGTACGGTTCATCAGACCATCATGATGACGTCATTGGCGTGACTTTCGGACTGCATTATGGTGAGCTCGATTTACGGTAGTGCATCATAATAAGATTCATGCAACGTCGGAACCGCCAAATATTTACGACGTCTCCCGAATAATTCCGACGTCACGCGAATGTCATTTTGGGATGGACTATCTTAATTAAACATTTGAAATTTGCCCTGTCCCAAGCGGAAAAGGGTTAACGACTACGAATTTCAATTCAAAAGCCGCTGTAAATTCCCAGTAGATATCTAGATGATGAGTTCTTTGTTCAGTGGGAGATGTATATGGGTGGTTGTGGAGGGTACGGTTCATCAGACCATCATGATGACGTCATTGGTGTGACTTTCGGACTGCATTATGGTGAGCTCGATTTACGGTAGTCCAACCCTAATATTTGGACGACGTCGGAATTATTGGGGCGACGTCGAAAACATTCGGCGGTTGAACTATCTTCAATCTTTTTATGATACGTGACCGATTTGAATTCGGTTTGGAGCAGAGAAGGTGGGAACATGCCGGGAATAAGCTGGGCGTGTTTGATTTTTGAAAAACCAACTGATAAAAAAGTTATTGAAGATATACCGAAATTTTGGTTTATCTAATTTCGGTTTATCTTCAATAACTTTTTTATCAGTTGAATTTTCAAAAAATCAACCACCTCCGTCTGATGCGTGACGTCTTTCCACACTCTCTGCTTCCGAATTCAAATCGGTCCAGAAATTACAAAATTATTGAAGATTTTCTGAAAATATTGTATCACGTGATTGTCCACCGTGTTATCAACGATATGTCGACAATTTATTCTTATGATTGCTCCTCCAATCTGGTTCGTTGATAATACGGCGCATGTCAATTATGGGAAGAGGTTAAGTGAAACAACATGTACATGTATAATAACTCCATTTTGATTTATATTTCAGATTTCTAAAGATTCTGGAACGGAAAACAAGGTTTGAAGACGAGTTTCAAAAGAGCGGTTTATTTTTAGTGGGATACATTATATTGGTATATATTTGAGCAAGGATCTGGAAAAAGTTCCCTATATCATTTTAGACAACCATGTTTCTATATCCACAGGCGGCAATCACGTGACTTTGTTATGATATGCTTTCCTAACCTATGTAAACAAAAATACTCGGTAAGTACACATTTTTCTCAAATTGTAAATCAAATACTTAACTCTCAGTAGAGATACTTGCCATTCGATACGTCGTACTCTCCGGTTTATTTTGATTCCAAGATCTTCCCTCAAATCCCTGCCAAAGCTGAGAACATTCGTGCAAAGTGCAAACATTTCTTAAGAAAATAATATATCATGGCATTTAAAAATACTTTGCACAAATGTACTCAGCTTTTAATTGGATTTGAGGGAAGATCTTGGTATCAAAATAAAGCGGAGAGTATGACGTATCGAATGGCACGTATCTCAATACATGTACTGAGACTTAAGTATTTGATTTAAAATTTGAGAAAAATGTGTACTTACTGAGCGTTTTTGTTTACAAAAGTTAGGAAAGCATATCGTCACAAAGTCATGTGATTGCCGCCTGTGATATCAGTCTGTGGTCAATTATACTCTGATAAAGATTGATACTGATATCTTACAGTTGTTATCGTAATCCGAGTTTTCTCTGATGAAATTAGCTCTTTGATATGTTCATGTCGCTCATTTACAATCTCAGTTATCTCTGATGAAATTCACTCTTTGATATGTTGAAGTCGCTCATTTACAAGTAAATGAGCAAATTAACATGTCAAAGAGCGAATTTCATCGGCGATAACTCGGATTATTGCTATCGGTATTAAAGAAGTTATTAGATTGAAAAAAGGATCTTGATTAGGCTGTGTGTATGCACATGCTGATCTGGATCCATGTTGGCTTCAAATGCCATGAGGGCTTTTTTTCCAGATCCCTGATATAACTTTAAAGTGACATCTCACAATTATTTTCACATAAATTGTAGTTTTATTCTATCTGAAAGAGCATCTTTTCTTGTGAAAATTCTGAAAATTTCAAGCCAATATATTGAACCGTTTACGAGAAATATATATTTTTGTGCTAAAATTACTCAAATTGTTGTGGACAACAGTTCATATTTATATAGAATTTGTCATTTCTGTCTCAACTTTAAAGCCGCATTTTTTGCTTATAAATTACAACTTCAAAAAACTGATAGCATTTCTACACATGAGAATAAATAATCTTTGCATCAAGACATACTTTTAATACCCCCCTCACACATAGCTCGCGACCTTACTGCGACCTGAAAACTAGTAAAATAGCATTTTTCTTTCGAAATTCGTTTGGTTTTCTTTCAAATTTCCAAATTTCTCTCGCCGACGGTCCGGGGCTCCACAATCTTGTGTTCTGTTTGTTTTTCTGTACGCCCTCGATACGACCTTTCTACGTCCATGGCGTTTCCACTGCGACTGTATTGCGTCCCTAGGGCGACCCCACGGCGATCATCGGCGTCCCAGCTGCGACTGTGCTACGTCCTTTGCGTTCTTACGGCAACTCTACGGCGACTATTGCGTTTGTCCGGCGACTGTTCTGCGACTGTAAGACGACACTACTACGTCCTTGCTACGTCTATGAAAATAATACTTTTTTCCAGGAAATATCATTTTGAGTATGACCTTCAACGAGTGAAGGCGTATATTTAATTAGTTTAAAGTTAAATCATTTATACTGAACAAAAGCAATCGTTTTGTCGAAATTTCATTGCCTTGTCTCCTTTATCGTCAGAGTTACAGCCCTTGATACGCTTAGAGCTAATTTCATCAAATGCCGCATATGCGCATGCGCAGAAAACTCTTCATAATTTTTTCGGAATTGGTCATATCCGGGTTGCCAAAAAACATTTAAAATCTCACTTATCTCTCGTAGCAAGCTCTAAAATCAAGGTCTTATCTGTCAATTTTGCGAATTACCTCCCTTTGATATAAACAAATAGGGAACTTAAATGTTTGATAGTCACAAATTTATGACGGTTTTCGATTGAATTTTTTTGCAACATCAAGTAGGCCTTACAGGGGATTTTTGAACCCTTTCCTCGACTAGGATTGTTCCCAGATGTCCATGCAACTGCGACTTCAATTTCCTATGGAGATTACGTTGTAAAATTATCAAGCTTTGGAACATAATGAAATATCTGCTTTTCAAACATCATTTTCTAAACCCTGCAACAATTTTATGCAAACTTCTTTACATTTCCTGACTGGTAACTTGTCGAACTACCATTCCGTGCAGTTCGGCATGTTTGCATTCTTCTGCTTGGATTTCTGAAGGTTTAAATTGTGTAAAATTTCCGTTCAAATTGTACACCTGAAAAACGGACCCCTGTCACATTAAAAGGGTCCGTTTTTCATCCCCGTAATTAAGATCTACAAAACGTTTAGTGTATGGAACAACCAAGTCAATGAACAATTCGAAACACTGTCGTTTGATTTTTTTACTTGCTGTATTTAGAAGAAATATGACAAGCAATGTAAGTGTAGCGTTTTCACTTGTTTTCAGTATATTATTCCAAAGATGAGAGACGGTCGAGGCAAACATTACACTGATCCAAATTCAAAGATTTTTGCAGACGTCATTTTCATGTGAATGAATTATTACATTTTTTGTATTTTTTGGAAGACAATATAGTGTGAAATGAGCAATTTCTTGTAATTTCATCGGCGACTCTGCGGCGTCCTTAGTGCGAGTGTACAACGTCTATTGCGCTCTTATTACGTCCTTACTACGATGCTGCTGCGACTATGGCGACTCTACTGAGACCCCACGACGACCTAACCAGGACGTAGTAAGAACGCAGAGGTTCTGCGACTGTTTTGTGCATGTTCAAAATAGTCGCCGACGGTCTGCGACCTTGTGCGTCCTTGGGGTCCTTACTACGACCTCGCTGCGTCCCTGCTGCGTCTATGGCGACTGTGCTGCGTCCTGGGTCGTAGCAAGGTCGCAGTAAGGACGCAGTAAGGTCGCGAGGTATGTGTGAGGGGGGTATAACAAATGAAATAAACGTGAAATGTCCCTTTAAACTCTTGAATTTTGGGTTGAATTTTGGATAAATATTTGATTAACTGTACATCACTAATCTCTTTCCTAAACAAGCATATCATTTGACGAATCGAAGACTTTGGGAAGTATAAAGGGGAAAGAAAAAAATGATGAAAACATTTTGATTCGACACTTTCTGCCTTTTTGTCAAAGCTTTTAAGTCATCATATATCTATGTAATGAAATAAAAAGTACTGTCATAACGGAACTATTTCTCTTGTCTCCAGCGCCTTTAAAGTAGACCACCCCTAGACTAATGAGACTCCCGCGATGTCGGATTTCTTCGGGCAACGTCGTAAACATTCGGCGGTGGAACGTTTCACCGCCGAATGTATACGACGTCAGCCGGAATAGGTTCGGAAATTATCGAAAGCTAACGACGTCGCACGAAAGAATCCGTCGTCGTGTGAATCTCATTAGGCGATGGACTACCTTGAATATGAAATATATCATTATTATGTTGTTTGGGAAAGGGTAAAATGTGCTTCCTCTCACATAGCTAACAATAGTTTCTATAGCTAACAATAGTTTCTAAAGCGAAACATTTTTTTTTATTTCGTATTTTTTTTCATTTTATCTATATGCCTATTTATTTATTCATTTATTTTATTTATTTCTCTATTTATTTATATTTACTTATTTTTTATTACTTATTTATCTATCTATCTATTTATTTTATTTAATTTATTTCTCCATCTATCTATTATTTAGTTACTTATTTGTTTATTTATTTATTTATCTTCAACGTATATCGTTCTTTAAAGGGACATTTCATTCCAATTTCAATTTTTTAAAGTACGTCTTGATGCCAAGATTGGTTATTTTAATGAGTATAAATAATATTAGTTTTTTGAAGTTGTTGCCAGTAAGCGAGAAACACGCATTTAAAGTTGAGAAATAATCGATAAATTGCATATAAATCCGAACTGTTTTCCACAACAATTTGTTCAATTTTAACACAAAAATATAGATTTCTCGTAAACAGCGCAATATTTTGGCTTGAAATTTTCAGAATTTTCATAAGGAAATATACTCTTTCAGATAAAAATAAAAGTAAAATATATGACAAAAAATTCTGAAATGTCACTTTAACAAACACCTCGAAACTGCAGCTTGTTTTAAGCTGCAGTTACGACGCTTTCGTTGAAAATCGACGATATGTACTGCTCAAAAGAATAGAGATGTCGTGTAAATTAACCCATTCCCAAACAGCGACGCCTTTTGACACTACAAGATAAAGGCTGAAAATAGAATGCATTGTGGAAATGAAAAAAAAAATGTTTGTTTGGGAAAGGTTTAATTCCACACGACAAGGGGTTATTGTATTATGGGTGATATTTTGATGTATTCATGCTCATGTAATAAGCCTTATTCCGGAAAATGTCCGTATTGAATTTAGACGTACATGGTTCAAGAACAGCCTGCGTATACACGCAGTCTGATCATGAACCATGTTGTTATCAAATAGCTTCTTGGTGACCTGTAGCAACCATGAGGCATCAGCATAGATCCCGGTCAGACTGCATTAAGCACAGGCTGATTCGGAAACACGGTAGTCTAAGTAGCTATAAGGGCGCTTCTCAAGAACCCGGCTCATTTTAATGTATTCATGTTCATGTATAAGACTTAATCTGGAAAATAGCATCTGAGACCTACGTGGGTCTAGATCATCTTGCGTATACACACAATCTGATCAAGATCTATGGTGTCTCTTATATACATGTGGCGACCACCTGAGAACATTTGACCTTGATCAGACTACGCGTAATCTTTTCGTAAACAAGACCCGGTTTTGACGCCCCTCACATGAAAGGTCTGGGAAAACATTGAGGAAAAAGAAGAAAATGCTGATAATTTTAACAACATCCATTTTGTCGTTGGCGGCAGCCTTAGAATTTGACAATTATTAAATATTTGCGTTCCAACAAATACCTCGTTACCACAGCTTAAAACCAGCTGCAGTTACGAGGTCTTTGTTGGAAAGCGAAGAAAAGTTATTGTTTGGGTCGAGTACACCGCTTCTTTTCTTCAGAAACCATGTAACCACACTATAAAACGACCAGTAACTACAAGGATTTTGTAAAAAAAAAACCAAAATGACATATTGATCAGGCTCTTAGTTGGTCTCCAATGTCTCGTGCCCTTTCCTAAACAAGACCTAGTTTCGGCGACCATAATAGGAAAAGATTGGGGAAATATTGAGACAAAAGAAGGAAATGTTGATAACAAACATTTTCTTCTTTTGTTGCAATATTTTGTATGTTATGCTCTACATAATTCCTGTTGTTATCAACATCCAATTTAACCACTGCAGTAGCTTTCAAATAAGAATGGTCTAGACTGTGTTGTTTGGTAATGGATTGAGCCCATTTACCAGACTCCGGCTCTTATATCGTCGCTTTTCAACGAAACCCTCGTAACTGCAGCTTGTATTAAGCTGCAGTTACGAGTTTTTTGTTGAAAAGCAGCAATATTTTTTCAAAATCATCATACAATTATATGTCACCCATCACGCTAAAAGGGACCTTCTAGGAAGTCCATAAAACCAAAATTTGAGATATTGATCAGATTTAACAAACGCCAACCAGAGCCTGCATTCGGACAATGAGCATTTAGTAAGAAGTATAGATCCAGAAAATCGCCGTAGAGTGAAAAGTATCGACCAATCCGCACAAATTAACTGACTAGGAGCGATGACTTTCACTCTTCCCAGAAGGTCCCTTTTAGCGCAAGGATCACATTTTCGTCTTTTCAATGAGCACAATTCAAAATTAAGATTGTGAGATATTTAGGTATTGTATCAGCCGCCTTTGAAAAAACAAACAAACAAACAAACAAAAAAAAAAACAAAAAAAAAAACAAAAAAAAAAAAAACAAAAACAAAAAACAAACAAAAAAAAAAAAAAAAAAAAAAAAAAAACAAAAAAAACAAGACTTCTGTTCTAAATAGTTTTCATTTTGAAAATATGCAAAATTTTGTTTTCTTGGAAAGAATTAAACAAATTTGAGTGGCGTTTTGAGGGACAATTTTGTCATATGTCATAAAAAAATTGGGCTGGCTTCGCTTCTCGCTACCGTTCGGTGAAAGCTCACTGTTCTGTCTATTTGCTTCGTCCCGCATATTAGTTAAGTCCTCCCCTCACCAGATTCACGCGACGTCGGAATTATTCGGGCGAAGTCGTTAAACATTCGGCGGTGGAACTGTTCTACCGCCGAATGTTTACGACGTCGCTCGAATAGGTTCGAATACGTAACTAATGTTGAGGAAATCGTTCGCAAAATTCCGACATCGCGGGAATTTCATTAGGGATGAACTACCTTAATCAAATATTTGTTCATATCGACACTTACTGGTCTGCCAAAGCACAATAGTCCGGTTTTCTAACACGGGTATGAGGACGATCGGACGATTGCGTCGGAAATGACGTCCAATAGCCCGCACTATCAGTGTTACCTTGGAGTTTTAACTCGAGCGATAGTCCTAAGCGAAATCAGCCATAGTGGGATACAATAAAAGTGGTATAAAAACAATCAAAGTTTGTATCAATTCTTTGCAGTACCCTATAATCCCTAGTCCTCCATACCCTCGTCAATTTCCGTAGCCACGGATGACGCCCGAAGTGTTTGGTAAATGTATCTAATGATAGATGAAAAAGCTATATGTCGAACTCCAATTTCATCAATTTGTGGAGATTTGAGGACATCAACATTAAAGTGTGATTGTCCCACTGAGATCATTAGTTATTTAATCCATCATTATACCAAACACTTCATGCAACTTCGGGCGTCATACGTGGCAACGGAAATTAACGAAAGTATTCCTCGTCAATTTCCGTAGCCACGGATGACAACACGGAAGGCACACGAAGTGTTTGCTATATACTTATGGAAATGATAGCATAAGAAGCGGATACAAGGCTGCGTTTGGATATGTACTATATATATTTATGGTCGTGACTTATCATTTGTAGATCTAGTTTTCTGCAGATATTAACGTATACAACCAACCATTAGCACTGAAGGGCTAGAGGCGAAATCTGTAAAGTGCCAGTAATTCCTAAACTGCGTTACATTTCCATTCCCAATACAAACATAAGCATTTTGAACGGTTTAAAATTTTGAATTATTGCATACTTATGGAAATATTTGACAAAAATGTTCACAATTACCTCCCTTGTATATGAATATAGAGTAAAAATAATATTTGTAAAGTGTTTTCTTCTTGAAGCATAATCTTTAAATCCGACACGGTGAATCAACTTATGTGAAGTGTATGTACAAGTGTGTGTAATTTGATGCATTACGTATGGCTAGAAAGTGATGTTTTAATGATGTGTCATATACCTGAAATAATGTTGTAAGTTATTTCAGTTGACATCGTCTGGTCTGTTATCAAATGCGAATGCCACTAAACCATATCTCTGTTCTATCTGTAAACAATGTTTTGTTAGATTTACTGAGTGTTAACGACCACTAGAGCCTTGGCTGTGTTCGCCCTATTATCCAGCCCCACGACAAGTAGACCATTACTCTGTCTGTAGATCACACACAGTGGATTCTTGACTCCATCTTCCTGTGTCAGTACGACTAGTTGTTTCTTCCCGTCTTTACGCACGATGTGCACGTTGTTAGACCGCCAGGCACACACCAGCAAGTTATCATCAGCGTCCACAAACAAACCCGTCGGTCGGCTCAACTCTGCGTCAGTGTACCTGTAAATCACGTGACCCTGCTGACTGATACACGTGACAATGTTTGTGTCAGAGTCGGAGACGAAGACCTTGGTGCCGTCTCGACTGAGCTTCACGGCGAGAGGTCTGGTAAACATGTACCTGTCGGTGTCTGTGTCGTAGCCCAGTCTTCTCTGCAGCTTGCCATTCTTACTCAAGACCTGAACCTCACCATTCCCTGGACTGTCATGGCACGTGACGTAAATCTCGTCTGCAAATACGTCAATGCCGGAACAAATACGATCGATCTTCAGTTTCTTCTCGACTTCCATCTTTGGTAGTACACGTATAATCTGCAGCTGTTTCAGGTTACGTTGCGTTATAATGACGTTTGTATCGCTGTACGCGGCGATATCTGCAGACGGCACATATATCTCGTTACGGAACTTGAAATCCTTATCGTAAACCTTGACGCCGTCAGTGAAGCAGGCGAGGACAAAATGTCCATCCGGCAAAAATGTACAGCCCCTAATGTCGCGGGCTCCAATATCTATCGTCGATCTATCAACGATGGAAATATTCAGGATAGACGACTGGCCATGTCTGTCTGGTTTACGGGGGACTATCACCGTACCAATGGACTTTAACTGCTGAATCATGTTCGTGATAACCTCGCTCGGCTTAAACTGAATATCTATGGTTCGAATCTCGTTCTCAATGTCACTTATCAGTTTTTCACAATCGCGCACCTGCTTCCTCGTTTTCGTCATGCCAACAAACATGACGTCATCATTTCTCGTTCTCTGGAAGCCCTTCATTGCCTTGATATGGTTGTTCAGTTGAAACAGCATATCATCCGCCAGGTTCATGTGATTTCCAATTTCGCTTGAAACTTTTTCCTCGTATTCTTTGATCTCGGCAATGACGTGACTCTCCAGTTTGTCAAGCACTCCATTGATCTCTTTTCGAATCATCTTCATATCATTCCAACAGCTCTCAACTTTTCGTTTCAGAGTCAGGTGATCACTTTGTCTGACCTCCTTCAGATCCTCGTATTTATGTTTCAGCCTGACAAGTGTTTTCATTGTTTTACTGAATGTCTCATCACTCCGACCAGCCTCGGCTTTGATATCCGTCGTGTAACAGTTCTTGTGATTGGTCACTTTACAGTTCACACATATGACGTCATCACAATCCTTGCAGAACGTGTCAAGTGTCATGGTGGTGTGTATGTCACACAACATGGCGGGCGCGGAGGGTGTTTTTGATTTCGGAATGGCGGGTAGTTTGCTCCACAAAGTAGTTTGCGTCTCGAACTGCACACGGCTAGATTTCTTCTCCATGTCTCTTCTACTCCTGAAAACAACTTAAAAACGCAAAGGGATTAACACTTCGTCGATTATTTTTCGATAATACCGTATACATGTACACACATGTATATTATACGTTTGAAATTAAACAAAAATCGTCACATTTGTTTTGGTTTATCAAAACAACTGTGACAATTGTCATTTGATTTTGAACGTATTATACAGCCTGAATACGTGGAGAATTCCAACATGTTGGTTTCCAAGGGCTTAAGGTTTACGAACTGAAAATGAAAACACAACTTTCTGGCCATACGAAATGCATCAAATTACACACACTTGTAAATAACCTTCACACAAGTTGATTCACCAGGCCGGATTTCAAGATTATGCTTCAAGAAGAAAATAATTTACAAATATTATTTTACTCTATTTTCATATGCAAGGGAGGTAATTTTGAACACTTTAATCAAATATTTCCATAAGTATGCATTAATTCAAAATTCTAAACCATAAAAAATGCTTATATTTGTATTTGGAATGGAAATCTAACACAGATTAGGAATAACTGGCCCTTTTCAAGTTTCGCCTCTGGCTCTGCATTTCATTCTCAGTCCGTAAACCTTAAGGGACATTTTTCCAGATCTTTGCGCAAATTAATTATGACTTTTATTATGCAACATGTTTGTTTTTACACATATAAACCAGGCTTTAAAAGAATTTAGTTTCCTGGTAGAAATGCTGGTCATCGATAGTTTCTCCTTTCCCGCCAATGTTTTTCAACAAATTCCTCTGTTTTTAATTGGACGTCCGAAAGGACGTACAATTCTTATAACCACCTCTCGACAGGCGAAATGAGTTTTCATTACCAAAAAACCCTTTCTCAGACTCAATTGCCAGTTGACCAAAATTCAAAACAGATTTTGCGACCATACAGGAAAACTGTCGTATCTTTTCCTTCTTTCTATGTGTTCTCTAACAAACACTATAAGATTCATTTGCCGATTCAATTCATGCCACGTCTTAACCAACTTTACGATCTTTTTTCGATTTAACCATTTTGTTGTAGTGATTTGACTTTCGTATCGTAATAATGTGTAAAGGGTAACATCTTTAGAAAGCGATACATGCATACACTATGTTTATAAAGTAAACAAACGCCTTATATCATCATCAGCAGCGATAGCTCAAATGGGAAAGGATTAACCTCGCGACCTTTTTTAGTATGAAATTTGGAACGCCGTTGGTTCGAAACCTGTTCGGATTATTTTTTCTGTATAACGTTTGTTAAAAAAATTGTTTTTCTTGACGTCTTTACTGAAAACAGACGTTTTAGGATGATTACTCAGTTTAATGAACGTATTATATATGATCGATTCTTTTTCTTTGATCATTGTTGTTTAAGTCTTTGACATATTTAAAGAAACGGGGTTTCCAAACGACGTTTTTTGGGAACAGGGTTTTCAAATTGATTCTCAGGGAGTGAGTTCATTTCGCAACTCAGGTTTGACTCGATGGCAAATCGGGGTTCCATCTGAACAGCCTCAGATGAGACGCTAGTGATATCCACCTATTCAGAAAAATAGTTGCTCTTACGAGTTTTATTTTTTTTTTCTCCAGCATCTGTATCACTGATATTCGACAGTATCATGACCTATTTACATACTGATCAATGATCATGACAACAATAATTATTACTAGTCTATGATCGAGTGACAGCGATCTGTATTCATCACGTTTAAATGAACCTTTTACGTGTATTGTACTAAGAAGATTAAGCAATGGGTCCGCAACAATGACAATGGAACATAGATGATCGTATGAATATGTGTACAGATATGGACATTGCTATTCTCAAATTTTCGTTGATAATGATATGAAGATTTAAATTGCGTATTGTACTCCACTGCCATTTTCCCGACGGCACGTTCCCAATTTCTTTTTTGTACGCACATCTGTAGATGTAAGGATGTTGCGGTAGTACTGGTATGAGGAATCCATGGTTAGGTGCTCCAATTCATCTGGTATTTAGTTTCAGGAAAAGGGTGTATTGAATTTGTTTTGTAACCACAACCAGGGGAAACTGCTGCAGTATTTCTTTTCCTTTTTTTACTCTAAACACAAATAAAAATCAAAGTGCTTTGAGCACTATATTTAGACGTCTCTGATTGATTGAGCGGAATTGTATGTAAATGATCGGCGTTTCATTACTTTATGTCGTTGAATTTGTGTTTAGATCGATTCTAAATCACTGCGGTCGTTTTATCCCTAACGATGGTGGAGATAAAAGTCGAAAAGAAGATGATAAAAAAGAACAATGTCTGAGTAGAATTCGAACCCAGGGCCTTCCAGATATAGACATGTGTAAAAAGTACAAGGTGAGTGCTCTGCCAAGTGAGCTATCGCGGCTTTCATTTATTTGGCGCGTTGGCTTACATTTTGAATAAATTGCTTTGTATCGTCCTTTATAAAATCAACGAAAGGTGTAACTGACGACAATACTCATAATTAACCGAAACAAGAAGACAAAAGTGCTAATCACATGACCTTAATTGAATTGGGTAATCAAATTAATAGTGATTATTCATAGAGACAAATCAGTTGTCTTGAAACGGCAATCAAATCATTTGAAGCCTGAGAAGGGTTTTCTGGTAATAAAGCCGATTTCGTATGTCCGAAACCGATCTTATAGAATTAAACACTAAAGAATGAATAAAATATCTTTCGTTCATGGTAAAATCCCGCTCAATCAATCAGAGACGTCCAATTACAGTGCTCTCAGCACTTTGATTGAAGTAATGCTATTAGGGTTACGTCATTCCATATGTATACAGGTATGATTCTTACACCAAAATTATCATGGTAATTAGCAAAAAGAAAACTAGCAGCACAAGCAAGGAAAGCAACTTTCAACATTTACAGGCCGGTGACCTTATTACGTTAATCATTTCCCAAACAAGACCTGGGCCCCGTATTACTAAACATCTTACGATCAAGTTTTTGTGTAAACTGTGTAACAAGACATCTGATTGCACGAGAAATCCGACTGAGCCAATCAGGGCTGTTGTTACAAGTAATTATGCAAAAATCAAACGTACGATCGTTAGTAATACGGACCCCTGGTTTTGACGTCCCTGATTGAAAAGGCTTGGGAAAACATTGAAACAAAAGAAGAAACTGCTGATAACCAGCAGTTTCTCCTTTTGTCTCAATATTTTCTATGCCATATTTTACACAAATTCTATCTTTAATAACATTCATTTGGCATTTTAAGCAGTTTTTGAAGTGGATCACACTAAAATTTTGTCGTTTGGTAATGGGTTAATAAAGTTTTTTTTGTTTCTTGAAGAGAAACCTTGCAATGTTTACGAAAGGGGTGATATTTGGACGTAAGCCGCGCGACCATTGTGCACGGAATTAGGTTCCAAAATATGATATTAGACAATACTATCGAACAATCAAAGTATTGAATAAAATGTGTAGAAATCTGTGTCATGATTGCCAAAGACCGTTTCAACCAATATCACAAATTCTGTGTCGTCCCCCTTCTTCAAATATTTCTTAATTGCAGCTTGTTTTAAGCTGCAGTTACGAGGTTTTCAAAAAGGACGACATTTATTAACTTAGATGCAATGTAAAAAGATGAATATACCAGTTTAGCCTTTTTCCCAATAATGGTTTTCATTTTCTTTGATAATTTGTACTACAATCCTGTCTTTATGAACATCTTTTCAAACTCATGTTAACTCGGTTTGATAAAGGGTTAAACGTTAGGTAACAAAATCGTTTAGAAAATAATTTCATCGCAGAAGTCAATGTTTATGCATATCTCAACTACAAGAGATTCTGGGTTTAGAAAATACTGGGGCAAACGGAGGAAATCATTGTTACCTACATGTTCTTTCCTTTTGCCTCAATATTTTCCCCGACATTGTTTGCTTCGCACGTCAAAACCAGGTCTAGTTTTGGAAAGGGTCAATTCACTTAATTGATGTTGATAGAAAAAAAAAAACGGTTCCAGTATTTCTAATTCGACAGAAGTAATCATTCGAAATAACAAATGTTGAAAAAACTGTATAAACAGTCGAATCTCATAATGTCGAAGTGGTGGGGATTATTATTTATATTCCGAGTGCGACTCATCCGATTCGACTTTCGACGAAATTCGACTAATTCGATTTCGACATAACGAGTGTCAACTGTATGTTATCATATATCTTACCTTAACACGGATATAATTTCATAAACCACACTTTAATTCGACAAAGCCAAAATACAATTTGTTAAATAAAACATATCGCAATTATTAATCTTTGGCGCTAACTAGTAAAATATGTCGTCAATAAAACCCTTCCCAAACCGCTTGATTTTATGGTAGTTAATGCTTTCCTAAATAATTCTGTCTTCAATAAAACCCTTCCCAAACCGCTTGATTTTATGGTGGTTAATACTTTCCTAAATAATTCTGGATCCTTGAAGCTGCTCCATTGCTCATGCTGAATGTGTAGACTGGAAACTACTTCCGCAACCGGGAATGGACCCAATACCCTCTTGTCTAAGGACTAAGGATATTTCTATACAATGTATACAGTCGACACTCGTTATCTCGACATCGGATAAGTCGAAATTCCACTTAAGTCGAAGTGAAAGCCATGCCCCGTCCTCAACGTATGGTATCAAAGTGTTTAATTAAATTAATTTCGAAACAAATACAGCCATTGAAATTTAGTAGGAAAAGGATAGAAATTGCTCGTATCGAGCAATTTCTTTCCTTTTCCTATTATATTTCAATCATGGACACATATGATGCCCATCAAGAATGCTTAAATGTCGTTTTCATCGAAAATAATCAAAATCGGATGAGTCGAACTCCGGATATGTCGAGGTATTTTGACGGCCTCTCTGACTTCGACACAACTAGTGTCGACTGTATGTTAATTTTCCAAAGTCGACATCTGGTTGAACTCTGCTGAATCTGATCCGTTTCTACAAATTTGTTTTTTCTCAGAAGATCCCTTTTAGCGTGACGGATCAAAATTACAAAACAATCATCCCGATTGGTCCAGTTACGTATCGTGCAACCAGATGCATTGCAATGTAGCCTAATAGCAATATATTTTGTGCTAAAAATAGACTGGGTTACCCGTTATGTTTTGATAAACCTTCGGTGTTGTTCTAAAATCTCGTAACTACGGCTTAAATCAAGCCATAGTTACGAGATTTTATAACAACGCCAAAAAAAAAAAAAAAAAAAAAAAAAAAAAAAAAAAAAAAAAAAAAAAAAAAAACAATTGTTTTTCCGAAATCACGTCACAGTTTACTTGATAAAATCTTTCCCGATTTAGTCAGTTAGTTTAAAATGTTGGTGGATACGGCCCCTAGAGTTTGAGACAAAATCAAATCCAAAGAATAAATTGACGCTTTTCAACAAAAATCTCGTAACTGCAGTTTTTTTTAAAAATCAGCGAAATGTTTCTTTATGTAGACTACAGCATCTGAATTGTTTTCTTGTGATCTTTTACACAGTGGTGAATTTCGTGACATTGCATTTTTGATATTTTTCAATACTTAGTATTTGACTGATTGTTGGACATGGTTCGTCTGCAATAACTTTTTTTCTCATGTGTTGTTTAACCCTTTACCAAACGACAAAATTTTAGACTGTTCCAAATTCAAAGATGTTGCAGACGACAATTTCAAGTGAATGAAATTTAAAAAAGATTGGTCATTTTGGGTATAAAATATTGTGGGAAATGAAGAAATTGCTTGTCACAAGCAATTTCTTCATTTTCCACAATGTTTTCCAAAGCCATTATTAACTTGTAGGGAGTCAAAAAGAGTCACTGTGTGGTAATGGGTTAAAATGTTGTTGGTTTTTTTTGCATTCAGCAAATCCGTGGCGTTATATCGCCTAATACAGCAACTTTTACATGCAAGCATTTATTACACTATTACACTTTGGTTTTCATTGATCTAGTTCAATGACAATCACAAATGCCACGAGTCACTCTTTCCGCATTCCGGTATAATTATATTATGAGTCGGGATTTGGAAAACATGGTATTTATTATATTTGGAACCCCAACGTTTTCGAGGTTGAAACTCACCAAAACAGTCTAATTCCAAGTATAACTTTAAAATTACACAACTCTCAATCTGATTGGCTGAGACATTCGTCTCGTCAAATCCGATGGCTTGTAATGCTATTTAGAACGAGGCAATCGATTTAGAAATGTTTGTAAATACGGCCAAATATCAGCATGTGCCTTTGATTGTTGCATTTTGATTATAATTGATACTGCGCTCTAATAATTGATGTAAGTCATAAAGATTTTTTCAAGACAACAACATGAATCTTGATCAGACTGAGAATACACATTAATCTGGGTCCATATTTATTTGCTGGTACAATGCAGAATATGACAATCGACAATCTGAATTCCAAAAGCAGCAATCAAAGGGTAAAATTAAACAAATATCTACGACGAAATGAATTTCCGAGACAATTTATTAGCCAACAGAAAAATCATACAAACATTCATATATCAATAAATAACCAACAAAAATTACACGAACTAGAATGGATTTGTAAGACCCCGCACTTTTTATATGTGTGTTGACAAGTGAACGAACGTCAGAGAAAATAACAAATGTTACAAAACAACGAATGTTACAGAATAACGGATGTTACAAAATAACGAATGTTACAGAATTACGAATGTTACAAATTGCGAATGCTGCAGAAAATTACAAATGTTACAGAAATAGAGTGTTACAGAAAATAACAAAATTGCAGAATTACGAATCTCAAAGAAGACATATTACACAAAAATCCACGTCTTTTAAATGCATTATTTGACTAGAAGAATAACAACGTACCTTTTTCCACTTTGAAAGCTCTAACAGATGCTGGATGCTGATATAGATACATAATTATATAATTATACTCAGTATAGCATGGAAAATATCAAACAAGGAAAATTGTAATACAAATAAGAACATGCAGGGTATCAGCATTTCCCACCTTTGCTTTTCCATTTAACACTCTTAAAAAGAAACTTCAGGTTTTCTTATGGGAAATGGTTATTTTGTCGTGAGACGAATCAATATGAATCAATATCTGTACAATTTTGTCATGTCCTCCAAAATTTAAAAAAGACACAAATTGAGATAACATTTTTAGAAACTTCTAAATGATCGAATTAAAGAATAGACTCAGCGTGAACTGGTTATATCGCTGGCTACATTCGAAAATGTCATTAATTATATATTCAACAATCTGTAGTTACATCATTTTGGAATGATGCCGGCGATATGGTGGAATAAAGCCTACTGACTGATCTTATTTCTCTACGGATTTTTTGTTATAACAATTGCCAAGATAAGAATAGGTTTTGACTTCCCTTATATAATTGGCTCGAGAAAACATTGAGACAAAAGAAGAAAATGCTGATAATCAGCATTTTCTCCTTTTGTCCTAATGTTTTCTGTGCTTCTTATTCACAAATTCAACATCTAATGTCATCTGTATTCATCGTCTGCAGCGTCTTTCAAATTACACCACCATAAAATATGTCGTTTGGGTAAGGACCAATTAAACATGACTGAAGGATACCGTCCTAATCCATTACTAGTCGATAGTATCGTCTTCGATATAAGAATAAGGATTGCTTTCCACGATAGTTTGATTCGTAGGATGACCTGATTCACGCTCTTTAGCTTTTATAGACCCTCTGTTACTCTCTTTAATTGTGGTTTGAGTTGTTCGTAGACTGCTGTCCTGTGTCAACTCGGCTCCACAGATTAATAACTTGTACAGTATAAACACACGCTTGTTAATCATGAAGGCAAGCATCAGAAAGAAACCATTACATCCATTCAGTATGGTGAAGATGTAATTGAATATCGCGATTCTGGAGAAGATATATGGGATTATAGTCAGCCACGTGATGCCGGTTAACGCGGATAATTTGATATAAATGAGAAATGTTTGTCGGTTTTTGTTGGATCTCAATTCGACCTTGACCCCTTGACCGATTCTGTAGGAGGCGATAATAAACAAGACAATGTTACAAATAACCGTGATGAGGGCTGGTAATGTTATAGTTAGTCCCAGCAAGATTGGTTCTGATATCCAACATAACTGTGCCCCTGTGTCTGTATATCCGAAATCTTGTCCGTCGGTTATTATAGCAGTTGTTACAACATTGACGGTTATCAGGCAAAGGGAGGTAACTGTTACAAACATTGTATATTTGAGTGCGGTGTAGATGACGTTGTTATCTAGCTGTTGTAGTGACAAGTGAAACACGCGAAACATGTGGAACGAGCAGACGAGATACCATAACATGACGGATAACCAGAGAAAGTGAAGAACACCGCCCATCATCATACATGTTGATGGTGAGAGGTTGTAGAGTGGTCCAGACAGAAACAGCACGTGACCCAGAAATATGACAACAGAGAGCATCATGTTGTTAATACCCGGCTGTGTACGTAATGGCTTCAGTAATATATACGTTATAAATGTAAACATGCATGAAATAATGGACAGAATCGATGTGGCTAAAGTTAGATAACCCAGAACTTTTGTATTCTGATTGGCTAACTCTGAGTTTACATCATGTCTCAGCAGTGCCTTTTTTGTTGGCATATCGTCGACACAAACCTTAATTGTGGCTTCAGATATATTGTTGGTGTCATTATTTTGTACTTTATCGACGGTAAAAGTTTTGTCAGAGAGAGAAATATCGAAATCATGAAAGTGAAGAAATTGGTCTGACAGTGATACATCGAAATTTTCTAGTTCGATTTCTATCCAAACGCAAGCTGTAAACTGAGTCAAAACTTTCCCGCCGCCTATCTGCAGGCAAAGCGGTTCTCTATTATTATTATAGAATACTCCGGGCCTCACTAAACCACTTCCGGGTAGCTCAAACGAGTGGTGATTTACATTGGTAAACGGATCTCTGAAATTTGTGAAAAGTTCAATATCGCTCCGAAGCGTTACATCAAATGACATATCGATTGTTCCTGAAGAATTCGAGCCAAAGATCTGAATTGAGACATTGAGAGGCTGTCGACAAAACTCAACCAAACTTCGACTTATGGAATCATTGAACAAAAACATCGCATGAAATACAAAATCCCTCATCCCGATATAATGAATATCCCACGATAAGTCTGTAATTGGAAGTTTATTAGTGTCATTGATGGCAGTTTCAACGGCCTTCTCTATATCTTTAAGCCTGACGTCAGCGAGATTCGTTACTGGTTGTAGGACTATAAATGCTTCCATACATGGAGGGTCGTCTGCCGGATCACATTGGTCGTCTGTATAGTTAAACCCAGCCTCACATTTGGCAACATAACATGCGTCCTGAAAAAATATGTTGTCGCTTTTCAACAAAAACCTCATAACTGCACCCTGTTTCGAGGTTTTTGTTGAAAAGCAGCGATATGTAAAGAAGATTCTATACCAAAGACGGAGAATCACGTGATAAAACAATTTAAACAAAAAACTATTATCATTAAAACTGTTGTAAATACGTGACCGATTTGAAAATGGTTTAAAACAAAGAAGGCAGCAAAACGCAAGGGGTTTGGTGGATATGGTAGCCTATATCATGAAAAGTTAACGATGAGCTATCAACATTTTGTTTGATCGTCAATAATTTTTATATAATGTGCTACTTAAAGCTTCCACTGCATTAAAACTTTATTTAAGTAAGACATCCAAGGATATCACCTTAGATGTGTATTTTTTTAAATAATAGGTTAACAAAGCAACTTCTTTGCAATGGTGGATGCCGATAGTCAAAGACAGAAAGGCAGAGAGACACGCAGACAGACAAAGGATTAATGGACAAAGAGAACGGCCTATGAAAGGTTAAATTAGAAACTGACAACCTTTGATAGTCAGGGCACGAAATCAGAAAAGTTATCACATAAAGGCATTTTGTGAAGAAAAGGGTTTGAGATCATTTCTAAAGGTAATTTGGTGTGCTAAATCCGAAAATCAATGTTGCCAAGCTGAAAAATGGCTTCTTCATCATCTAATTTGCATATTTTCAAAATGGCCGCCAAAATCTCAAATATGCAATTATAATGTTGTCATTTGTCATTTTTTCGACATGTTTTGTTCTAAATATCACAACTTACATGAAATAGACTAAAGTTAAATGGCTTACGAGGAACAACAATGGCTCTTTCACCATCTAATTTGCATATTTTCAAAATGGCCGCCAAAAACATAAAATCTGCTATATAGTATCAATGTTTTTGGCATAATCTTAACCAAACTGTTCCGATGTTTTGCTATAGAGTGTTTAAAACTAATGAGTTATTAATTTCAAAAGTAAATAGAACCCTGTTGACACTATTTTGATAATCTTTTACCGTATTACTGACAATAAAACCCCTTTAAACATACAGAATATCACTTTCAGGTCTCAAGTTTTTGGCATAATCTTAACCAAATTGTTTAGATATTTTGCTCTAAATTACTTAAAACTATTGAGTGAATAATTTCAAAAGTAAAAAGAACCACATGGACATTATTTTTAATAATCTTTTACCATATTACTGACAAAAAAACCTTTTTAAACATACAGAATATCACTTTCACATTGAATTTATTTATCTTTTTTTATCATTTTTGTAAAAAGGCGCCGTTAAAACACACAACTTTATAAACAATACCATTATAGACGTTTACATATACATTTTGATTTCCATAAAAAACGTGGATAGTTTAGATTTAGCCTACATAATAATTTGGGTCATTTTCAAAATAAAGCTAAGTTGAATATTTTAACACGTCTTTGGTACTTGTGACTAGATTGGAATGAGCTCCGTAATCCCACTTGCACTATTGAAAAATATCATCTGAATTCAATTATACAAGAATTGATTTGAAAACAGAAAAATACCATAAGAGCTAAGCACCGTACTTATTCCAATAAAACTGATAACACACCCCCAATTTTTAAATTGAGTTGCATGCCAAAGAACGTGAATGTGTCCAGTTTTCGAATATGAAATTGCTGCCTTCGTATAATCAAACGTTAAGTGCTAGCGCATTACGATCCTGTACAAAATTTATGTTCTCTCTGGTAATTAGACATTTCCCTGTCATGCTAGATATTTCAGGCATCAAAACAACATGGGGACTATTAGAGTTTACTCAGTGGTACATGTATGCACATTGTATTTTCTGGGCAAAACTTGGATTATGTCGTTGGTTCCAAGATTTTCATCAAAGATTAGTTTCCTATAAATCTAATGAGAAACTAACAATGTGGAAGGTAAAGTTAGATACAAACTTCATACAGAAGAACTAAATGAATTTGATGCGAATTTTCATGATAAAGTAAGAATCTACCCATACAGGTTGATCAACCCATATATTTCTTGAAAATATATTTTACCTGCTTTTATGTTTGACATACTAGCACGGCCCCTCTTAGAACGACGAAAAGTTGTCTAGAAACACGCGTGAAAAAATGACGACTACACTGATGTCAAGAAGTATTAAAATGAAACGTTTGAATAGAAGATGTAAGTCAGCTGTCTTTATCAGAAAAAACGTAGGCGTTGTAAACAAACACAACGTTTTTGATACATGTAGATAAGTTGGTTATTGTATTTGTTAGAATACAAAAAAGGCATCCTAAAACTGACTACATTTGATGACATTTTGCAAATCTTGGGTCAGCAACGAAGTTCAGCATTATCAAAGACTTTGAGCAGAATATTTGTATTCGGTACAATAGCATGATTTATCATATGAAACATACCCAACACTCGTTTCCAAAAAAAGGTTATTACAATGTTTCTTTCATGTAACATATCTGTTTTTTCAGCTATCGATGGAATTGATGCAAACATCTGCAGATTATGGGTTAATACTGGAACATAAGCTTCAAATTGTATTCTTCAAACATATTATTATATGACAAAGCGAAATTTAAATATCAGAATTTGATTCCTTCATGTCAATAGCAATGAAGCCATTAATGTCTCTGTGCAGTATCAGGCGGAAAAACAGTTCTCTTATCATAATCATTTCCTTCTTACTTGGCTTTCAGTTAAGGTTGCCTTGTGTGAAGAAATGTTGAGCATTGAAGACGCCAAAGCCTCTGTCTAGGAAATTCTTATTAATGTCCTGGTGTGGCAGCAATATTTTAACGCATGGAGGTATACACAAAGAAATCCATATTTTATATTTATGACAATTCATGACTAATGATATGGCCCTTGTCATGTCACAGCTCAAAAAGGGATTCTTATACGAATGCTATATGTCTTTCCTTCGGCAGTGCACAACCAATGATATGGGCTCTCGAAGAAACTGTCAATAATTTACGTATTATTATTAAATCGATGTTACAGTTCTAACAGTTTCGGATAAAGCTGCAATAGTTCAATAAATAACAACAGAGACTATGTATCCATGGCTTGTGGGTTTGAACCCATGGTTGTCAAAATCCTTTTTGACGTATTACAAAAAGTTTGTAACCAAATTGTGAATCGCTTACATATAATCTACATGTACGTGTGATAAGCAGTTATTGACTTTGATTGGATGTTGTACTTGTTCGAAACATGTCAGGAACATGATGAATATGTGCATCAGTCACTGTAATGTTAGTGACAATTTAACCATATTCAATCATTAAAGTTTATGTAAAGCGCATTTGTTGACCAGAAAATCTGTGTTATGTAATTTATTAGTCACTATATCCAGTTTTAGTATTATCTGTATCGTATGTAGATCAAAAATGAACATTTTTTTCTTCTGAAAAATTGAAGTTCAACATACCATAGTGAATTACGTTTGCCACACTCAACTAATTTTGCAATCTAACAAAATTTTGAAATCTAAGATAATTGTACTTTTTAATATTGTTCAGTGCATCACTTGGTTACATGTTCAATATGTGTTCAATTTCAAAAAAATGTATACAATTTGATTTTTAAGGATATCAAAATGTAAATTAAAACAATTTTAGTAACTATTATCTTGAGCGTTTTGGAATCATGAGTGTATATGATAGTGCAAAAAATGGAATTTTCCACAAAATTGAAGTCCCCACACTACATTATCCTTTATTAGAATGAATACGGTAAACCGTTTTCCAAAATGTTTGGACATTGATTCATATTTCTAAGAATTTATTGCGGATATCTTGGCAAGAAGTTTAATCGAATCATGATTTCAATATAGTGGATGGGATTTATCATCATTTTGGCATAATTATGTGAACAATTATTTACATGGTTTTTAAATTGGCGTGTTTGAGGAATGCTAAAAGAATTAAATATACACTCACCCGAACTCCTAAACGGCCACTTTTATTTTTTGAATAAATGAATCATATTAATTCACTTGGATTGTGTGTTTGTTTTTTGTACTTAACTAAGTGACATTCTATCTTTTCGAACAAAGAACAGTGGTGTCACGTCAAAAAAGAAGCACGTGACGTCATTTTGATCGAAACGAAAAAATTGCACGTGTGTATTTTGACTTACGTGATAAATATCGATTCTGTTTTGATTATTTATCCATATGGATAGTCCAGTCAGAAAAACATTTAACATGACAAGTATTATTATTAAAACGCGGGAAATGGCCTTCCGAATGTTTGATGTTGGGGCTCCAGTCAGAAAGGTTATTTTGATAATTTCCTTTTCTAACAAAATCTTACTGCAATCATTCGATTTCTTTTATTTCTGGGGTAAACATATCGTTTTTATTGTTTGTCGATGAATCGAATCTGATATTTGCGACTTTTTCACAAATAAGCAAATTTTGGATGAGTGCACGTGTACCGGAAGTGTTCATAAAACACGACGACGGCCACACTTAAGGACTACTATTCGTCAACAAGATGGACAGTTTTATTAAGCAATTTTTAGAAATAATTTCATGCATGTACAAATAACGAAAGACGAAATTTGGGTAATCCTAGCCACAAAGTCCACTACAAACGGCTATGAGGCGCTTTAATAAAAGCGATCCTAGGCCGCATCGTCAACGAAATGTCAAAGCCTTTGCATTGTGGAACATATTTGAAGCCTAAATTGTACTGAACATCCCCTATGTTATCTGAAAATGGATTGGAAAAAAATACGTTTCGTGATTAATCAAGAATCACGTCTTTGACTTGTTAAAAAAGACAGATTCAAGCACTGCCAAAGTAAATGATTTAGAAGACCTGACTCGGCAAACCTGGTATTTCCGCACTATATCATACCCTACAGTATCTTCAAGAATGCATATTATCCAAAAGAATATGATTCTTAGCCATGATAAATGCACACAGAGATCACATGAGATATTAAGTTGTGATATGCGAATTTTTATTTATGGGGTAGTGCACTTCTAAACGTCACAATTTCATTAATTTCGAACTCAGCTCCGTGAAACTTTGCCATATTTTTTAAAAATGAATGTATTTTACAAAGAATCAAAGCAACACGAATTTTCATCAGAGATGTTAATTTATAGGTGAAAGAATGAGGTGGCCGTTTAGAAGTTCGGGTGAGTGTATGGTCAAAAAGCGCCTACTCTCAAATTTGTTTTCTTTATCATATCTGGCATTGAAACTTTACCTTTAATGCATTACATTTTCAAAATAGTACTTAGAATAATTTTACTGCATTTCACACGGGAAAATAAAATGTTGATTAATGTTTCTGTTTCAATGGGTTTTTTTTTGCCATTTATACGGTAATTTTCAAATATGAATCTCATTTTTTTTTCTCAATTACCTATTAAATAATTTAGTTTTAGTCTATTAACAAGATATCTGTGATATTTAGAACAAAACATGTCGAAAAAATGATAAATAACAATATTATAATTGCATATTTGAGGTTTTGGCGGCCATTTTGAAAATATGCAAATCAGATGATGAAGGAGCCATTTTTCAGCTTGGCAACATTGTTTTTCGGATTCAGCATACCAAAATACCCTTAGAAATGATCTCAAACCCTTTTCTTCACAAAATGCCTATACCTTAAAAACTAAGCGACTTTTTCAGAATTTTGTCCTGACTATGAAGGAAAACCACCAAAGTTGGATCTAAAAAGTGGTTCAACATGACACTTGAGACCCACATGGATCCAGATTAGCGTGCTTATACATACAGTCTAATCAAGAGCTATGCTGTTCTCCAATTACTTCTTCATGACACGTGGCAACCGAAGAAGCACAGGGTGTGTCCCGATCAGACTGCATAAATGCACAGGCTGGTCGTAAAACATGGATGCCTCAAATGCTATTAGGGACCCATTTCCAGACCCTGATTATATATAAAATTCTCGGCGCGGAATCAAATGACACAACAATTACAGAAAAACGTCAGTAATTCTGTTATAACATGACTGATTTGAATTCAGTTTCAAGCAAAGGAAGTAAAAGAAAGTCAGAACTTGATGTGGTAGATATTTTAAAATCAGCTGGTAAAAAAGTTATTGGTAATCAAGTAATTTCTACCTTGGTGGCCAATAACTTTTTTCAGCCGATTAACAAAGAAAATTCAGCAAATCTCTGACGTGCTCCCGCTGAAATTGCTTTATACCAATTTTCAAATCGGTCGCTTATTGATAGAATTATTGAAAATTTCCTGCAATAGGGAACGATTTTATCCAGCTAACCGTGACGTTATTTCGGACAAACAATAGTATTTCGTAAGTGTTGTCATAAAATCTCGCAACTACGGCTTGATTCAAGCCGTAGATACGAGATTTTATAACAACACCCATGGTTTATCAAAACAAAACATTTAACTGAGTCTATTTTTAGCACCAAATTCATTGCCATTGTTGTGTAATTTGATCCCCGCCGTATAATTACCAGATATGGAATATAAACAGTTCCTTGTGGACAATTGTCGATTTTTGTTTCCGTCTGTATAACCTCTCGAACGTGGTTGAAATCAAACAGGAGTGATATTGTTGGAGGACCAATCTTGCCTTCGTGTTTCGTTACTGTACAATCATCAATAGGAAAGTCTGTGTTCCAATTACATAACTGACAGAATATATTCCTAAATTCCACGGCAAAAGGTGACCTGTAAAGTTCACATGCTGTAGCCAAGTTTGTGTTATAGTTAAGCCACCGTCCAGTTTGATTACAAGTGTCGATCACATCGTAACAACGTTCCACACTCACGTTGTCAGGTTTGATTACAGACAGATCACAACTGTCTATCGCCAGGACGTCCTCTAAGAGAGTGTTTGGTGTAATTTTCTTGATAGTATCCGATGTACAGTCTAGCTGTAGTTGCCATGACATCAGAGCGGCAGGTTCCTCGAAATTACATTCCGCACAATACTGGTTCCGGTATGTGTTACCGGAAGCGGTGCTTGTCACAGTCAGGAAATAGTCTAGGCCGGAACTTGGATCTTCGCCACATTTTCGGAATACTTCTGAGTTGGTATAATTTGTTCGGCATTTTGTTATCATAAAATATTTTTTACCGTTACGATTTTTCATTCTTCCAAGAACGCATCTATAAAGTCCACCTGGGGGTAGGTTATTTTCCGGAGCAGATTCGAGCAGAATATCCGGGCAACATTCACCTCTCTTGTAGCAGTCTGAATCACATGAACAACTGCTGCAGCATTTACTTCCTAACCTAAAAGATTTGTCATTAAAATATTCAGCAAGAATGTCTGTATTACATACATCTATGTTATTACATGATGCTGCATCTCGATAACGAACGTAATCATCCACAATGTCACATTTGATAAACGTTGTGAAACATATCAAAAATAAAAGAACACGTGTCTGTATCAAATATACTTGAATTGGATCCATATCAGTTGTAAGCATGCTAAGACAAGCTTTAATTAAATGCAGATGCTTCCTTGAATAAACATTATCTCATTAAAGACACATTTGGACAATATCAAGGATCTATGCCCAACCGAGTCTGTGATGGAACAAAAACCTTGCTGTCCTGGCACGGCATTTATATAGGTAGGCAATGGGATCAATAGCTTATTATAATGTCTAAATAGTCAATTACATTAACCCCTTTTCAATCGTCGATATGCTAGGTCGCTTCATGTTGAGTTGAGATCCAACGTCAGTGCCAAGTCAAAGAAAACTAATAAGATGGATAATGTCATGTTTATGTGTGTACCCCAAAAACGTGAAATAACGTAAAATCTCGCTGGTGACATGCCAAGAGTTGCATACCCTTTATCAACAAATCTGTTAAAGTAACAATAATCATTTTGTGCATTTTTGTTCGTTGTTTTACAAAATATCAAGTCAATAACTGTTAAGGGGGAATGCTCTGGACAGTTTCCTAAATTTTTTCCCAATAATAGAATTTATTTATATTTCGTATGTTGAAATTACATGTTATTACCAATTGAAAAATAAAATAAAAATGGATGGTCAGCGATCTTGTTTGAATTTTATAGGCATTCGTATCACATACCCCTACATCGAAAAAAATGCACAATTTCTTGCACCTGTCCAAGGTCACAAAAATGCTATTACAATGGTGTTAATTCATCGTTTCGTCCCGAAAACGGATTTAAAGTAACGTCTTACTTTTAATAAGAACAGAAAACCCGATGAATTCCAATGATTTTTTTTCATTTGTACATATGTTGTAAAGTAATATTTCCTGAACAAAATATAAAAAAATCAGGGTAAGTTTTCCAACTCGTTTTCGTGTCAGATTTATATGCCTTTGACTAGTAATGACCATTTTCGAAAAAAAAAAAAAAAAAAAAAAACCAAGGTTATGTTTTCAAGTCATATAGCAAGTTATTCTGAGTGGATATTTTCAAATGTTATATCTATTTAGAGACTTAACATATGGACAAATGTGATGGAATGATAGAAAGAAATATTTTAAAACCATTTTCTGGAAAATAATTATGGGAAAAGTTGAAAAATCACATTTTTTGGGAAAATTTTGCAACTATTTTTCAATTCGCCGAAATAATTACCCAATTAATATTTTTTTGTTTTTGTCTATTTTGAAGATAATACCAAGAGCTATTTTAAGCAAAAAAGCAGCACCCCTTTCACGCAAATAAAAAAGATATTTGACTTTATCTTACCCCACCCATCCTGTTTTAGTCTAATTATGACAAAAATATCTATAGATCTATTGTAAAAAAAATCTAAAATTTTCTGGCATATGTTTACATTTAGAACAATAAATTACTTCATTTGACATTCACCATCACAAAAAGATGATTTCGCTTTAAAAATTTGATGAAAATTGTATCATGGGCATATTGTGCCACAGAATAAAAACAAAATTCGAAAGTCACGTGGCCGCTCTCCAAACTTACCTTTTTTAAAAGAACAGTTATCTAGTTATATTTGAAAAACACGTGAACTGTTGAAACGTTTGGACATCAGCATAAATGCGCTCAATGTGCCGACAGACACATGGATAGACACCATCCAAACTTTTGATGATTCCATTTCTACAAACATATCGTTGGAGTTAATGCAAACATCGTAACTACAGGTTTAATAAAGTTGTAGTTACGAGGTTTTGCATTAATACCGACGATATGACTCCATGTAAGCGAGAAGTCCAATGATTTCTTGAGTGTTTACAAGCTAGAACTGAACTACAAACTATAGCTCGTCTTACTTTTACCTCGAACCTTGAACCTGATCAACCTTTTCCCAAATGACAAAGATTTAGACTTCTCCGAATTGAAGGATGTTGCAGACAATAAAATGTAACAATATGTTAATGAATATGGAGTTTCTATTTTCATAGCACAGAAAATATATCATTGGGTGAAAAGAAGAAATGCCAGTTATCAGCACCATCGTCTTTTTTCTCTCAATGTTTTCCAAAACGTTTTTTTTTGCTATGGTCGTCAAAACAATTCTTATATGGGGAAGGTTTAATGATATGCAAATGCAAATATCGAGAATTATTTGCAGAGTTCATCAAAGATCCAAACAGATAGACGATCTGTTTTTGCGATGAGAAAGATATCAGAAATAATCTATACTGACGTCCAAAAGAAACGCCCCAGTCCTAATAAATGTCCGATTATTCAGTTAACCTGATTTGAAATTACAAAAACTTATTTCCATCTGTAAATTTGATTATCTGTTGTTTAAAAATGATAATAAAGAAATAATCAAATTGTAACAGTTTAGAATCAAAGCGCTGAAAGCGCTGAAGGCCTTGAAGAATTTGAACACATGCAGATTATTGGTATGAGAAAGTTTAAATATTCTTCAACTTCAGCAATAATCAAAGCGCTGAAAGTGCTGAAGGCCTGGAAAGTGTACGAAAAATAACAAGAGTAACATTTTAATCTTTTATTTTCTTTTGAAGAAGTTTCGAACAAATTTGAACACATGCAGATTTTTGGTATAAAACAAAAGTAAAATGAACAGAAATCATCTGTATGGTATGAAACAAAAGTAAAATGAACAGAAATCATCTGTACTGGATGACCACTAGAATCATGGGGGCCAAATTATCAAGGATCAGGTAAGAAGGATTTCGATTGCAGATCTATCCTTTTTATTTATTGCATGATCAATTCCTGTCCAAATTGTGTTAACAATAAATCTGAGACCAAAAGCGGTCTTAAGACCATGAATAATTTGGGCCCTGCCCCCTGGTTAATAAATCATCGAAACACAATAGCATATTATCAGAACATTATATAAAAAATAAGTGCATGTCGTTCTTTAAACCCTTTATCATTCCATTACCAAACGGCAAAATTTTAGACTTGACCAAATTCAAAGATGTTGCAGACGACAATTTCAAGTAATTACTAAATATAATTTCACATTTTTTCACAATGTTTTTTTCAAACCCATTATCTCTAGGGGAGTCAAAAACAGTCATTATGTGGGAATGGGTTAATAAATCTGTTATTATTTTGCTGCTGAAGCTAGAAGTTTTTTTTTAAATTTCCCTTTGTGGGCATTTTCTTATGTTGAAAAAGACATGTTTTGGTTAAATTTCAATTATAACATGCAGGTCAAAACATATAAGAGAACATGAAATATCATGGAAACACAATAGCAAATTATCTTGACATTATATAAAAATATGCGAGCAAAACTAATTATATACAAGAGGGCCATGATGGCCCTATATCGCTCACCTGAGTTTCCGATTCTACAGACAAGTATAGTCTGGTCTTGGATTGGATACAGTTTGGTAGGTCATTTATATAGACTAAGAAAAGACATGGACAGAGCACTGAAGCCTGAGGGACGCCTAAGAGAACTGGTAGAGTAGTTGATGAGTGATCATCAATACCTACTCTTTGAGAACGATCCTTTTAGAAGGATTATATCCATCTTGAGATCAGTGGAAGGACACCCAGCTTATTCAATTTGGATATTTAATTGCTGTGATCAACCTTCTTCTTCTTCCGGTTTAGGTCAGGGTTCTTCATAGAATGTATATTTGACCTACGATGGGATGAGACAATCACCTCTTCCATTGGTTATGTATAGCTAAAAGTCTATACGGTACAGTTAAAACTATGTACACCCATCAACCGGTTACTTGCTACTGGGTAGGGCCGCAGAATGCTGTGGTAGGGCGACCCTGAGCCCCTGAGCGTAGTAGCATCTGAGACGGCTATAGGGAGGTGGTTCCAAATCAAATGCCTTACTAAAATCCATTTCAAGTATATATCCGCTTGTTGACCATTTTCAAGATTGTCGTATGCTTCTTGGGTAAGGCTAATCGATTGAGATTCACAGGTATGTTTTGCTCTGAAGCCATGCTGGTACTGGCTAAGTAGATTATTCTTATCAAAGTGACCCATGATGTTTGTTATCAGGATGCGCGCCATAATTGTTGATGCTTTGCAGATTAAAGAGATTGGCCTATACTTGCTGGATTTATACTTTGGACAGCTTTTTATAGACGGGTGCTACTGTTTTACTTCTCTAATCTTTGGGGACAATACCTGTTTCTAGAGAAAGATTGGAGATGACCTTGACAATAGATCAACTGTATATCTTGTAATATTTCTTTACACCTCTGGTAAAATATGTTTTTTGGATAACAATGCGGCATAATTAGAAAATGTACGTTCTGCTCAGTATTTTTTTTTGTGTGTGCTATATTGAGCACAATTTCCAAATTTATTAATGCCCATTATGTCGTCTGCATTAGCTTTGGAATTTGACAAGTCAAAAGTTTTTACATTTTGGAATGGGTGAGATAATGGTAAATTCCATATTTTATATCTTGTTCAAACAATCAAGATGAAGTAATGGATTGAATAACGATTTATTAAATGAAGTTAAAGCATTGCCGACAAATCGTGATGTTATTTCTATATATCTTCACAATATATCATTTAGAACCTTATTAAATCATAAATCTGCCTATTAAAACATAACTATCTAACACATACAAATACATAGATATATAAATAACAAATTTTTAAAACAGATTAAAGAATAACAAATCGTTACTATTACCTACGGTATTGGAAAACCAAATATTTCAAGTGTGTATCGGTAATCACTGACGCGTTCCGTGTGTTCCGGTAATTACTATGCGTTCCATGGTGTTCCGGTATTTCTATGGACCCAATAGTTCTTTCGCGGGGGAAAACGAACATTTACGGAAAATTTTGCAATGAACGAGTTTCTTTAAATATTAGAGGAACGTATGGTACTTTCGGACAGTTAAGTGATCGTCAGCCATTATTTAGATAGGTGAAGACAAAAACTGTATCTTATGTCACAATCAGAAAATTCTAAGCCTTTTCCCCGGCATCGGTAGGCCTAATGAGAAGTATTAAGCGTATAAAACCGGGTAGGAGGAAAACAAAATTAGTCATCAACGACAGGTTATTTCGGACACATCGGGTCTGATCGGACAGGCCGATAATCGAGCTAGATTTATTTCAAATAATTATGTTTGCACTTTTACGTAATTAATTTGGAACAATCTAAAATTTTGTTTGGAAAGGTTTTAGGTAAGGTAAAATACAAATGAACGATCTAAGATATTTATTGCACATCGAGTATTTCGTAAAAAAAAAATAAAAATTATACGCTGATGGCTGGAGTTGAACGTCGGTCCCCAGAGTTCTGAGACTTCGCCATTACCGCTCGACCACTGAACTTGTTGAACAACTTGTGACATAGAGTAGGTTATATATGAAGGCGAATGGATCCGCGCATAATATTATGTTGCAATCGATTTCTTGATTGTAAATATTTTACGATTTTAAATGCCTTTACTGCTATCAACGTATGTATTTACTTCTTTTGTAATGTACATGGGTCGAAATTTACAAAATCTGCATAAAGTAGTATAAATCTAGTCCAGTTCCGATTTACTTTTCATCGCGCAAGAACACTATATATCTGCGTTCAACGTTTTCACAAGATAAAAATTCAGCACGCCCTGAGAAAAATGACATGCTAAATTTGGCCTCTTCAAGGCCAAAAACGGCACATTTAAACAGAGCGGTATCAGAATTTTTATTTGGAAATCTGTAGCACGTGGTTCAAACTTTACTTGCGACGATAAAAGATACCGTAAAACGGCTTCTTTGGTGACCACAATTATTGAATACTAAACGCGACGTTGATTTCAACGTTTCAAACCTGAAACGCAAATGACGTTAACGTAAGACGGCTTCTTGTATAACAAGCGTTACGCGAGGTCTACCTGACTTTGGACGATTGGCAAATGTTTCTCTAACTCTAACTCATCAACCAAGATGCCAGATCGTGCAATGAAAGACGCTAAAACGTCAGGCGGCTTATTTTCTACTTCCCCGTATTCGAAAATGGCTTATCTACGAGCTCTATTTTCAAAGCAGTGTGTCTATTTTAAACGTAAATGACAACAACAACAGTTATCCAAAAAATACTTATTTGACCACCACAGTAACAGACTACTCGACAGAACATCGATCCCAACGTCACAAACCTGAAACGTGCATGACGTTAACGTGGAGAATTATCATGCTTTATAGGCGTTAAATGAGGTCTACTTGAGCGTGACCGATCGATAGATGTTCGCGGAACTCTAACGCGTCGATCAAGACACCGAATCGAGAAACACAAAATGTTAAACCATCTTTCGACTTGTTTGTGCATTCGTCGCATTAAAAAAATGCCATATTACGCGCTCCCTTTTAAGAATTCAGTCTTGGTATCCTTCAATTTGGATGTTTCATTAGAAAATCTTTAAACTCATGGTCGCCTATCCAATAACACATGCCACTGTGTAAAATATGACCCATTTCATCACGTGATAAACATACACGAAGCGCGCGTAGAAAACGTGACCAGTCACCGGAAATGGACATATTGGAGAATAAAAACGCACTTTTTTTTCATTTACCGTAATTGTCGGTCAAAATGATGATATACAGTATATTTTACTAACATTGTAGCAGGCATATGAAAAATAACGACAAATTTCACTGGGGTGTTTCTTTTGGACGTCAGTTTCTTTTCTTTTCTTTACAGACAATTAGATACGTAAATAATGTAAATATGTGACCCGTCACGCTTAAAGGGACCTTATCCGAACTACAAAATCCAAATTTTGACAAACTTGTCAGACTCACCACAGGTCAACCAGATCCCGTATGCGAAAAATGAACATATAGAAAGATGGGAAAACATTCTGAATTTACAAGATTACATAAAAAGTGAAAAGTGTCGGCCCTAGTCTGGCTGCGCGGACTGCGCAGACAGACTAGGGTCGATATTTTTCACACTTCCGACGGGTCACATATGTATAGCTCACGATAAATGACCTGGCAGAACATCTCTAGCTGATAGTTAGAGGTACCACGTCAGGTAAATATTCTTGAGCTATATGTCGCTCCAACAACTTCTCAAATCATAACAGTTAGCAATATGATCATATGCCATCTATATTTAAAACACGCATGTCCATTATAATATACACATACATGTATACATGTATACATGATAGCATTATTCTACCTGAATGTTTTGATACTCAGTTTTCTAAATCAAAAGAATCCCAAGAATGCTCTATTACATTCGAACACAAAAAGCTACATTGGCTGATAAACGCGCCGGCGATGGGGCATCGATGGGGTTTTTGATAATATCGGGGCGGGGGGGGGGGGGGCGTCGATTAAAGGACTTATCAACTGTCGAGTTCATCAATACATGCATGATAAGCAATGTATCTGCAAATGTTTACTTTAGTGTACTGTCGGTACTTAGTCCGATGACATGCAACTGAATCGTAGATTAATATGGCGTACCAAATGGGTCAAAAGTCTATTTAGAGCGTGCATGCATAAAATTTACGCGAGCAGTTAAAAATTTATGCGTCGACGCGTAAATTTTCAACTGCTCGCGTAAATATACGCGTCGACGCGTATTTTATCTATTAACCGATCAGATCCTTCGTTTCATCCATCAATTTTATGGTATAAAGGGAAATATTTCTAACCGCCTCTCCCATTGGCCAGCCTCGGTTTCGCATTTTCTACTGCTGCTCGCGCAAAATTTACGCGTCGACGCATATTTTTTCAACTGCTCGCGTAAATTGTATAAAATTTACGCGAGCAGTTGAAAATATATGCGTCGACGCGTATATTTTTGCTTGCATGCTCTATATAGACTTTTGACCCATTTGTGCGCCGTAGATTAAAAGCATCGGCCACCGGCACCGTGTCGTTGCTTTTATTTGACTACACGACAAAACGATTCCTTTGAAACATAGTCAGTGGTGTGCTACTGATCGGCCGAAAATATACACGAACCACAGAGACCGATTTGGGAAAGGGTTAGTCTTGATTTTCATATTCTGTTATACTGTCATTATTTTTTCTATTACAATAGCCGAACAATTGAATAAGGATTTATTTGCATTGATTAGAAGCTAATTACCTTGTAAAATGTACCTCTATGTTTCCGATGACAATCGGTGTATCCTAATTGGTCAAGTCGATGGCATTTAATGGATATGTCTGATAGAAGTATTCTTTGTATCTGATTAAATTCAATCATTGTGGTTCTACGAGGGGCGTTCAATTAATTTTGGAACTGGGGTTCTACAAGCCATAGTTATGTCGCAATTCAATTTTAGGTTTCTTCAATCTTTAGAAGTAATCCTCTTTGACAACCACACACTTCTGAAGTTTTGAGATCCATTACGTATATGCCAATAAATGGGCCTCATTTGGAACCCCCCACAGACACTGGTAAATTGCACTGCATATGGAACATGAAGACCTATACCGACGACCAGAGGCCTTTTTTCGTCATCATGGGGAACACAAAAAAGCCACAAGGGCTTAAGTCCAGCTATAAGGGTGGACGAAGACGCTGTGCAGCATGTGTCTCTTCCAGGAAGTCTTGGACAAGAGGACACCTGTGGACAGCTCCGTTGTCATGGATTTGGCACATGCTTCTTTAGTCGGTCCTAGACCTGCTCTTTTCGTAATATTTTTTTTACTTTCGCCGACATACATTTCTTGTCTGAATGACCGGCGATTGTGGTACTATTTGAAACAGTAAATTGAACAATACACCCGTTACATTTGAAAATTACCGCGTACAAAACTTTTGCCGCGCTTTTAATTTTTTGGCTATTATGGACCTTGCCTGATCTTGCTAATGACACACCATTGGTGCTCATAATAGAAGATTATTATTAAATCATATGTATAAAGCTCAGAAAGCCCACATTTGTTGCATTTATTGCATTTTTTCAAAATATGTTTTGCCACCTTTACACGAGTGGCTCTCTGTCCTTTAGGCAGCAGATGGGGGACCCAATAGGCATAAACCCCTCTGTGTTTCAACGCTTTCGTCATAATCGTATTACATGTCCCCGATGAAAAAACAACTGTATCTGCCAATTCTTGCACATTGAACCATGTGCCTTGTTCGGTCATGTCGGAATCTACAGCAACAATTGCTTTGGTACTAGCTCTACCCGGGTTGCCTTAGACGGGGCATCATTCATGCCAGTTTTACCAATTTTAATTTTTATTAACGTCCTAAAAACTCGCATATGTTCAACGTTCAAATGTCCATGAATCTGATATAGTCCATTATATGCACGTGATGCAGATATGTCAAAGCTTTTGCGACCTTAAATGTAGACCCGTACATCCTGCTTTAGTTCGTTTTCCATTTTGCGCACAGCGAAAAAGCCAGTGTATATGACTGAACCAACTTAAAAGTTCAATAAATTTTGAAATAGTAAACGAATTTGTCTCAAATTTTGACCAAGTATTGACAGTAAGTTTCCGTCAAATAGCCGCAAGCACGACTAGTTCCATAGATCGAACCATGAGGTATGGTGAACCATTAGTACTACTTTTAATTGAACGTCCCTCGTATTAATTAGAGATTTACGAATTAGTACGAAATGAAATACGATTACGAAACCGAAATGAATTGTAGGGACAGAGGGGGCATCTCAATATACGTGACGATGGTTCCCCTTCTTCTGCGTTGACTGATTGTGTATAAATTCAGAGGTGGTGGGTTCAAATCCTACTTTGTCTTCTTTCCTTTTTTTTCTTTCTAAGTACCGGCATTCCCTTTTAATAACGGATAGGATTGAAATATTTGTACTAAAACACAATTCAAAGGCAAATATTAATTTCAATTTTGTATATACCATTTATTATTTCATCGAAAGAAAAATTTGAACATGGAATTATATACAAACCGCAGATGTCATCTGTACAGCGAAAAACTCATTCACAGAAGAAGGATTATCCCGTTGCCGCATGTTGACACTTTATGAAGCCTCACATGATAAGGCTTTGGAAAATGAATAAATGGTTTGTAAAAAACACTTTCTCCATTTCCCACAATGTTTTCTACCCCAAAAGTAACCAAATTTCAACATTTCTTATAACTGAAAATGTCGTCTGCACCTTCTTTCAATTTGGACATGCTTTAAATAATGTCGTTTGGTAATTGGTTATACTTTACGTCACAGAAGGGTGTCTTTTATAACAAATTAACTTCAGAAGAAGGATATCCACCTCTTGCGTTAATTAAGAAAACACAACGAATTTTACCTTCCGTGATGTTTGATCCTGCCCTTAACCATGACCGATTCTCGACGGAAAAGTGTCGACTTCGATAACGCCTAGGTAGCGCTCCCATTTGCATCGACCGATCTGTGTCCGTCATTTAATATTTAATATGTGAACTGTGATTCATCACTGAACAAAATTATTTACTGGCGGGTTTAGCCATCCTCGATGTACCTTGCACAATTACATGCAAATATCTGGCTACGTATGTGCATAGGTGTATAGTATATGGCCGACTTTAATCTCCGCTCCCGAAGTCAGTCTAAACGCCAATTTGGTAGTAATGATATCCGATTGTTTTGGCTGCAATTTGTGTTGCTGAAAATGGTCCGTTCCTTGATAGTTGAGAGGTTCGTATTCTATTTCATTAGCCTGAGTAGTGACTGGGCTATGGATGCGTCGAAGAAAGCCAATCGTTCTGAAAACGGGAATGCCTGACGGAAAAGAGCGAGTTTTGATATAGATTACTTAGAATTTATTGCTGGTAACAAAGTCGATTTAAAATCGTTACCTGACTGAACTTTTGCCATACATTGTGAGATATATGTATGATTGACGAAGCGCACTAAAATTCGGACCACGGCAGCAAATGGCACCACAGCTTGGACCGTTCCAAAGACCATTCATCTGGCTTGAACACCAAATCTGAGTAATTCGAGTAGAAATGTCTAAAATATTCACCGTGTCTAACATTTTACCACGTATATATTTTCACTGGTGGTGAACTCGGCCAAAGCGTGGGACGTTTTTTCGCGATCATAGTATTCCGTCGTTGTTGTTATAAAATATCGTAACTACGGCTTCGATAAAGCCATAGTTACGAGATTTTATAACAACACAGACGGTTTGTCAATACATATCGGTAATACCCGGTCTATTTTTAGAACAAATTTATTGTTATTAGAAATACTATCCAATCAGATCTTTAAACTCACATTTAAACGCAAAATACCTTGTTGTAGAGAAAAAACGTCCCTCGCTTTGGCCGAGTTCACCACAAGTGATTTTGTGAACATGTTGGTCACGCCGATTACTATCGGTAGTAGGCAATGACTTCGAGTTGCACGTGCAGCATCAAATTCATTGATTTGAGCACCGGCTCCGGAGTTCAGTGAAGAATGACAAACATAAACATGTTAATGGTATAAAAATTGAAGCCATGCAGATTGATTCTTCCTGGAAAAATGAAATTGAAAATTATTCGCATGTACAAAAACATTCGCAAAATAAGATTGTGCTGGAAGTGTGGGTCAGTATAAAAAAATCACAGTACATTAAATTAACACTTATAATTACGAAAAACTTTGAGAGAGAAGAAGTAATTGCTTACGACCAACATGTTCTCCCTTTCCTTCAATATTTACTTGGCTATTTGATACACTATTTCGGCCATGGAAAGAGTTTTTAAGTCGTCTGCAACACCTTTTGATTTTGACAACCCTAAAACTGTCTCCAATTGGACATTTGCGCCCCTTTGCCTTGTTTCTAAAAAGTGCTACGTAATCAAAAAACAACATGGCACCTCATCTGGACAAATACAACAACGTTGTAATGTTTCATGGACCTAAGTCAAACGATTCAAACATTAGGGCAATGAAATAATAATAGTTTACGGACGGACGGATTGGCGGACGGACGGTCGTCCGGGCAAATATTGTGAGATCAGTATACCCCTCCTTACTTCGTATGTGTGTGGGGGTATACTAATTCCCTCTGGTAGATATCTAGCTCTCTTTATTGTGGATGACCTAATGAAAAAATATCTCAGACGCTTTTCACAGACCATTGCTACTACAGCACTCCTTGAAATGAAAGTATTTACCATTTCGGAAAAAACAAAATATAAAGACCGTCAAATTTGACAGCTGCTATAGACAACAAATTGGGTGTTGATAGCGATATGATTTGTGATTATTCTTTCGTCCCGATGCTTTTTGATGCCTTTTTCTATAAGGGACCTCGAAATCATGCCTTTCTTGTGGTTATCAGTATTTCATTATTTTGTCTCAATTATGTTGCATGCGTTTTCTTTTAGGGACGTCAAATCCTGTTTTTTTTAAGTCAAAGTTTGAAAGTATATGAAAAAGTTGGTTTTACATAGAATAACATAGAGGCAAATATGAGTGACCTGCCACCATATTCCATGTATCCTGAAACATCCCCCTGATTTCATTTCCATTTCCATTTCGTATTCCATTTCGTACTAATCCGTAAATCTCTAATATTAGGCCAGTGATGTCTAACCTTTTCCCAGACGACAATGTTAAGGTCTGTTTGAATGGAAAAGGGATTGCAGCCTACGAAGGTAATGCTAATTCATGTAGAAGATATCAATGCAATGGCACAGAAAGCATTGAAGGAAAACGGGAGAATGCTGAATACAAGCATTTTCTTCCTTTCCTGAAAGACTGTAAACATCGATATTCAGTTAGACGCCCAAAACAGTGCCGTCGTATGGCAGACTGGACAGTACACACGCCAGGTATGGTCCGGTCATGGTATCATGGCAAATGTTTACAGAACTTTTAATATAAACAACATAATGTACCGAACTCTAATTAACAGTAATTCAACTGTAATTCTGCATGTGATGGTTCGAATCTTGCAGGTTTCTCACACCTGCAAGATTCGAATCAACGCATGCATAATTGTATTTCAAAGGAATTAATTTCTTACCACGGCAGACATTTATGCAGGCAATGTTTGCCTTATTTGATGCGTTATGATAATGTCACTTGCTTTACGTCCGGGAGTGTAGCATGACGGCTGGAATTTGATAGGGTTGTCCTTCCAGTATATGTTGAGCTGACTCTTAAAGGGGGAATAACACTTAACATCTTGCAAATTTGCCGAGAACTTCGTACAAAAAATAAATATATATTATTAAAATATGGTCTTTCAATTGCATATATGCCAAATCTTAGCTTTCTACCTTGTGTATTGGCTTAGATGTCGACGGATTTAAAACCCCATATGTTCCATTATTGTAAATATTATCCCCGGGATATTTTATCTGGTAAACTGTTCCAAAGGTTCACGATACGGTTTGAGAAAAAGTTTTTACGAACATCTAACCTTGCACGATTCTTGAAAAGTCTCAAGGAATTACCTCTTGTCACAGGGTTTTCTACTAATTTGAAATACTTGACTTTGTCAATGTCTTCAAGCCCATGTATAATTTTGAAAACTTGGATAAGGTCCGCCCTAATTCTACGATATTCCAACGTTGGAAGGCCCAATTTCAAAAGACGCTCTGTGTATGTTAGATTCTTTAGGTACGGAACCATTTTCGTTGCCCTTCGTTGGACATTTTCAACAGCATTGCAGTCCTTTTTGTAATATGGAGCCCAAACGCAACTCGCATATTCGAGGTGAGGCCTAACAATTGATTTATAAAGGGACAGGAACATTTCTTTATCCATAAATGTAAAACTCATAAAAACCAGGCCAATATTTCTGTTTGCTATTTTTACTTTATTATTGATGTGTTCTGTGAATTTCAAATTAGTATCAATAGTGATCCCAAGATCCTTTTCACTCTGGACTTGCTCAATTGGTATTTATCGGTCTCCTATATTCATTTTATATTGCGTTTCTGTGACCTTTGTGCCTATATGTAGATGTTTACATTTATTTGTATTATAGAACATTTTCCAGTCTTCTCCCCATTTTACAGCGTCGTCTATTCCCCTCTGAAGATCATATGTATCTTGGTCAGAATTGATGTAGTTATACATTTTGAGTCGTCTGCAAATAACTTTTTGTACATTGTTAGAACATCTGGCAAGTCATTAATGTATATTAGGAAGAGTATTGGGCCAAGGACACTTCCTTGAGGTATCCCACTTGTTATTAAAGATTTGGTTGACTTGGCACCATTGGCAACCACTTGATGTGTTCTGTTTGATAAAAAGTCCGAAATCCATTTGTGCACTTTACCTCTTATACCATATGCCCAGAGCTTCTTTAATAGCCTATTGTGTGGGACCTTATCAAACGCCTTACTAAAGTCTAAGTATATGATGTCTACGCTCTTGTCATATTAAGAAGATATTTTCCCTGAACTACTTAGGTAAAATTTGTAAACATGTAATATAACATCTTGACCGAACTATACCAGTTTTGAAACGTAAATGATAATTGGAACTGATAATATGAGACTTAAAATCTAGAAAACATGGTGGGAACTCGGGAAAATAATGGTAAACAATATACGTTTCCCAACAAATATTCTATTTTATGTAAAAAAACATAAAATAGTCTCTGTGGTTTGATTGCGTAAATCCTTTCCAAATCGACAAATTTTATAATGTTTATATTAATCCCTCTATGTATCAAGGTGCGGAGTTATATGACACAACAATTACAGAAAATCGTCTATGATTCTCTTAAGGGGGAATGCTCCAGTTTCCTAAATTTTTTTCCCAATAATAGAATCTATTTATATTTTGTATGTTGAAATTACATGCTATTACCAATTGAAAAATAAAATAAAAATGGATGGTCAGCGATCTCGTTTGAATTTCATAGGCATTCATATCACATACCCCTGCATAGAAAAAATGCACAATTTCTTGCACCTGGCCAAGGTCACTAAATGCTAATAAAATGCTGTATATTCATCGTTTAGTCCGGAAAATGGATTTGAAGTAACGTCTTACATTTAATAAGAACAGAAAATCCGAAATATGTGCTTCTATAAACGTGTAAATGTATAAAACAGCATTCTCGCGTGTTCGGTTAGATCAACAAAGCTGGAGTGTTTTATGTCAAAATCTGCATATTTTTGGAAATATTTCAAGTTCTACATAATAGAATTTGATGAAACTCCCTCATTGTATTAAGCAACATGTACTGGTAATAATTCAAAAAGAAAATATTTAGGTCAGCGCACTTATTAGTGAATTACAGGATTCTTTATCAGCTACACATGAATAAAATGACACAAAACGGTGGTAACTGCACACACACTTACGACTGTCTTGCTCTAAATAATCGATTTCCATCTTGGGGAAATCAGTTTCGCATAATAAATACATTTTACCATCGAAAATAGTAAATTGTAATAATGTATTATATTATTGAAAATATGGTAGCGAAACATATTGGTACGAAACATTTAATTTACTACAGTAAAGACCGAGTGTTCCGAAAAACTGGAGCATTTCCCCTTAATATAAGACTAATTTGAATTCGGTTTGAAACAGAGACGGTGGAAAACACCAGTAATTTGGTGAATGTGGTTGATTAAAAAAAAACTGATAAAATAGTATTGATTAGATAGTAAAATTTAACTTGGTCGTCGATAACCTTTTTATCGGCTGACTTTTATTTCAGTAATTTATACTTGTATCTTTTGTTTTTTATCTATTTTCTAAACTGATCATAGCATGAAACGTCTTTGTAGCAGGGACATTTTCCCACATTTTGCCAATTTTAGGCAATGCTCAAATGTTTACCAGAAAAGTTTGCAAACCCTAATAGATTTGATAAGAACTAATATTATTCGACAAAAAGATATGACTATAGTTATTCCAAGAAGTAGAATAAATAGCAGCAGTCCAAATCTGTTTATAAGAGTCGGTATTAAAGTGATGGGCTAAGTCAATGTCGGCTGGGTGTTTTCTTCACCAGATGGTAAAATTTAGAAAATTGGAAACTTGTTTCTGCAATACTGATCGGTTGTATTTTTTCCTTTTCACATCAGATTAGGCTAATGCCACCTCCCTTAACGTTAGTGTCAATGAAATAAATGTAATAAGTCATTATCGTAGAAAGAAAAAAGTAACATTGTAACACTTTGCCCCAGGCACTGTAACACTTTGCCCCGATGCAGGGGCAAAGTGTTACATTTTGTCACCATTTTTGTTTTCTTTCTTACATATCAATAAATAAGCAAATTATGCTGCAAAAAACTAATATTTGTTCAGAATTTAATAATTTTTTAGATTTTATGGTTTACACGGCCGTAAGGTATATAATACTGTCAAAATTTTGATACGTGGAAAAAATGTAACACTTTGCCCCGGTCTCCCCTACTCAGGAGTAATATCCACAGATTATTAAAACTTCCCAAATTCTAAAAACAAGCTTTAAGTTTTAGAATTGTTGAATATCACCCAACATTCTCAAATGTTTGTCGATTTACAGTCCATTTCAATGTAAACAGAGAATTAATTAGATAAAATAAAAAAATAAAAAAATAAAAGTAAAAAATGAAACTCTTCAGTGTCAAAATTGCATTCGGCATACTGACGTTAATTTGACGTCAAATAACGTAACCAATAGCTACAACGTTACGTATCATAAAGGTAAGTTTTTTTTTCTTTTGGAAGTTTTGAAAGGGTGTCGTTAATCTATATATGAGCTTAGATCTGAAAAAAAATATTAAAGTATATAAGTTAACGTAACCATTTCTCTAACAAAACCTGCCTTTGACGCCCCTGATAGAAAAAAGGCTTGGGAAAAAATGTAGACAAAATACGAAGTTCTTGTTATTTTCTGTTATTTCTTCTTTTTTCTCAATGTTTCCCCAAAGACTTTACTGCCAGGGACGTCAACACCAAGTCTTTAGGACAAGAGTTAATTAATACCGGGTAATTAGTCGTCAAAAACACTTGCTAACTAGGATCAGTCTGGAAAATGGTGTTTTGGTAAAAATTAATAACATTGCTACCTTTATTAACAAAGCAGTAGCATTTGTACGTTTAACCTTTTCCCAAACGTTTTGACGTCATAAAGTGGCTTGGGAAAACATTTAGACAAAAGAAGAAAATGCTGATAATCAGCATTTTTTTCTTTTGTCTCAATGTTTTCTAGGTTTACTATTCACATCTGCAGCAGCTTTCAAATTGGACCACCGTAAAATTGTGTCGTTTAGGAAATGGTTAAGAAAGGCTGTCAGCTAAGTATTTAGGTAAACAAATCTTCAGCAATCTATGACATTATCAATGGCATAAATTCAAAGTTATGTCATTTCTTTGTTTATTCTTTCACAAAATGCAAATATAACGAACATATATTTCAAAGTTGAGTAACAATGGTCCTCTTTTATGCGAGTTAGGCGTCACCCAAAAATCGGCACTATGGAATATTCCTAGTCAGCCTGCATCACGATGGGTAATCACGTGATACAAAATTTCAGAAAATCTTCAATAACTTTGCAAATATGGGGCCGATTTCAATTCGGTTTGAAACAGAGAAGATGGACAGACGTCACGCATAAGACGGACGTAGTAAATGCTTGAAAAATCAACCGGAAAAAGAGTGATTGAAGATCAACCAAAATTTTGGTTGATCTTTAATAATCTTTTTATCAGTTGATTTTTGAAAAATCCATCACGCCCATCTAATGCGTGACGTCTGTCCACTTTTTCTGCTTCAAACCGAATTAAAATCGGGCCCGTATTGACAAAATTATTGAATCATTTCTGAACTTGTTGTATCACGATTATCCACCGTGAATATTCCTAGTCAGCCTGCAGGTTATGCGCACAAGCTGAAATGTTGGACTTTCTTCGCAGTGTCTATAGTCCAGCCACGGTATCATGGCACGTGTTTAATTAACCCTTTCCCAAACGGCAAAATTTTAGGGTGGTCCAATTTGAGAGCCATTGCAAACGACAAAATGATTGTGGATAAACACAGGATTTGTATATATTTTAGTGCAGAAAAATATTGAGACAAATGAGAAACTGCTGGTTATCAGCAGTTTCTTCTTTTGTCTCAATGTTTTCCCAAGCCATATCTATATGGGACGTCAAAACCAGGTCTTGGCTGGGAAAGTGTTAAAAAAATACCCAGTAAGCAACAAAATATCGAACTTCAAACTAGTTTCTTTTTGCATGTGTTTGAATCTTTCAAGATTCGTACCAACACATGCCATATGCATTGAAAATAAGGTACGCTTTTCGCCTTGTTTAAGCTTTACTTGTGCAAATTTTGTTCATCATACATCTCGTCAAAAAACTGAAAGAAAAAAGAAAGAAACCATTAGCAGAATAGGTGTTGTGGTAATGGCATTGGCTTGTAGCTCATTGTAGGTCATTGGCTCGTTTGGTTTTTATCAACATTCACTTTGTTACAATTTTTGGCCTGTGAAGGCCAATATTTACATACGGTTTTTCTGGAAGTAGGTAGAATTAATAATGGGAAAACATCCAACGCAGTTATTCTTGCGCGATGAAAAGTAGGTCGGAACTGGATTAGATCTATACGACTTCATGCAGATTTTGTGACCCATGTACATTACAAAAGAAGTAAAAATATACGTTGAGAGTAGTGAAGTGAAATTGTACAATATCTACAATCGATTGCAACATATATAAAATACGCGTAAATCGGCTTTGTTATAACCTGTTTGGCAATTCGAACAATTTTAAAATTGGCATATCCCCATTTTAAAATTGTTAGTATGATCGAACAATTTTACGATTGGTTGGTCGGGAAGATGAACACTGGACCAGATCTATATTTTGTTATTGAAACCTGTTATTAAAATATACAGAAAATTAAAAGAATAGCGAGTAGAACGCCTGTTGTCAACATATACTACAAATGTAACAACAACAAATTATAGCATTTGTATGCACATGTTCACCATGTTTTTTATTAACTTCTTGGTTCTAATTACAAAGGTCGGCTATTTACGACATAAGATACATTATTATGCTCCCCGAAGGGAGAGCATATAGTCGCCGCTTTGTCAGTCCGTCCGTCCGTCCGAAATGATTTCTCCATAACCCTTGGGCCAAATCAAATGAAACTTACCATGTGAACTCCCTATGACAAAATGCCGATGATCTTTTCCCGGTTTTTGGATTTGAGGCCTCGTCATGGGAAAAGGGGACTTAAGGTAAAATGCAGTTTTTTCTCTAATTTCTCCTACTCTAATGGTCAGAATTTGATGAAATTTCATATTTGAGTAGCACATCAGATGCCCTTGACAATAAAGTGCTCTCCATGGCATACATTTATTGTGACAAAGCCTTATTCGGGGAGCATTGTCCGTCTCTGACGGCCCTTGTTTTAAGTCTTTTTGGTCAAACTCAACAAATTTCAAATATATTTCACAGACTGGTGCACCTAACAATATCTTCCCACAACCCAAAGATCGATAAAAGCATTACTCTAATTGATTTTAGTACAACTCACAGGCCTTCAGCGCATTCAGCGCTTTGATTGAATCCTATTATGGGTTTAATGCCGTTTCGACTACCATGAACATAATTATCCCGTCGGCTGGAGCATCAAACCGTTTCTATTACCAGTAGTTTCACAACATCCTAACCGTGACCTCCCATCATCGGGCTCGTCGATATAATATATCCAAACCGGTGAGGCGATTTTAATGAGTACAAACAGCAGTGTGTTTGATAGACAATAAATGAAGTATCGTCATTTGAAAAGCCATTACCCTCTCTCATCTTTAGCTTTGAGATAAGTATAATTATTTTTTCGCTGTATAAGAAAGGGTGGAGTAAGACTTTAACGTGGATGTAATATCGCTGCTTTTCAACAAAAAACACGTAACTGCAGCTTGAAAAAGCTGCAGTAACGAGGATTTCGTTGAAAGGCGACGATATGCTTATCTATATTTACAGCTACAATTTAATTCCGCCAGACATGACTTAGTGGACAGACATAAAGTGAAATAGAACAAGAAACAGGTAAGATTTAATTGTTCTTCTTTAAAACTCATTCACAAACGGCAAAAACGACCTTTAAAATTTGAAAGTTGTTGCAAATGATTTTTTTTATAAAGAATGTATAATCAATATACAAAAAAAGGTGACGCAGAATGAGGAAATGTTGGATATTCGCACTTTGTAATTAACTTTTAACCCATTTCCACACAATGACTCTTTTTGATTCACTACACGATAATGTCATTAGAAAACATTGTGGCAAATGAAGATATCGCTTGTGAAAAGCAATTTCTTCATTTCCCATAATGTTTTCTAAACAAAAAGACCAAAAAGATTTGAATTGCATTTGATTGAAATTATCGTCTGCAACATCTTTGAAATTGGACCATTATAAAATTTTACCGTTTGGCAATGGGTAAATAGGGCCACCAAACTTAGTCTTGATTGGGAAATGGTTAATTAAATTATTTTCATTTTCTTGTTTGTTAGGAATCGTTTGTTAAATAAAAATGACGATACATGCAACAATACAAGATAGTTAGGATGTGGAAAAAGGTGCATTATAGCATTTGTATACAGCGATCAACAAGTGTGTAGGCCTGGTCATTACCCACGTTTCCCTGAGATAGAGAATATCATGCTTCTTGATCAGACTCCGCGTGTAAACTTAGAGAGCATTAAGGCAAAAGAAGAAAATGCTGATCATCCTTCCTTTGCCTCAACGTTTTCCCCAAAATTACATGGGACGTCAAACCAGGTCACGTTTGGGAAAGGAATAATACAGTTTAGTGTAATGAGTCGAGATAAATGCGAAAATGGTCAAATTTTTAAGAAGCTTAAGAACCAATTTTGAAAAAAGGTGATCATTCTTTAAACAAATAAAATACTCATCCAATAGTTATATAAATTAAGATACAATAAATTGTCCCTTTGACGCAGTCATAAGATCAACCCTTTCACATAAAAATCTCGTTTGTCGCCACTTGAAGAAAATACCTCTTAAAATATTGAGACTACAGAAGGAAATATAATTGTTAATCAGCATTTCCGCGTTTTGTCTGAAATACTGTGAAAATCAATTTTAGATTTGAAGAAAACGCGTTTAGTCTTCGATTTTGACTTGTCTAATTTTCATAAATTTTGAAAATCCTTAGGGAAGATAAGACAATGCCGATTACCTGCATTTTTTCATTTTCTACTAAGGTTTTTTGTTCTCCGACAGCTTTGTTTATGGCACCACACATTTTGCTGTCTGTACTTTTTATTTGGACTTGTATAAAAAATATCGTTTGAGAAAGGATTAAAACAAACCTGTATCAGTTTTTCATGTCAATAATCAAAGTACAGAGAGTGATTTGTTTCCACAATCTTTCTTGCCTTTCAATCTTAACTAGATGTATTTGAACAACCACTGAGTCAATATTTGAAGAGTTTTGTTTTTTTCCCATGCTTGTAAGGTGGAATTAGCAATTATATAGCTTTTCCAGTAGTTCAAACGAATAAAGTTCATCCCAACTCCTTTCCAAATAAGACCTGAATTTAAAGTCCCTGATAGAATTGGCTTTGGAAACATTGAGACAGAAGAAGTTTTCTGAGCTTTATTATACACAAATGCTATCTTTCTCGACATCTCTTTTGTGGCGGAAATATTTGGCTGTTTGGGAGAAACTATTCCATATTCAAAGTTAATAAAAACACCGGCATTGATGTTAAAATGAATATATACTGCCTGACTTTAAAAACGCATCACTGAATTCCATCCGGCAATAATATGCAAAATCCGTAATCAACTATGTAGTATTTTGTATTATACAACAGATTGACATCTTCCTAACATTTCCTGAAAATACAATGACTGAGATAAAACCATCTAAAGAGAGGTGGTGCGAAGAATTTGACCGTTTTATCTATTAATAACGAGTAATTCCGCTCTGAGCCACAATCGTGACCTCGTTAACCCTTGGGTTGAAATAAAAAATCTTTTATTCGTTTGGGATTGAATTATCTACCATACATTGCTGGAGAGTATTCAAAAGTTTTGGCGTCCGTTTTTCATCGCATCTAAGCTCACCGCACCCTAATCTGACGATGACTTTCTGTAAGTATCTATCACGGGCATAGTCGCCAGTAGTGAAAACTGTAATATCTTTATCTTTAATTTAATGTTATGGCACGAGTTTGTCAATACCAACATTTTTGCATTACAATTGCAGTTGAAAACGTTGTTGTAAACCAATTCGTAATTGACGTTGACGTATGTAATTACGAGGGGTGTTCAATAAATAATGAAAATACACTATCAGCTCAATGTTAAGAATGTGTAATTATATAGTTAATGTTTAATATACAAGTAACAAGTATGTGAACTTTCTTCAAAGTAACAAGAACCATGCATGACAACCGTTGCCATGGCAACACTGTCACAAAGTTGCAAAGGTTTCAACTCTGAAATTCCAGCGATTTCCATCAATTTTCCCTCTCAAAAACCAAGAAAACAAAATGGAATCATTCTGACATTGTACTGGTTAATTTTGTGTCTCAGGTACAAACATAAAATAGCAGTAAAAGTCACTTTGCTCTCTCAAAAATTGAAAAAAATCATTATCAAATACTTTGTATCTGGAAAATCTCGACGTTTTCCCCTGATCTGAAGTGTGGGGGGTCAACAATGTGACGTCATCACACTTTAAAGAAAAGAAATTTAATGTTGGAGCGTAGCGTAATCAATTACAAGTTCCCTGCACATTTCAAATCAATGTTTGGAATAAGCATAGTAAATATCACAGAGGAATATATGATTGAAAAGCGTGTAAACACCTCCGTTCATATCATTGTATTTACCTAATTCCCTTATTCACAATGCCGAAGATTTCAGTGTTGCCACATACAAGAACCTTATATGTAGTTTTGAAGTAAAAACATAACACCATCTGACAATAATGCTGAATAAACATTTTCTTTACGCAAATTCTAAATAAATACCATGATGCAAGTCTGTTTTAGCGAAAAAAACGCGAAAAAACGTCAGACGTCATACCCGTCGAGAATGTGACGTCAAGCGTTTCCATAGTAACACATGGAACATTCAGTCTGAATTTTCACAATGAAAGCTTAAAAGCAGTTCTTTGTAAATGTATAAGTATTTCTTAATTATGTTGCGTATGAAAAGACTGGCAGATGTGTTTTCATTATTTAATGAACGCCCCTCGTATCTTGACGTAAGCTCGTTTTAAACGGCTGATCAGGACGCTGATGCTCATCAGTAATCCCTGTATATTGGCTAGGTTAATGAAAGTGAAAAATCGTCGATTGATTAACATTTAAACGCCTCGCCCGTTCTCGTTGACAAACATCCGCCTAGACCTATGCAACAATGTGTGTGAGCTCAACGAACATAGGTCTATTGGCTTTATTTTTTGTTTAATCAAATTGATTGAGAAATAAAAATAAATTCTGACCATTTGAATATGGAATATGAAAACAAAAATCCAGTTGGTCACCTAAGGTGTAGTTACGTAAACGTTATCCATATTTTGCACGTTGACGTCGTGCGAAATAACGTGATAACTGACTGCAATAACTTTCATTTGATATCGTATCTTATTGGTTAAAATATATATCAGAAGTACATATTTGATCCTATTGACTTTTACTACGAAAATAATTTAAAGATTTAGTGATGCGTTTTTAAAGTCAGTCAGTATATGTACAGTGACGCATTTCATGGCGGAGATTCAGGTGACACAACATTTTCTGTATTTTCAACCAATACTTTTGAAACGTATTTGAAGAAGAAAAGTGGGAAAGCGCCAAGATTTTTCTGAAAACGACCGATCTTTTAAAACTAGGATTTAACTAGAGCTAGACCAGAATGACTTTACATGGTGTTGATGTCCCTAGCAGAATTAATGCGGGAAAAAAGTTTGAAAGAAAAGAAGAAATTGCAGTTAATCAGCTATTTATCATTTTTCTCATTATTTTCTAAGCTAGATAAATCTGTAAAACATAATTATTTATACTTTTGGTATCGATTATGTTGTCTGCACCTCGTTCTAAATCAAACAATTCCGAACTATTGGGAAAATGTTAAAAGTAATTAAGGGCCTTGACCAGGCTGTATGTATGCAAAGGTTGGTACCGATCTTTATGTGACAACTTAAAAGATCCTTTTCTTTGGCAAGAGACAGGAAAAAGTAGAAAATGTCAGATTTAATTTATTGGGGCTTTACGTCGTTTTCAACTGCTATGGTCATATTGCGGCGACTGGAGCACCTAACCGTGTTTTCCTGGTATTTCTCTCACCAGTACCACAACAATATCCGAGCTGAGCCTCAAGCTGCTCTCTCACGTAGATAACTTATACCCATTTGTGAGAGACAAAAATGACTTTTGTCAAATTTCAGACTGAATACTGGCCGAGCCGGGGTTTAAACTCGCGACCTCTGGATTGACAGACTCCGACGCATAGACTGAGCTATCGGGGCTCGACAGAAAAGTTAGATACTCTTTCTGCAATTTCTTAAAATTCCGTTTTCGCATGCCGAGTTCGTATGTAACAGTTTCTTTTGCACCTGCCAAACATATTTAGTTAGTGAATGAATTACTGTACATAGGAGTTTTGTTAGAAGATCTAGTTCAACTTATAAGGTAACATTTGTAAATTGAGAAAATTAAACGTGGTTTTCGAATTTGATCAAATTGAAAATTCGTTGTCTTGAAAAGAGAGCTAAATAATATTCTTAAAAAGTCATCAATTCCCATTTCAATGTTTTGATGCTAAGATCGATTATTTTAATGCGTTTAAAGATTTCTATGGTTCTTATCTTTCGCATGTATTTGTAATCTTGTATTACGGTGATGGACCGCTGCGTCCAAACCTAATTTATAATAAACTCTTGTTATTGTTCTTGTTCTTATAAAGATTGTTTTTCTCATACTGCTTTCCGTGATATGAAATGCAGTCGTCCTACATTTTGATTGTATTCATTGTCGTCCAAACGCTACAACATCCTTAAAGTGACATTTCAGAATTTTTTCTCATAAATTTCAATTTATTTTTATATAAAAGAGCATATTTTCTTATGAAATTTTTGAAAATTTCAAGCCAAAATATTGCGCCGTCTACGAGAAATATGTATTTTTGCCGTTTCTGTCTCAACTTTAAAGGCGTGTTTATCGCTTATAAATAACAACTTCAAAAAACTGATTGCATTTATACCCATTAGAATAACCAATCTTTGGCATCAAGGCATACTTTAAAAAAATGAAATGGGGATGAAATGTCCTTTTAAATTAGAACAAATCGTCAAAGGAAAAAAATCGTCATAGGTTTTGACATCTTTTGAAAAGTAACATTCAGTGCAGTTTTCTTTTTTCACAAAATTACGAATGTTTAAACAGTTCCACTGCGTTGAATTCAAAACACACGATTTATAAAATACGAATTCTGTACACTATAGCAAACAAAAAATAGAGACAAAAAGGAGAAAATGTTGATGATCATCATTTACTTCTTCTGTCTCAATGTTTTTTCCATATTATATTTTATTATTTTCATATTAAGGGCGTCAAATGCAGGTCGCGTTTAGGAAAGGATAACTGTATTCATATTCTTTTAGTTCAGTTTTTGTACCGATTGACATGTAATTTGATTTTCCATCAGAAATTGATTTATTTACACCTTTTATATTTCAGTCAGGCTCTTGAAAAAGTGCTCATGTGGTATTTTAGAACAACATGGATCCTGATAAGCCTGCGTATACACGCAGTCTGATCAAGATCCATGTTGTTCTGTAGTAGTTTCTTCATTAGCTGAAGAAACAATAACGAAGCATACTTGACTGCATTTGCCCACAGACCAATCTAGAAATATAGTTTTCTGAAATGTTAAAAGTGCCCCTTTCCCCGGATCCCGGTTCAATTCTATTGACATCAGGCGCATGTCAAACAATTTTTGTTTGTGAATATTTTAATCCAATTATTTAAAAAAACTCAAGTCTGTACACCACCCAGAAGAGTAAGATTTCTTCCTTTTATTTTCATTATGTGTTAACCCTTTCCCAAACAAGACCTAGTTTTGACATTCCTCTTAGAAATGACTTGGGAAAACATTGAGACAAAAGAAGAAACTTCTGATAACCAGCAGTTTTTCCTTTTGTTTCAATATTTTCTGTGCCCTATGATACACTAATCCTATCTTAAAAACATCCATTTTGTCGTCTGCAGCAGCTTTCAAATCGGAATACTCCAAAATGTTGCCGTTTGGAAAAGAATTAATACATATAGTCCAGTCACGATGTTAAGGTATATGCTTACAAAATTTACTATAAATATAAACAAAGGAAACGTTTGTTCTTAAATTTTCAAAATAGTTTTGAATGTGTTGGTTCGTATCTTGAACTTTTGAGATTGGGATCATTGCATGCAATATGACGATAGTTTTAGAGATCAAGTTTATCATTGTCTTCAAGTTATAAAACGTGTTACGCTTGTTTACATTTATGATTATTTTAAACATGTGGCATAGAATCCTATCCGATCTATAGTTAGTCACAATGCTGGTTAATCAGTATGTTACTTTCTAAGACAGCTATCTGTGTTTCATGTAAATAAAAACATGTAAAGAGATTATAACACGTGTTTACAAAGTTTACTTAGGCCAACAACACATTATTGAACTACAAACTACTGTAATTTTGCATTTGTTGGTCCGAAATTTGCAAGTTTGGGATACATGCAAGATTTGAGCCAACGCATGATAAATTATATTGTTAATTCCAAACATTTTCCCCTTTGTTTACATAAGTAAAATTTGTGAACGTGTGTCCTAAAACTGTCCGAGTCGAAATTCAAGGTCATTCATATTGAAAAGACAAGTTTTTAAATCCTTGAATCCTTGTTCATTCTCTGTGTACAAATCAAATCAGAGGAGATGTCGAAGGGAAATGAAAACCATGTCACTTATTTACATATTTACACTTTTTATTTACACTTTTTTTTAGAAATGTTCAATTGTCTTATACTAAATCGTAGCGTATTTCCAATAAATAAGTAAAAAAAGTTCAGTAGGGCCTACTGTACATAAGGTACTGAAGAATTAAATGGTTGTAAGGGACTGGCCATTTATTAATGATTTTCTCATTAAGTTTTCGTTCTATTCAAAAATCTATTCCATAACGATTAAAAAGCCATTTTGCGATGCAAATACACGTTGCGGCAATGCTATTTTCAATATTTATTCAACTCAACTTCAATTTAACTTATCATTTTTACATTGTTAGCCTAATGGCGCATAGACGTCATTTCTTTTTTTCGGAGTCTGCCTTTTCAACCCTTTACCAAACGCGTAATTTTAAGACTTATCCAAATCGTTAGGGCAAAATACGTACCAGATTTGGAATTGTCTCCGATGACTGTAATCGCGCGACTATTTTATGATATGTCAACAAACATGATTTTTCTTCTAAATTTTCGTTTGCCATCTTAACCCGTTACCACACAATGACTCTTTTTGACTCCCAACAAGATAATGACAATGGAAAACATTGTGGAAAATGAAGAAATTGCTTGTGAAAAGCAATTTCTTCATTTCCCACAATGTTTTCTACCAAGAAAGACAAGAAAATGTTAAATTTTGCGCAATGGAAATTGTTGTCTGCAACACCTATGAATTTGGACTAGGCTAAAATTTTATTGTTTGGTAATGGGTTAAATTACATACCAAAGTACGCCTTCTCGCCTTACTCTTCTGTATTATTTTGATGTAAATAAAGCTCTCCCCTCAATTCCTTGTCAAAGCTGCAAATATTCGTGAAAAGTGATGTGGAAATTAAGTATTTTCACTTATTTTCTTTAAAAAAAACCCCACATGTATAGTTTGGGAAAGGGTTCAATTATAAAAAAGAACCTATTCGACCATTCCTGACCGTGACAGTTCATTAAAATTGAATGCTCACTCAGGTCGAATTTCCAACATGTATTTAACGAAGTGTTAATGAGTTTTAAAAGTAAAATTTAAATCTTAAATCGGAAATCTTCATTTAAAAAAACTGTATTTAAATCACATTATATAATCATGACGGTTGTCCTAGGACCTTTCAAAAATCCGTAAGTTGATTTTATCGTTTTTCTTCTGTTTTAACTCCTTACAGTACATTTTCAACACTTTCCCAAACACCAAAACGTCGGATTGCTCCAAGTTTAAAACTGTTGGATACGACAAAATGCGTGAGGATAGATATGGGATTTATCTAATTCACGTTTCCGAGGTCGTTTACATTCACAGACGCCCAAGAAATACGTGTAAAGGGCTTGAATTACTTCAAAAGTACACGTTTTCATACGTCAATATGGCCAGTTTCTGCTGAGGTCGTTAACATTCGCAGAGGCCCAAGAAATACGCTAACGCTCGGGTGCGTTGAACGAGGGTCGTTTTCGTATTATGAGGGCCTCTGCGAATGCAATCGACCGGAAAATGCGTAAATTGACGTTATTATTTATAAAAAGCAAACAATTCCAATGATCACTTACCCCAAACCCATTGATATGTGCGATAAATGAACCGAAATGAGATAAAAAAAAAAAAAAAAATGTCCGCCATTATTGTTTTGTTCTGATAAATCTTCCGAGATTTTTTTGTTATGCGCGACGTCGGTAAAACGACGTTACGTCATAATTTAGCGCCAATGGCGAACGTCGCTTATTTAACGTAAGTCGTTGAGAATTTTGCGGGAAAAGAGAGACAATTATATATTTTGAAGGGTCAAATCGAGGATATTTGAGTGTAAAGCCAGTCCGATATCGCACGTGAATCTCCCGAATAACAACCGGGTTTTCACGATATCCGCTCGGTTTCTTCTCGTTATTCAATGTTGATAACAGCCCGAAAACACACATTTTATGCAATAATACCTGTTATATGGCCATTTTTTAGATTCATAAAACATCGGATTTTTCGTTACGTATCCAAACCTATTCGTGTGCGGTCGAAATCATTCAGTGGTGGAAAGTTCCACAGCCGAATGTTTTCGACGTCGCCCGAATAATTCCGACGTCACGCGAAACTCATTAGGAGTGAACTGCCTTAAATGCATGTCTGTAACGACGAAGGAATACATATTATGCAATGGTTAACAGAGAGAAAACGAGAAGAAATCAAAAGCAGTGTACGAAAAAGAGAAAGGATTACGTTCTGAACATCAAATAAGATTCCATTGTATTTTTTTCTTCAAAAAGTCAACATTATCACTATCTGTAGAGAACATTTACGATGTGGTTTGAGTCCCGCATTCTCCACTGGACACAATGGCATGTTCTATTTGTCAGAGCTCTACCCTTCGTAAGTTTGAGAAACAAAACGAACCCATGATTATTTTCATTGAAAATATAGGTCCCATTTCTTTGAAAACCTCGTAAATATAGCTTGATACAATATGTATAAGAGCAACGGTATACGACACTGTACAGCGTTTAATATCATAGAAGTATCAAATTAATATTATGGCGTGAAATGAACATGAATAAGGCGTGACGGATAGATTTCAATCTGTACTAATTACCCTTGTAATTATAATAGTTTACAGGGACATTGTTAGATATTTCAGGCATCGTGGCTAAATTTGGACAGTCAGGTTTTGCATAGTGTTGTGGCGCATTGCATTATCTTGGGCCGAAAATATACTAATATTTTTAGGATTTGTACGAATTGTTTTCTTTATAAAAGGGGACCAGGTTCCAATTAACTTCATTCTTCCATTATATAACAATAATACAATTCAATCGACTCTTTCGCATAAATCTTGATTGGACTGTGTTGAAAAAATTACAAGTGGCAAAGTAATCGTCGTCTAAAGCAGAAATGTGTACGTTTAAACACAGGGTAAAAAATGGATGAATATTTTAAGGTATATGACCCATCATTAAAACACTACTTTCTAGCCACATGAAATGCATTAAATTACACACACTTGTGAATACACTTAACATAGGGTGATTCACCGAGCCGGATTTCAAGATAATGCTTCAAGAAGAAAACAATTTACAAATATTACTTTACTCTATATTCATATACAAGGGAGGTAATTTGGAACATTTTTTTGTCAAATATTTCAAGTATGCATTAATTCAAAATTCTAAACCGTTCAAAATGCTTATGGTTGTATTTGGAATGGAGATGTAACACAGTTTAGGAATTACTGACACTTTTCAAATTTCACCTCTGGCCCTTCAGTGCTAATAATGGGCTGTATACGTTAAAAGCTTTTCTATCTAGGACGTCAAATTCAAGTATCACTTGTATTCAAGGCTCCCACTGCCGATCAAATCCACTCGATCAAGCCCGATCTAACGATAAGTAATCGCGAATGGTCGGGGTAATCTAGCATGATCTGCAACGACCGGGTTTACTCTTCGATTGTTTTTGCATGTCAATAATATTCGTGTGCGATCAAATGGAAAATTTGATCGTGTATTGATCGGACAGACGATCGACCTATTCTAGAATTTCATACGTATCTGGGTATCGAGTGTGTTCTGGTTGATATTTCTTAACCGAACTGCACCCAAACTGCACTCGATCACATCGACTTGTACTCGATTGTTTACCGACCGCATCTCGATCTCTGCTACGATCGAATCGACTGTAGAGATCGTGTTAATCGATTAAAAACCGAGAAGTAATTTGATAGGATTTGTTCTGAAAATTTAATCGTTATAGTTTGCAGTGGGAAACTAGTATCATGAACTCTGGAACAATTTGTATAAGGTCCCTTTTAGCTCGTTGAATCACACAATTAGCCAAACTTTGGTACTAGTTTCAGATCAGCCTCGTCTCAGATAACTGGTTAAGGTACAATAGATAGATTAAGATCCGACTAGTGTCTGATAACCTTTTAAGATATGTTCATATTGACTACTAGTGTACCTTTCAAAATGGATTCTTGTTTGTCAGAGTGATTTGACGCTGATATAGAATAAATCTTTGACGGTTGTAAACAAAAGATCGAATATCAAACGGGTAGTAATTGTGACGTGTCACGATGAAATTGTCGATCCTAATTAGTCATAATAGCTGTTCATTTCGTCAAAGTTTACGATGCTATGACAAATCAAAATGGACGATTCTATGTAAATCTATGTCTCAATCAATTCGAAATTGGTCAAAACTTAGACCAGTGAGCAGGACCAATCTGGGTTGAGCGATGAAAGTATTTTTTAACCTTTTAGAGTAGACTAATGGCACAAACAATCTAATGTGATTTGCCACGCGTATTTGTAGTGGGTATGTTAGTAATTACGATCGAGTATGGACGATAATAACTCTGATATTGATCGTCTATTATTACTCAGCCATTGTTTTAAAATTTGTTTTATAAGCTTTAATGAATCAATTTAAACCATTCAACTCGGCAATTATAGAACATAGGACAATCTGTGAACTATTTAAGAACAGGGATATAGAAGCATCAAATTCGGGACAGTGCGCTTTGCTTGAGTGATACGTTTAAAGACGGTATTCATCGTAACAACCACTGACATTAAACTTTGAATAAAAGCAATGTGCATAAGCATCGTCATTTAATGACAGCAATCAAAAGCGTGTCTTTTATTTGTGAAAAGTGAAAAAAGTGTCTTTTTAATTTTTTCATAAATAAAAATATCTACAATGCTACATTGCTAGAAATACAAACCACAGGTGAAAATTACACTAACTTGAATAGTGTTAGGACACTTTCCTAGTTTTGAGTTTGTTTTCTTTTCTTATATAAAAACAAACAAGCATCATGTCTCGACAATCTCGCACCTCGTCAAGTTTGTCGATGACGTCATCAGTGGCGGAGAGTGAGACCAGTGAGAAAAGTACATGGAGTGAATTGTAAGGAATCTGTGTCTGTATGTCTGTTTGTCTGTATGTGTGTTGTAACAATATGTTGTCGCTTTTCAACAAAAAGCGTCGTAACTGCAGCTTAAAACAAGCTGCAGTTACGAGCTTTATGTTGAATAGCGTCGGTGTGTTTGTATATATGGAAAGAAAAAAGGAATAAAGTATGTTTAAACCTTTCCCAAAACCGCAAGCTTTTAGCATAGTCCAATTTGAAAGGTGCTGTAGGTTACGAAATGAATGGTGATTAGTAAAGAACATAATCATGTACAAAATATTATTGGAAATGTTGGAGCAAAAGTTGCTTATTATCTGCAAATTCTTGTTTTTGTTTCGATGTTTTCTCACAATATGACTTCTAAGGAGTTGGACATAACAGGCACGTAGGAAGCAATTTCATATGGGGGGGGGGGCTAAAGCCTCAGTGTCTGAATATGGGGGGGGGGGGGCTAAATTGAATTTTTCCAAAATTTTCAGTGTGAAATAAGGAAAATTCGGCATTTTTGGCCAACTTTGGGGGGGGGGGGCTTAGTCCCCCCTAGCCCCCCCCCCCCCCCTGTTCCTACGGGCCTGCATAAAACCAGGTAATGTTTGGGAAATGGCTAATTTAGAGACTTTGATTCCTGCTTAAGTTCTGGTCCCCATTGGGTAACCGTAGCCGGTTATCTTCCCTTGCTTTCCAATAATAAAGACAGAGGGGCACCAAACGTTCAGCCGGTCCATTTTCCAAATTACCTTGGTTTTTATCCTTAATCTCTATGGGGAAGTTGCGATTTTTATTTTGAATAAAGCATTTTGTTGATAGATAAAACTCTAGTCATCTTATAAATTCCTGAAAGGAAAACATAATGAAACATGAAATCTGAATTGTGCACAGAGATAAATATAATCGTTTCTTTGTTCTATGGGTTAGTTGTAAATTTTATGGTGCAAAGAAAGCCTACGGCAAAATCCAAGGAGACCAATTATCAGGACCGGTGTAACGTAGTAAAGTGACCCCCATAGAATACTGACCCCCCGGTCACTTTACTATATAGAATACTGACCCCTTTCTATAAAATACTGACCCCCCCCCCATGTAAAATAACGACCCCCCTAATTTTATCTATAAAATACTGACCCCCACTTAGTTTATTGCTAATTTAACATACACTACATGTATACATATCGTTTCAAATAACATCCGTGTTTATTATGCTCCTCGAAAAAAGTTTCGGGGAGCATTTAGTCGCCATGCTATCCTTCCGTTCGTTCGTCCGTCCGCTCGTCCGTCCACAATTTCTTTGAAAATCTTCTCCTCCGAAACCAGTGGACCAATTGTCTTGAAACTTGGCAGGAATGATCCCTTGGTAAAGGGCTTTTAAAGTCGTTAAAAAATTTTGAGTCCATTGAAAAATCTGGCTGCCGCGGCATGACAAAAGGGGAAAATTGCCAAATCTTCTAAAAATCTTGTGTCTATGACCAGTTGGCCAATATTCTTGAAACTTCACATGAATGATTCTTGGGGTAAAGGGCTTTTAAAATTGTTAAAAGAATTTGATTCCATGAAAGACTCTGGTTGCCGCGGCATGAGAAAAGGGGAAAAGAGCCAAATCTTTTAAAAAAAATTCTTCTGTCTAACCAGTTGGCCAATATTTTTGAAATTTCACAGGGTTGATCCTTGGGTAAAGGGCTTTCAGAGTTGTTAAAAGAATTTAATTCCATCAAAGACTCTGGCTGCCGCGGCATGAGAAAAAGGGAAATTAGCCAAATCTTTTAAAAATCTTCTTCTGCCTAACCAGTTGGCCAATGTTCCTGAGACTTCACATGAATGATCCATGGGTAAAGGGCTTTTAGAGTTATCAAAGAGTTTGACTCCATCAAAGCTTCTGGCTGCCGCGGCATGAGAAAAAGGAAAATTAGCCAAATCTTTTAAAAATCTTCTTCTGCCTAACCAGTTGGCCAATGTTCTTGAGACTTCACATGAATGATCCTTCGGTAAAGAGCTTTCAAAGTTATTAAAAGAGTTTGATTCCATCGAAGCCTCTGGCTGCGGCGGCATGAGAAAAGGGGCAAAAGAGCAAAATCTTTTAAAAATCTTCCTCTGCCTAACCTGTTGGAAAATATTCTTGAAACTTCACATGAATGATCCTTTGGTAAAGGGCTTTCAAAATTATTAAAAGAATTTGATTCCATGAAAGACTCTGGCTGCCGCGGCATGAGAAAAGGGGAAAAGAGCCAAATCTTTTAAAAAAAATCTTCTGCCTAACCAGTTGGCCAATATTTTTGAAACTTCACAGGTTTGGTCCTTGGGTAAAGGGCTTTTAGAGTTGTTAAAAGAATTTAATTCCATCAAAGACTCTGGCTGCCGCGGCATGAGAAAAAGGGAAATTAGCCAAATCTTTTAAAAATCTTCTTCTGCCTAACCAGTTGGCCAATGTTCCTGAGACTTCACATGAATGATCCATGGGTAAAGGGCTTTTAGAGTTATCAAAGAGTTTGACTCCATCAAAGCTTCTGGCTGCCGCGGCATGAGAAAAAGGAAAATTAGCCAAATCTTTTAAAAATCTTCTTCTGCCTAACCAGTTGGCCAATGTTCTTGAGACTTCACATGAATGATCCTTCGGTAAAGAGCTTTCAAAGTTATTAAAAGAGTTTGATTCCATCGAAGCCTCTGGCTGCGGCGGCATGAGAAAAAGGGCAAAAGAGCAAAATCTTTTAAAAATCTTCCTCTGCCTAACCTGTTGGAAAATATTCTTGAAACTTCACATGAATGATCCTTTGGTAAAGGGCTTTCAAAGTTGTTAAAAGAATTTGATTCCATCAAAGACTCTGGCTGCCGCGGCATGAGAAAAGGGGAAATAGCCAAAATCTTTTAAAAATCTTCTACCAAACCAGTTGGCCAATATTCTTGAAACTTCACATGAATGATCCTTGGGTGAAGGACTTTCAAAGTTGTTTGAAGAATATGATTAATATTTCGTCGGTGTAAATGCAAAACCTCGTATGTCGATTGGTGCGATTTTCAAAGTACAAACTTGTGTGCCCTGTGTAGACGATTCTCGCAGGTTTTGAGATATTTTGACTGATACATATTTTTGACACATTATTTGAGAACAATATTTCCAAATTTCAAGTAAGACATTTCAGTTTGGGAAAAGCTACTACACATTTTTCCCTCCCCTTTAAAATTTTCCAAAACCGAGATACGAGGTTTTGCATTTACAACGACGATTTAAACTATTAGTGCAGTAGCATCAGAAAAAGGGAAAAAAGCAAAAAAAAAAAAAAAACTTTAAAAAGGCTGAATTTTTGTTACATTCATTTTAAAAACACAGGAAATAGGGCTTTATTTGAACATTTTTTAATTTGCTACTATACAGGTCAAAATGTTTAATTTCAACAAGGCAAGAAATCTCAGGTGAGCGACCTAGGGCCATCACGACCCTCTTTTTTTTTCAAATTGAGACTGCGTCACAGAAAAAGGGGCCTTAATGTAGAAATTAGTGTTTCTCTAATTTCTCTTCATTCAATGAAGATAATTTAATGAAATGTTGTTCTGAAGTGATGACTGAGATGTTCTGTAGCTTATATGATTAATAATTCATGTACAAAAATCCTGTCATGTGAAAAGGGGACTAAATGTATAATAACATTGCGTCTAGATCTTTAAGTCTGTCCGAAGCAAAATCTCCACACTTCTTGCACCAAATTGGACGAAACTTCAATATGAACTTCGTAAAATTCTGTCAAGAACCTTTTCTCTCTGTTTCTCAATTTGATGCTGTGTTATAGGAGAAGGGGCCTAATTGTAGAAGTTTTCTCATATTTCTTTTAATCTAGAAAGAATTTAATGAAATTCTATATTCGATTAATTATTTTTTTCATAACTTACATCTTTATTTTCCGATTGCGACAGCTGCTTGACGCCTTTTTAGTCTGACTTATTTCTCTAAATGAAGTTTTATGGACTTCCCATTATGTCCCTTTTAGCGTGACGGGTTACTTATACCTTCCCATGACAAACACGTGGTTCTACACTGAAATGTGACATCATAAATCGCTTCGCCAATCGTTGAAGCGTTTATTTGATTGGTCAGAGTAAGGGTCACAGAAGATGACCCCCTGCTGGTGCCTGTCAGATTTACTGTCAAGTCAACATAGGATGTTAATCAGATTGAGAAGCCTAGATAACTATCTCGCTATTTAAAGTGACTAAAAGTTAACATAATTACTCATATATGTAACCGCCAGGTAGGAAAGTGCTTATGGCAGACGCACATACATAACTCTGGTAGGCTTCGAACTAACAACGCTGAGGGACAAGTGATTTTTGGTCAGAAACCTTTTAAAACCATCTACCCTTTCCACACAAATATACATCGGTGGTAGTTCGATCCATGAAAATATTGTACGCCTACTGTGCATTCGATTAAGAACCAATACAGCTGCTCCAAGACCGGATAGCTTAGTTGGTAACGTCGGGGTCTGTCAATTAATGGGTCGTGAAATCGAACCTGGCTCGGCATGTAGCCATTCTGACATTTGACAAAAGTCATTTGTCTCTCACCAATGGGTGTCAATCATCTAATTGAGAGAGCAGCAGGAGGGTTTGTTTGTATGTTTTGGTAGTACGGGTGCGAGATATATCAGGAATCCATGGTAGGTGCTCCAGCCACCACAATATGACCATAACAGTTGTAAACAGCGTGGAGTTAAAATCAAATCAATTCAGATGCGGTGGAAGAGTCTAACCAGCCAGTTTGAATCGGGTTCACCCAATAATGAATGAATAGTTGCGGTCAAAACACTCTGTATGTACGGACAGACGCATGCACGGACTAGTTCCATTGCACCTCTGATGCATATCGATGAAGATAATTATGTTGTATGTCTACCATAGTTGGGGTTATATTAGAATAAGACTTTGTGTGTATGTGGAGAAGGGGGGTCGGTATTTTATGGGGGGTCACAATTCTACGTGAGGGGTCACTTTTCTACGTGTGGGTAGGTCATAATACTATGACCCCCCCGGTCATAATATTATGACCGGGGGGTCAGTATTCTATATAGAATAGTGACCGGGGGGGGGGGGGTCAGTATTCTATGGGGGTCACTTTACTACGTTACACCGGCTATTCTCCAGAGAGCATTCAAGGGAGGAAACCGGTTACGGTTCCCCATTCGATTCACAACCATTGCGCGATTTTCATTTTCTCTGTACATGTAGTTATGGCGCATAACGACTCGAAATCTTTCTTTAGAATGCCCCCCCCCCCCTGGAAAAACTGGAAAAAATCAAGCATCTAATGCACATTTATAATATTTAATCTAAAGTACATGTATATGTATAAGGCGAGTCTGAAAAGGGTCAATTAGGGCATGCATAGAAGAAATCTTTCAGTTTGGGCCCATTTCAACGCATACACGTATCTAAAAAATAAAATTCGACCGTGTCATAAACTAATAACAGAGATTTGGTGTAGATCATAAAGAAGCTGTTTGAAAACAACGTCAATCTTGACTTAGTCTAGGAGCCAGGTCCTGGAATGGAACTTTTCTTGCAACCGGTGACCTATAAAATTTTGAGTGGTATTTTTCAATACATTAGGGTCCAATGCTTTGGTTAAGGGTGGATGACATGCTTAAAAGTGGTAGGATTTTTTTAAAATCGAGGTCAAAGGTCATTTGGTGCACTTTTCATACATACCTCCTAAAATATCCCATAACTTACTCATTTATTAAGCTAAAACAATTATTTTGGTATCAAAATAAAGCTAATGATTTGCACTTTGACTTACATGAATAATATACAATTTCTTGATTTTCAATATTTTTGAATATTCATAAATATAGCAAAAATTGGCTAAAAATCACCAAAATAAGTTTTGTCTACAAGTGAAAAAAAAGTTTTAAAAATACCAAAGGTATGTTTTTGTGTTTGAAATCATACTTAAAAATTGCCCAGAAACCTGTTCTTGATTTATATGTATTTCTTCAAAGAATTAGTCGTTAGCTTAGGCTTGTAGTCATAGGTAAAAGTGGGTGGGGTAATTTTTCCCTAAAATTACAAAACATGCAAACATTGATGTAACAATAAATCTTATACATAAATGTGATGTTTTATTAGAATTTATTGTTTTAAAATCATATTTGCAGGGATTTGTAAAGCTTTTAATGCATATTCCTGAAAATTAATTAGAATTTTAAGAGCCAAAATAACAATTCAATAAAACAGCATACAAGATGGATACAGGTCATATCAACACCACAATGTCAAAATATAGACCCTTAATGAATATTTATCAAGTATCTAGTACAATTAAATAAAACAAGACTCAGATTAGCATAGTCAGCAGCTGAAAATATTCCTCTTTCTATCTTACGGGTAAAGGACATCAAAAAGACACATGCCAGATTTTCAGGAATCAGAACAGCATGGGGATGGTCAGAATTTGCTTTGTTGTGTAGTGCATTGCTTTTATAGACCCAAAAGAAAAGACATTTAAGAGCTGGAACTAAATTTTTCACTATCAAGGTTCAGTGTCACATAAATGTTACTATAAATATAAAGTGCGGGTAGTTAATTATATACACTTGATTTAGAAGAACAGACTTGATTTAGAAGAACTAAATGAACTTCATTTGAAATTTCCTTGTGCAGAAATGATCTAGCTATCCAGGTTGACCATTCCATACAATATTTCATAAACATATTTTCTATCGTTTTGTATGTCCGACAACCTAGTATGGGTCTCTTTAAAGATAATTACGAAACTGCCATCATTGCAATGCTTACACCTGTTAGCCTTACGAGAACATTCGAATATGTATAAATAAAATGTAATTTGGAACAGAATATTCCATTCTGTGGATACATATCAATATCATCAGTCTAGAATCTAGATGTTCTGATGTGTGGTTATGAAGGTCTCCAAGAGTAACCATGAACATGTTAGTATTGTATATTCGTTTATGTACATGCCTTAAATAGGGACAACAGAAGATCTGGTCTTTGAGTTTAATTAATTTTGTGACCTAATAAGTTTTAATTGTACAAGAAATTGAACTCAATATGCCCTATATCTCTTATTATGCAAATTATTTATTGCATGTGACATTTTGTTACGAGTAAATAGCAGAAAATAAAGATAGGCCTACCACAATCGTTGATCCATCCTTCACAATCCCATCATGATAACATAACTTTGTTTATTGATTCACGACTGTTATACGTATTTGAGTAGACACAGAGAAACTTTTGGTTTAAAAAAGTGGAAATCTTTGGACCTTTGGTTGTTCTAACTCCACAACAATATACCTGACAAAAATCTGGACAATGTTTTACTTATTACATGGCTAAAACTATTCCTAGTAAATTGTGCATCTTCCATTTGTATCTTTATCAAAGAAATCATTGAATCTTTCCCAAACAAGACCTCGTTTTGATGTCCCTATGAGAAAATGCTTGGGAAAATATTGATGCAAAAGGAGAAAATTCCGATTATCAGCATTTTCTTTTGCCTCAATATTTTCTAGGCTATATTGTACACAAGTCTAATCACCCATTTGTCGTTTTAACTTTTAAACCATCTGAGATGAAATTTTAAACACATATACTTTGAATAATTATACATTTCATCCTGGAACAAAAAGGCTGCTGTTTGGATAAGGGTGCATTCGACAGGGTGGTGTCACGTTGCGCGGGGAAACTTTTGACAATTTGCAAAGATGTGACTTATGAATCGCTTTTAAAGCAATCATATTTTGTATTTTGACTTCAACAATTGTCCAAAATGCTTGTTACCTTTGAGCGGACATTTTTCTCAGCAAACGTAACATCATCGGCTGACAATTGGAGTCATCGCTTTGCTTACATAGCAAATATGGTGCTAGGGCAATGGTATTCAATAATGATTTGAGTGTAATTTGGAAAATCAAAATCAGAGACGATCTTTATGACTATGAACACGCACGGCTAGTACTTCTATGAGAAAAAACAAGCATTTTGTGAGTGGTATAACGCATTTATAAATTATTTTACTTATGATGTTTCTGACTTTAATGTATCTGGACGTCCCAACATGACGTCGGCGAAATCGTTCATGACTTGCCAATTGTGTCCCAGAAACTATCTATAGAATTCCCCAAGTACAGTTCAGACGCTTCTTTGAGAAATAAATGTTGGAAATGTGGTATATCGTGCAGTGGCAAATATATCGAAAAGATGTAAATATTAGATGTGTAAGACAGACTTTCCTGACTTATCCATCTCAGACCTAGGTTGCGCTGCTCAATATGACCCTATTTTGCCATAACAACTATAGAATGCGCCTTAATGCATAGACTTAGTTTTTGTATACTATAATATCATAACAATTAGTACATAAATGAAAAAAAATATGACATAATTCCGGATACTTTATAAACAGCCCTCCTACATACCAAATGAGCTTTGTATGTTTAATACTTTTGGAGAAAATGTCAATGTTAAGTTTTGAACAGACAGATGGACGGACGGACAAGAGTAAAACAATATGCCCCCGATCGCTCGATACAGGGGCATAAAAATATATGGACCCATATATATTTTATGCATAAACATAAATTCAGTAAATTCCTATGCGTAAAGATCCTGCACCTCTAGCTTTGCTTGACATCACAAAATGCTCGTGTTAAATTGACTGCCACATGAGAAGGTCTAAGTGTCAAAGAGAAGATCTTATATGCACTGATGCATGTGTTTGTGAGTCAGAACTGTGTAAAGACTTGAGTATCTTGATGCATCAGACATTGATAAGGATGAGTATATATGGCATGAGTTGAGTGTATTGAAGTGGTTAGTATAGGGTAGCTGTGGATATTTCAAGTCTGGTTTTTGCATCATATGTCTTGTTGTTATTGTAGTTGTTGTAGTGATGGTGATGGCGATGATGAGGAGTGTTGTATATAAAGACACAACTATTACTTATATTTAGTAAAGTATACATGATACATAAAATGAACAAAACAATGAGTTTATGCATTACCTCTGCTTTACGCAACTATCATGCAGAAGACATTTCGGTCGTCGCTTGACAAATACAACTCTATAAAATGGTCTTACTTTCTAAAATGCGCATCACTGGCTATCTCTCACGAATTCATATATAATTCAGCCTAATTTTGAAAAGGCCAATGATACGTTTAACGTTAAGCTTTTAAATAAATGTTTGATAAGGTTTGAGTGTGAACTCCCTTTGACGAAGGCCAATGTAACGTTTTCACATTAATTAGTTTAAATGTTAAGTTTTCATGGTAAAGGTTGACAAAGATTAATGGAGGACCTTTGGGAAAGTCATGTTGCATGGAACAGATAGATATCATTGAAAGAAGGTTACATACCAAATTTGAGCTTTGCATGTGGAATACTTTTGGAGAAAAGGCCAATGTTAAGTTTTCATATTAAGTTTCGGACTGACGGACGGACGGACAGACAGATGGATGGATGGATGGATGGATGGATGGATGGATGGACGGACGGACAGACAGACAGACGAACAATAGTAAAACAATATGCCATCGATCTATCGATGCAAGGGCATAAAAACGACTAATTCGTGGTCTTATTTCTATCTATGTTAAAATTTCGCTATATAAATATTTAAAGGGGCCATCTTGAATTTTGTTGGCCATTTTGAACAAAAGGAGAAAGATAATTTTGAAAAAAAAGATATTTCGGTATCTCTAATAAGTATAAAATACTAGATATTTGTTTTATTCACTTAAACTGTAAACTGTGTTTTCCTGTGTATGAGCTATTTGGTTCCAGCGCTAAATTCCTTTTCCTTTGGCTCTATAAAGCAATGCACTACCCAACAATGCAAACTCTGACCGTCCCCATGTTGTTCTGATTCCTATAAAATATTGCACGGGCCTGGGGAATATTTTCAGCTGCCAATTACTATTATATAGATACTTGATAGATATTCGCTTTAAGAGTCATAGTTTTGACATTGTGGTGTTGATATAATCTGTATCCATCTAACATGCTGTTTCATTGAATTGTTATTTTGGCTCTTAAAATTCAAATTAATTTTTAGGTATATGCATTAAAAGCTTTACAAATCCCTGCAAATATGATTTCAAAACAATAAATTCTAATAAAATATCACATTTATGTATAAGATATATTGTTACATCAATGTTTGCACGTTTTGTAATTTTAGGGAAAAATTACCCCACCCACTTTTACCTATGACTACAAGCCTAAGCTAAAGACTAATTCTGTGAAGAAATACATATAAATCAAGAACAGGTTTCTGGGCAATTTTTAAGTATGGTTTCAAACACAAAAACACACCTTTGGTATTTTAAAAACTTTTTTTTCACTTGTAGACAAAACTTATTTTAGTGATTTTTAGCCAATTTTTGCTATATTTATGAATATTCTAAAATATAGAAAATCAAAAAGTTGTATATTATTCATGTAAGTCAAAGTGCAAATCATTAGCTTTATTTTGATACCAAAATAATTGTTTTAACTTAATAAATGAGTAAGTTATGGGGTATTTTAGGAGGTATGTATGAAAAGTGCACCGAATGACCTTTGACCTTGATTTAAAAAAAATCCTACCACTTTTAAGCATGTCATCCACCCTTAACCAAAGCATGGGACCCTAATGTATTGAAAAATACCACTCAAAATTTTATAGGTCACCGGTTGCAAGAACTTTTAATTTAACCCCCTTTGTAAAAGCTGGCTCCTAGACTAACTAGTCTGTGTATAGTGTACTCCTATCTAAATCCATGTTGTCCATAAAACAGACTGCCCTTAATGAGATTCACGCGAATTTGGATTTGTTTCACGTAATGTCGTTAACATTCGTTACGTATCCGAACATATTCGGGCGACGTTCCACCGTCGAATGTTTACGACTTCGCTCGAATAATTCCGTCGTGGTGTGGATCTTATTAAGGTAGAATACCCGTAATGTTGCAATTTTGAGATTCACAAAACCTATTTGGGCGCGATCGTAGACATTCGGCGGTGGAAAGTTCCACCGCCGAATGTTTTCGACCGCGCACGAATAATTCTGAATCTCTTTAGGGGTAGACTACCTTAAAGGTCAACATTTCACATTTATTTCATTTTTTAAAAGTATGTCTTGATGCAAAGATTGCTTATTCTAATGCGTAGAAATGCTATCAGCTTTTTGAAGTTCTTATTTATAAGCGAAAAATGCGCCTTTAAAGTTGAGACAGAAATGACAAATTCTATATAAATCTGAACTGTTGTCCAGAACAATTTGTCTAATTCTAGCACAAAAATATATATTTCTCGTAAACGGTGCAATATTTAGACTTGAAATTTTCAGAATTTCCGTAAGAAAATATGCTATTTCAGAAAGAATAAAAGTAAGATTTATGTAAAAATAATCGTGAAATGTCACTTTAAGGATGGACTACCCTAAATGTATAGGGGGTTCTTTTCCAGGTGACAGCAGATTATATTTTTCTCGTTTCAGTGAGCGACTCTTTCCTAAACAATGGGAGGCTGAGTCTGAGATGGACAAGAGTCTCAAGATTCTCAAGCGGAAACAAGCTGCCACACTGCGCCTGCGCAAGATGAATACGGTACACGAGCGCCTCCTGGAGGGGAAGATCCGCGTGCTCAGCACGAGCTTCGATCAACTCAACAAGGAGCTTACGAAGGAGACGAATCATCTTAAAGCCGAGATGGAAGATTCGAAACCTGGCCTGCAGCTACCGCGCATAGACTCCGCCAAGTCAAGTATCGCGGAATCTCGTAGTCAGAGTCGGCTTAGCGAGACTACGAGAGTTAGTCGATCCACATCCCAAGATTCCAGTGTGTGTTATTCGTGTCATTATGATCCGACTAACACTGAACGTTGTAAACATTTCCCCTGTTTTCTGCCCTTCACGTATAATAGTCTGGGCGTCCTGCCCAAAAACACGACGTATTCAAGCACCGGAAATTACCGACGACTATTACAGCGGTGTCGGGATTTACGACCACCTACGTCACAAGTCCCCAGTGACGTCAGAACTGAAAGAAAAGAACCAGATTACGAACTATTTGAATCTAAGGCACCGCGAACAACAGTGAAAGAAAAGATTCGCGGACTTAAACTATTAGTAAGAGAAATGAAAGAACGAAACGAAAAGACGAAACCAAAAGAATGGGCGGTTAAATATGGAGAACCTATACCTCGACGATTCATCTTAAAACCTTTAAAATCCGGAGTCTAAAAAAATTAGAGTATTAGAGTTTTTCTTTTGTGCATTCGTTGTATAAATAGGCTATCTCAAACATTTGTCGTTTGTCGTCTAAAAATAAGCGTTCAGATAGTTTCGCTCTAAAATATGCTTCAATATGTGGAGATTTCTTTAAACAAATTATGACATGAATCCAGATTGGATTTGCACTGCATCTGGTGGAAAATGTTTAAATTATAAATTTATTTTCTCAAATTACAGTTACGATTTAACTATTAATTTTAGTTTTGTTTCATGTTGGTATGTTAGACCGCCTGCCAATTTAGTACAAGACCTTGGCATACTCGTACATTAACCATTTCCGGTACAATAACAAGAATAGGTTTGGTAAAAATTGAGGATGAAGAAGAAAATGCTGACTACAAACATGTCGCTTTTCTTCCAAAAACATAAGAAATACGACGATGCTCTGTTTCCCCCCTGGATATATATTGGCTATAGTAATTCATACCAATTTTCTTTGATTGTAATTACATACCGGTATGCTTTCATATTAGACCCTTTTAACAAAATATTGTTATATACGATATATTAAGACCACATACAAGATTTCTTGAAACATTCATCGAATGAATTAAAAACTTCATGCTGTTCGTCAGTAGGCCTATTTCCTTCTATATTCATACACAGTGGAGCTTGTGCATGACTGAAAGGGTAAAATCTACGGCCAAATTTGCCCCACTTCGACAAGACATTTTGCAATAGGCATTACTTACTTATTTCTGCGTCAATTTCAAAGCGGTTTGTTGCATGTACCCCGCCTTACAGAGTTCTTTCCTTTGATGTATGACTTACACGAAACCTTTTTGCACTTTTTGCAAAAATTGATCCCAAAATTTCAGATTATTTTTCTGTTAGGTTTGGAGCAATTCTGAGGAAAAGTATGAGGAGTTTTCATATATTCATACATCTGAAGAAAGGACTCAGTAAGGCGGGGTACATGCAACAAACCGCTTGAAAATTGACACAGAAATAAGAAAGTTATTGCACAATTTCTTACCTGAAGCGTAGCTTATGTGGCCGTAGCCGTTATAACTAAAACTCGATATTGTGAGCATTTTCGGACCCAATGTATTACCGTAAACAGTGGGGTTTTACCTCAGAGAGCAATAGACCGTAACCTTTTTAACAAAGCAATAAGTTCATCTCATTACCCTGCCTTACCTTTGGGTAGATAATGGACACATCGCGAATCGCTCACGATAGCGTGAGTCCACTATATCATTGCGTATTCTGGTCGGTTGACAAAAAAATCGATAAATATATATCTGAGGAAAGGGCTTAGTAAGGCGGGGTAAATACAATACAACAAACCTTGTGAAAATTGACGCAGAAATAAAAGAGTTATTGCAAAATATTTGACCAGAATCGAGATTACTTTTGCCCTTAGTAGATTTTCATCCAATGATGCACAATCTCCGCCGTGATTATATATGTCACGACACAGTAAAATGCAGCTGATTCTTATTACTTCGACATTGTTTGACAAAGAAAGAATCCTATCCAGTGCGTATACATCGAAAGAAACGAATCAGTTGGGAACAAAAGTAGGCTACTCATCCTTTCCCAAACAGTTAGAATGATAATGATAATAAAACATATGCCAGCTGAGGTAAGCGTCAGCATAGATGTTTATGAATAATTGTGACCCGTCATGCTAAAAGAGACCTTATCCGAACTCCAATCAACTTGTCAGATTAAGCACATGCCAACCAGTTACTGTATGACTCGAGGGCTTGGTGCAAAACTATTGTAACTACATTTGGTAAAATTTTACAGGAGAGGGAAAAAACTTATTGACTTTCTCAAAGTTAAAGAGGAAAAATGTTTTTAAAATTCTAAATATATTTTTAAGTATACAGAATTGAAACCTAATATTACAACACATGATGTATTCCCTCTAAAGATTCGGAAAATGCGAAAAAATGAATTTCTGAAAAATATGCAGTTACAATAGGTTTGCACTGAGCCCTCGATGTGAAAAACGAATATAAAGTAAGGAAGGGAAAAATTCCGGATTTAGAAAATTACGTAAAAGTGCGCAGACTGACTAGGGTCAATATTTTTCACACGTCCGATAAGGTCCCTTTTAGCGTGACGGGTCACATATATGATTTGTGTTTAAAGGGACATTTCATTTTGATTTCATTTTTTTTTAAAGTATGTCTTGATACTAAAACTGATTATTCTTATGAACATAAATGCAATCAGTTTTTTGAACTCTTACTGATATGCGAGAAACGCGCATTTAAAGTTGAGACATAATCGATAAATTGCATATAAATCCGACCTGTTGTCCAGAACAATTTGTTCAATTTTAACACAAAAATATAAATTTCTCGTAAACGGCACAATATTTTGGCTTGAAATTTTCAGAATTTTCATAAGGAAATAATGCTCTTTCAGATAAAAATAAAAGTAAAGTTTATGACAAAAAATTCTGAAATGTCACTTTAATATAGCTCAGAAAATTTAAGACAGAATAAGATATGATAATTATCATTATTTTCATCTTTTGCCTCAATATTTTTCATTTTTTGAAAGGTTAAAATATTTATGACAAATACGAAAATTTCCTTATTTAGAGCAATGTTTTGCCATTTTAATGTTATCAAAGACGCAAAGGATGAGCGAATTTATATATTTTATTAATTTTAAAACCAAATGCCGAACTAAATAGTAGTTTTCCAATGTATCATTTGATATGAACTTAAAAAGCAGGTCTTGTTTGGGAAAGATATACTTAATCGAGCTTCAACTTTGTATGATTGCCAGATTGTTAACCCTTTCCGAAACAAACCTTGCATTTGACGCTCATAATAGAAATTGCTTGGGAAAACATTGAGGCAAAAGAAGAAAATGCTGATAATCAGCATTTTTTTCATTTCGCCTCAATATTTTCTGTGCTACAATGTACTGTGCTACAATGTATGCAAATCCCATCTTTATCAACACACATTTTGTCATTCGCAGAAGCTTTAACACGGGACAGTCCCATTTTTTTCCGTTTGGGAAAGGGTTTAAAGCGACGGTTCAACCTAGACAAACGAATAGACGGGAAAGGGAAATAACTCCCGAAACATTTGAAATCCTGTCAGAATTATATTAACTCCCTTAGTTCACAATGAAGTCCAATCACGTTTCTCTTTCTTCCGCACTACACCCAACATGTTTAAATGGTGTTTTATGCTAGGATCCCACTGCCGATCAAATAAACTCGATCATGCGATCGAGTACAGATCGAAATCGATCGGTATGGGTAATCGGGAACGGTAGGGATGACCGAGCTTGATCTGCATCACTCGGGGTTCGTTCTCGATTTTTGTTGACTGCCATAAATATTCGTGAGTGTAATTGAGATGGAAATCTATCGGGATGCGATCGTGTATTGATTGGATAGCAGATCGACTTAATCAAGAATTGACCGTGTCTTGAAAATCGATTGTAATTCGGTTTATATCTTTTACTCGACCTTCACACCACCTGCACTTAATTACCTACCCGTGTACCCGAATGACTCCCGACCATAATAATTATCCCGATTAACTCGACCTGTGCTTCATCTGCCTACCCGATTAAGTGATCGAGTGAACAAAATTAATTATTGCCATTTTTTCCATTGGTGAGAGACTCATGACCTTTTGAATTATCTCGTTATGGACGCACAGTTTTCCGATTGGTCTATGTGTGGCTCGAAACGATAACCTTAAGATTTCTTTAAACATGTTGACAATTACAATTTACAAACCCTGTATAGCTCAAGATATATGACCTGGCAGAGCATCTCTATCGTTTAGCATGGTATGCTCTGCCAGGTCATTTATCGTGAGCTATACCAATATCATTCAGCCACATTTTATTATTTTGAGTTACTCTCGTCTCTTTCTGAAGTACTGTATTTAACCATTTCGCAAACAACAAAATAATAGTCTGGTCTAATTCTATTGAACGAATCGAGTTTTTCGTTCCACTAAACTGATAAGCTTATATGGAGACTGGACCTCAGTTTAAAGTCTAAGGCAAAAGACTGTAGAGGGGGAGGGGGTGTCAAACTTGAGACCCCTGTGTTACATGGCCAGCGCATTACTACTGCACCAAACCCGCCCTTCCGGTCCAACTTGTAAGCATCTGTAGGAGACGAAATGGGTGTTGATAAAGATAGGATTTGTAATCAATATAACTCAAAAACTGTTGAGACAAAAGAAGAAAATGCTGATTCTCAGCATTTTCTTGTTTTGCCTCAATGTTTTCTCAAGCCATTACTAGAGACGTCAATACCAGGTCTTTTTTGGCAAGGGTTAAAAGGGAGCAAAGACTTGCAAATCTTGAAAGGCAAAGTGCATGAATTTTGAAATGAAAGGTTAAACGTGTAAGGAATGCATGTAATCGTTTCAAAAGTTTTCCCTATTGAACGCATGTTGGCTAATCAGTTAAATAAACAGGTTTTATAATAACTTCTTACAACCATCTGTATTGAAATCGAAATGAACTCACTTGCACTGAACCCTTTTCCCCAATCCGCTTCATACTTCGTATTGGATCTATCTAAACCGAAAAGAGTCAATTCGAGATTTTACAGTAAGGAAGAAAATGACGACAGTCAGCAAGGGCGGATCAAGAGGGGGTCCGGGGGGGGGGGGGGTCCGGACCCCCTGACATTGGCCGAAAATTAAAAATTTGACTTTATAACTATAGTGTAACGGTACATTACCTAACTCATTTTAAGCCATCATTTGGGCTTGAACCCCCCCCCCCCCCTGGAAAACAATCCTGGATCCGTCCTTGAGCCAGCATTTTCTTCTTTTACATGAAAGTTGTTTTTCATGGCTATACCATAAGATAATTATAGACTGGTCCTGTGGTAGACGAAGTTTTTAACTACTCTATTAAGTAATTTAAGGTAGTTTACCCCTTATGAGATTCGCGCGACGTCGGACTTATTCGGATGACGGCGAAAACATTCGGCGATGGGATTTTCCAGCGCCGAATGTTTAAGCCCCCCCCCCCCCCCCCTTCGAATAAGTTCGTATACGTAACAACGACGCTCTAAAAATCCGATGTCACTTGTCACTTGAAAAATTTACACCGTAAGCCCCCCTTCATTTTAGGCTTTAGGGTTTATAGATATAACTGACAGTGAAATTGAGTCGATTGTACTTTATTCCAAAACAACAAAACAATGTGCGTCAATATGAAAGTTGTCGTTAAAAATGGACGTAAAACGGAATTTATATACATTATAGCATGGAACGAAATCGGCAGAACATAAGAAGGCGTGTAGTCAGTATTTTCTTCTTTTCGCGCAATGAATTCTAGAATTATATAGATCTGTCACTTTTTTCGCAGATGTTACTTCTATATCACAAGTATGTATAAACATCCTCTTACAAAACATTTATCAGTACAATATTTATTTTGATTTACTGCAATAGTTTTTAGCCTTATCTACTCGTAAAACTGCCAAATCGGCTCAATGTCTGACCTAAATTGTACCAGACTAGACTAACAGACCAGAATGAACTAAGATATATTTAAACTGTACAGAAAAATGTTGCACTGTTCCAATTTAAAATCTGATTCAGACGACAAAATGGGTTTTTATGTCACCTGACCGAAGGTCATCGTGACCTATTGCGACCGTGTTTTGTCCGTCGTCGTGCGCCGTGCGTTACATTTTCGACTTATTCTTGAAAACCATTGGATGGATTACAACCAAACTTGGCAAGGAGCATTCCCATGGGAAGCTGCTTCAGATTTGTACAAATCATGGAGTAATCTCCCTTTGGGACCCAAAAGGGGCTAGATAGGGTACATCTTAAAAAATCTTCTCATGAACGAACCGGCTGTTGGATTGGATTCACATTTAGTATTTAGAGTCTTTAGGACAATGACTACAAAGTTTGTACAAAAGAAACACATCTGTCAAGAAATGGCCGTGCTGGGGACGGGAGTTTGGGTGGGGTTGCGAATTAATCCATTTACATTTTCTACTTTTTCTTGACAACCAATGGACAGATTTCAATCAAACTTGACAAAAAGCATCCCCGTGGAAAGCTGTTTCATATTTTTTTTGCAAATCACGGAGTATTCACCCGTTGGGCCCAAAAGGGGCTAAATATGGTACATCTTTAAAAATTTCTTCTCATGAACCGGTTGTTGAATTAGATTCACATTTTGTATTCAGAGTCTTTAGGACAATGACTACAAAGTTTGTACAAAAGAAACAAATCTTTTATGAAATGGATGTGCTGGGGAGGGGAATTTGGGGTGGTGTTGCGTCATTTTTTCATTTTCATTTTTGACCTTTTCTTGAGAACCAATGGACGGACATCAACCAAACTTGGCAGGAAGCATTCCCATGGGAAGCCGCTTCAGATGTTTAATAAATCGTGGAATTATCTCCCTTTTGGGCCCCGTAAGGGGCCAACAATGATAATGACAACATTTTATTAAGTAATAAGGCCACCGGCCCAAAATACAATTTACATACAATGTAAACATTTTATATAAACAATATAGAGAAATGTACCAATTAATATACTAAAACAAAAAAGAAACACAACTTCCTTTTCAATTCCTGCTGATGCAAAGACATCAAATCATGTTTAAAGAAAGTGTGATACAATTAAAGCAATAATATTTCACCAAAATCTTGTTTCTAGTAAATTCCATTAATAAGAAAACACCAAGTTTGCACCGGGCGTCAACACAATTAAATTTTGACAAAAAATGTATATAGGTCGAAAATTACAATCTGTTTCGTTCGTTTTGGTCCGATATTCGAATGTTGTGAAGTCCATGCGACTTATTAATGGTCTCCGTTACAGTCTTAGACCTATCCCGTAGGTGGGGTTGACCGGTCTTAAAAATTCTCATTTTCATGAACTGGCTATTACATTGGATTCTTATTTGGCATTTAGATTTTTTTAGGACAAGGACTACAAAGTTTGAACAAAAATTGTCATGAAATAGTTGTGTGTGTGTGTGTGTGTGGGGGGGGGGGGGGGGGGGGGGCAGGGGTTTATAGGGGGTTGTGTCATTAGTTATTGTTTTCATTTTCGACTTGAACAGAGTTCATCCAAATTTATAGTATAATTATAATACGGTTCTACCTTACCTGTAGATCCATGTTTTCTCTACTCTTTGGATTCAGGTGACCGATAAGGCCAGGCCCTCTGGGCCTCTTTTTATAAAGATATGGTTATCAACATGTTCTTCTTATGACCAAATATTTTTTATTAATAAAATAAAAGAAACTATTTGGACAGAAGGAGAAACTGTCAACAAACATAAAATTAGGGTCGCTAAAATCAGGGGTCCGTTTTACTAACGAATTTACGATCATATTTTTGTGTAAACTGTGTAACAAGGCATCTGATTGCACGAAAAATCGGATTAGGCCTATCAGGTTTGTTGTTACAAGTAAATACGCAAAAAATTATCGTACGTTCGTTAGTAAAACGGGGCCCAGGTCTTTTATGCGAAAGGGGTGACCCGTTTCCTAAGAATCACAAGAACCAATCTGCATATTGTGATAAAACGATTTAAACCATTATAAGACATTTATTAAAAAAGTTTCGATAACTTCCCCTTTCTTTCCTTTATTTGCCCTAGAGGTATGTGAAGGCCCGAATCGCTACACATGCACACTTTTCCAGAAATATTCAATCATGCTTAATATATTTTTAAATAAGTAAACAAGTTGGAAATTACATTCACGTGCTTAAATGCTCACAGATACTATAAGAAAGGTTTATGTCTAAATTGTTCAACACTTTTGGCAAATGAACTAGAAACAATGTCGATATTGAAAATTTTGTCAAATTCACATAATTCATGGTGTGAAAATCAAATCCAGCTGAAATCAGAGTAATGCAAGATCACATGGCAACCAGCATTCTCTTGATTGGTTCATATTTGTACAGTCGACACTCGTTGTGTCGAAGTCGGAGGGACCGTCAAAATACCTCCACATATCCGGAGTTCGACTCATCCGATTTTGTTCGGCTTCGATAAAGTTGATATTTGACCGTTTTTGAAACTAATCAAGTACGATTAATATTGAAATATAGTAGGAAAAGGAAAGAAATTGCTCGTTTCGAGCAATTTCTATCCTTTTCCTACTATATTTCAATAGCTATATTCAGTTCGAAATCATTTTATTTTGAAAAAAAATATGTCCATTAATGAGGACGGGACCAGATTTGAACTTCGACTTATCCGATGTCGACATAACGAGTGTCGACTGTAGTTGTTAGAGATAAACGAAGCCAAAACCAGTTATCTTTGACAACCAGAGTCAGATAACAAAGTATTTCCTGAGTCAATGAAATTCCTTGAATTTAATTAAAAGAAGGCCACCAAATGCTCACTCCTGTGTAATATGTTAAAAATAAATCAAGAAGTCCACAATTAAATTGTCGAAAATGAATCAAATAGTCCTCAGGAAGAAAACGTGGTCAACCGCGCAAAAGGTACACACAGGGACGCGTACACGACGGACACACCTTGACAATTGCCCCCTGGTCATTCGGAGATAAAACAGAGTCCAGTTCTTTAAAGCGAGATTACTAAGACGTAGTTTCTGACCGAGGTGTTCCGAAAGCTGCATACTTCATACAAATGACGCCATGAAGACGTTATTGTATGAAGTATGGAGCTTACTGAATACCGTGATTTATGAATTATGGAGCATTCGGAACAACTCGGTAAACTGTCTTTTACATTGTTTTCACAGAGTTGACCGAGGGGTTCCGCAAGAAGTAAACGGTAATGGCGCCTTCCATTGAGCATCGTAAAAATATTGCTCTAAAGAAAGCGCCTCAGTTTTTCCCATTATTTTGAGATAACTGGAACTGAAGGTATTCGCCAATCTGAGACTTTGAAAAATAACGAAACGAATTCTATGAATTAAATGACTCATTTTATTTCAATGAAATAACGCATTATACAAGTTAACAATATTATGACGTGTGTTAAAACATCTGAACAAGGACTGAGTGTATACTGTATATCCCTCCCCCTCCCCCATCGAAAAAATCACAAGATCTAGTTCCTTTAATAAAGAATGCTTCCGAAAAAAAAAAAAAAAAAACGTTGCTGAGCGAAAAAGAAAGCAAAGATAGGTAACAGCGTGTTCCTCTGTTTCCTTAATGGTTCAATGGTCAATTCAAAGTTACATATTCATGTATTTTAACCCATTACCACACAGTGACTCCTTTTGACTTCCAACAAGATAATGGCTTTGGAAAACATTGTGGAAAATGAAGAAATTGTTTGTGACAAGCAATTTCTTCATTTCCAACAATGTTTTCTACCAATATGGCCAAAAGATTTTAAATTTCTTTAACTTGAAATTGTCGTCTGCAACATCTTTGAATTTGGAACAGACCAAAAATTTGTCGTTTGGTAATGGGTTAAATGGAATTGTCACTTATTTTGTCGTATGCACCAGCTTTTCCCTTTAGAATTGGATCAGTCTAAAATCCCGTTTTTAAAGGAAATGCAGTCAATGCAATAAAGTAAATGCCAACAAGATTTCTAAGAACTGGTAAATGAAAATGGAAGGTAACTATGAAATATACTCAGTTCCAAAAGAAAGTATGCACTTTTAAATTTTAAATATCTCAAAAAGTATACCGTCTACCAAAAGGAAATTCGCTTTAGAACGTTATTGCACCGTTCGACGGCAATTCACTAGACTACTAACAAAGCGATTACTAACGTTGACGTACACGTAACGTTTACAAGAAAGTTCAAGCTTTAACGTGGAAATGGCTTGGAAGGCCTGGCCAAAACCCTACAACGGCATATAAGGTTGTAACTCTATCCACAGGAAAAGCTGTAAGGAGTGCAAATCTCAACACCATCAACATCATAATGATCTGACTCTGTGAATGAAATATGAGCAATTCTATCGACATCTGTTTTGATGTCAATTTTCATTAAGGTCTAATCTGAAGTATATCACTTTTACTCCCTAAATTGCCACTAACTTTGTGAAAATTAAGGAAAATGGAAAACGCAAAAGTACACACTTTCTTTTGGAACTGAGTTTCTTCTTCTCTCTCACTATTTTTTTAGAGGGACGAAATCTAGGGACGTCAAAACTAGGGGTTAAATAAAATATCAAGTGTGAATCTTAAAACCAACAAAAATTAATTGATTACAAAAAAAGAAAATTGTTCTATTCATAAATATGTTTGGTCCTTGAATCAAAGGTAGGCCTAATTGCAGTTTAAATACAAAAACGAAACAAACATAAAATTTGGTCTCGTTACCCCTACAGAAAATAAGTAAAATTAATATTTTACAAGATGCACCACAAAAGAGAAAGATGATTATTGAACATACTACAAAATGTATTTGGACCTAACAATATAAGGATGTGTATGAAATAAAACAGCGATGACCAACAATTGACAAATGAACGGTTCGCAGTTACTCTCAGAATTAAGAAAGGACAAAATTAATTCTTAACCCTGGAAATTTGCAACTTGTACAGTATGCGAGAAGTAAGAATTTGAGAACCGATTTATATTGATAGAAGTTTTGATGCGTTGGTAAATGTAGATATGTCACAGTAGATGTACCTAGCTTCTATTATACTCTAACTTTAACCCTTTCCCCACTCAATCCCGTGTTTTAACGACTCTGCATTGAAAGGCTTAGGAAAACATTGTGACAAAAGGAGAAATTGCACAGAACGTGCAATTTCTCCATTTGCCACAATGTTTTCTATCCTATCAGAGTACAAGAAGCAATTTTCTGCAGTTTTATAATTGTCGTCTGCAATTTATTTTCAATTTGGAAAAGTTCAAAAATTGCCTGTGTGGTAATGGGATAACGAAGCGTTGGCTTTGTCAACAGTGTTTTACAAAATTCTGTAAAGATCCTGTTGCAACATTAACTTGTTTATCCAATTTCCAAGATAGCAAATTTCCAGATCAATTAAAATTTAAGAGTGTTGCAGACATCAAAAATAATTAATACTACCGAAACAGATCATATAAATTAGATCTTATACCATAGACGGAAAGGGAGAAAATTATGAATATCAGCATTTTCCTTTTCCCTTCAGATTTTCTACTATAACCTTCTAATGTGACATCAAAAGCAGGTCTGTAAGGGAGATGGTTCACACAACCAACATTTTTCTATCTGGAGATAACACCGCACGTTTTGTCCAGGCCATTCATATAGAAATTATAGTAATTGAAAAACACAAAATATTTACATCTGTAACAATTCTGTATAAATAACGATAATATCTAGTCATCGCTTTTCTTCGAAAACCTTGTATTGCAGCCTACAAAAGCTGCAATTACAAGAATTTCGATGAAAAGCAATGAAATGAAACACGTACTCTCAACCCATAGACCAACATTTACTACCAAAAGATTTCCTCTGTAATCATTATCTCACAAGTTTTCACTGGCTTGACTTTTTTTAACTTACCGCCAGTAAGCAAATTTGAAAAACAGACTCATATGTGGATTGTTTTCGTTTGAGTTTGTGATCGTTATTGGTGTCAACACTTATTAGATAATGCCAAGTGATACTTGTGACGTAATTATGACGTCATAACAATGGATTTTCATGTAAAAAAGACAGAGGTTGAACCAGTCGAATTGTAATGATAACCTAAATGTGTAGAGAGTATGCAGCACGATGATGAAACACAGAAACACTGTAAACAAGTTAATTCTGGTCCGTTCAATTGAACATATCGCGAACAATATAACTATTTTCATGCTGAATTAATACACACTGGTAAAATAGAGAAATGCCAGGCAGCATACAGGTATGTGTATGCTGATCTTGCTCTATCAAACCAATCAAAACGATCTGAATATTCCGTGATTAGCATGACAAGAGATAGATACACTTATTAAACGTGATCGCGTGACCACGTTTTTCCATTTTCGATGAGAAATTATCGTTGAACTATCCGAAATCAATGATATCCGAATTTTACTCAAATTATAATCATACTTTGACTACCGACACTTAACTTCAGTTCGTCTGTGTGTCAGTACAATGTTTGTTTGTGGTATCAATATAATGTCGTCTAATAATCCACTATTTCGTTGCACAAAATATCACTTTTACGCTCTTTGCCTCCATGCATCGTGCACGGACTTCTTTTTTTTACAAAAAATATTCGTCCCCATTAAATAACGTACCCGTATTGTCGTCACATTTAACACAGTTTGTCCACGTGACACTATCCGCATTCTGCAGCCACAATATTCACCAACAAATCTAAATCAATTCTTATTCTTATTCAATTACCACTGAAAACAATATGTTTGGACAAGACGTATGTCCCTACCAATCAGATTGATTGATTGTATGAATCTAGAAATATATTTGAAATTCCACTGTACGGAGAATATCGCATTGGCTCTTTGTCATTCACACATACAATATCTTCAGTATGATTAAAATGATATGCTTATTAAAAGATAATTATCGTTTACAACGATGAAATGCCCACAATTCGAACATAAAGCACTAATTGTAACAAACACATATTAATATCATGATTAAATGTTATTGTTCATATTAACTGTTTTTGATAGTCGTCCGCTTTGTTGAGCTAACGTAAAATAGTTCGTGAAAAATGCTTTTATAGTGCTAGCTACTCGCCGATGTGAATAAAAGTTTCGTTGAGAACTATAATGAACACTTGAAAAAATCTGGCACATTTTTCTTTGTAATACCTTTGCTCGTAGGCCTAGTCCTTAGTAAATTGAATTTATAATGAATGCTTTCAGAAATACCTCTCATAAAGGCCATCCTTACAGTATTGTTATATTATGTGCGTCAAAGTCTCCTTTTCGTTTTAACAATTTCTCCACAGATTTCTCATGAACACACACATCGATAGTTAATTCATCCTTGGATGATTTACGTTGTGGCTGTAGAGCCTGCGCGGCGAGCAGAGACGCCGTGTCGTCCGATACCGGACTCGCACTACTTGTTTCCGGCGTAGATAGCGGTACGTTAATATTGTCCAACTCTAGGTAATTTCCCTCGCGGAGTAAAAGTAGTTCCAACTGTACGCGTAGATCTGTGAACGATGGTCGCTCTTCCGGTTTGTCCAGCCAACATTGTCGCATTATTATATATCTGGAAAGTAAACAGGGTATTGTAATGTATAGAAAACAATTGAACCAGGATTTGGAAAAAAGGCCCTTATAGCATTTCAGACAGCCATGTTTCAAGACCAGTCTGTGCATAAATACTGTCTGGCCAGGACCCATGTTGCTCTTCCATGGTTACTACATGCCATATAGAAGATTCTGGAGAACAACATGGTTCTTGGTCAGACTGCGTGTATACGCAGGCTGATCTGGAACCTTTTTGGGCTCAAAAGCATTAAAGGACGTTTTTCCAGATTTTGGCTCAATTACTTTTTAAAACAAGCCAATTCAAGTAATTAATAAATCGTTTTGCATGGTTTTCATTTCAACATGCAGTTATAGGCATTATGATACAACCTTTTAAAATCATCTTAGCTATAAAATTAAACATTTGTGGCAGTTTTTGAAGTGGATCACCCTAAAAGTTTGCCGTTTGGGAAAATGTTAAAGGAAGTTAAAGTACTTACAACTCATCTGAACAATTGCTAGGTTTCTCCATTCTATAATGATTGGATAACAGGTAATACAGGTCAGCTAGGGCGATGTTCGGATACGGAGACGCTCCTGGAATAAGGTTAAAGATATGTTAATTAAATATTGACATTTTCCAAACAAGACCCGTTTGTGACATCCCTTCTAGGAAAGGATTCACTCCAGTGATAGGGAAGCATTGAGACAAAACAAGAAGACGCTGATAATCAGCATTTTCTCCTTCTCTTTCAATATTTTGTGAGCACTATATTGGCGTAAATCCTTTGTTTTTCAACACCCATTTTGTGATATACACAAGCTTACAAATTGGACAGTCCTTTTTTGCCATTTTGGGAAACGGTCATTTGGTATTGGTCCATAAAAGAAAGGCTTATTACACGTATTTTTTTTTACCCCAATATAAAGTTTTGAGCCCAAACATGAGACAGAAATATTTTAATTTTACAAATTAACCGTATTGGTGTAATGTGTTTATGCTGTCTTAATACGAGATCAACCGAAGTGTGCCGAGGGATTTATTGGTAGAAGACATGTGTATGCATTTCAAAAGAATCGTATCGAATATATCACGGAATATCCATGGAGAACTAGGTGCCCCGATGCTGGTAGGCACCTGGACTACTGAGAAAGGCCGAGAGCAGATTTATTTTATTAGTATGCCAAGAAGACAAAAGATTTTACTGACATGTGCATATAAGATTTAGGTAGAAAATACACTACGTAGACATTTTTTCTACTTATAAAGTCACGACTGCCATAGATATTTTATTTTGCCTTAATAGTTTTCGTGAGTAAGAACTATATTTACAGTCTAGGTAACATGTACGAGGTACTGTTTTCCAGAAATACTTCCCAATGCAATATAGAGGCTACCTAGCATATCGCATACTTGAACTAGATACTGTGTAACAGACTCGCAAATCTACATGTGAACAGAGCAAAGCCTCTTACTTCACACGTCTCAAAATAGAGAAACATTATATTTTTATTGTTTGCCTAAGTTTATTTACTGAATACATTTTCCTCGGATTCTAAAACTTACTTCATCGTTCAGAAACATGCATAGAAAAGGCCGCCCATATACCGAGTTTCCTGCCACTCAAAATTGATTTGACAAGAAGCAGGCACAGTGGTGAAAATTGGTTTCTCTTTTATGATTGCTGTTTTGTAACGATCTAATAATCGAAGTTTATTACTCGTATCGCTAATTCCACGTCTGTTTTCTGTTACTTGCTGAATAATCTCATTGGACGGGAGATTCAGGGATTTCGATAAAACATGGACGTGACATTCACTGGTGGTGAACTAAAACAATTTTCGCTACAACAAGGTATAGATATTTTGCGTTTAAATGTGAGTTTATAGATTTTTTTTCTAATGACAATGAACTTGTTCTAAAAACAGACCGGGTTTACCGTTTTGTATTGACAACCTGTCGGTGTTGTTATAAAATCTCGTAACTACGGCTTCGATAAAGCCGTAGTTACGATATTTTATAACAACACTGACGGAATACATTGTTCGCGAAAAAACGTCCCTCGCTTTGGCCGAGTACCCCACCAGTGACATTAGTCTATGTCAAGTCCATGTTTCATCGAAATCTCTTAATCTTTCGTCCGATGATAGTCAACTTTCATAGGGTCGTGACCAGATTCAATTAATTATTTTATTGTTGCGTGATTGCTTCGATTCCTTTATTCTTTTTTCCCGTGTCATTTGAAAGGCAATCTCGACAGGGTTATCTTATTTACATTTTCTAAAAAAACCCACAGTAATCACAGCTTTGTTAGAAATGCAGTTATGAGTGTTTTTTAAGAAAAGCAGACTTATGCGGCATCTTAGTGTTTGAATTATCAGAAACAAATTGATACACCTGGTGCACTTACCCATTGTAACTATCTCCCACAATAATATACCGAAGGACCAAACATCACTCTGGGTCGTAAATACCCGGTCACGAAGAGACTCGATCGCCATCCACTTGAGAGGAAGCTTCCCATTGGTCAGTTTCTTATACTGGTTGTCGTTATAGATGTCACGTGACAAACCAAAGTCGCAAACTTTGATGATCTTGTCGTAACCTAGCAACACGTTCCTGGCCGCCAGATCACGATGTACGTACTTCTTCTCTGCCAAATATTCCTGAAAATATAAGTGATTTCTTACATTATTTGAGAGATAACTCAAAATTTGCTTGCTGTATTTTTTGAGTGTAGTTGGTTTCGCCGGAAGATGTCGTAGTTTTGTTGTTGTTTCTGTTAATTGTTTGTTCCTATTGGTTCTGAAAATGGAGTTTTGTATTAAGATGCGCACTGTAGAAAAAAATGCAGTCACACACTTTGGAATAGACAGTAAAATTCACAACAGCTGAACAGAACAAGACAAAGACAGAAAGAATCTTTTTTTCTGAAACAAAATACCAAGTTAGTCAATACAATGTTCTGGTTTATCTATTTATAAATATTGACACATAAAGATCTCTATATTGAGGTATTGTCCTTCCAAATTAACCAGGGACAATTTTCGTGCGATAAGTCCGTTAGTTGAGCGTCTTAACAAAACATTGCCGAAGTAGGGTCATTACATATGCAAATGTCCCGGGTTAATCTTGCTGGACAATAACACCGTGGCGTTCGTTTGCAGTTGATACTGTTATTGTTTCGCTTTTACTTGCAGTAGCCATAAGTTATGTGTAGACATAGGCATAGGAAGGTTTATAATAGGGGGGGGGGGGGGTAAATATTCAAGTGAATGGAACCCGACCGAGCGTAGCGTTGCTACGGGGTCTCGGGGCATATCCCCAGAAACTTTTGGATTCTAAGAAGCCATTTACTGCAATCTTGGCACATTCAGACAGCATTTTAATCCTGGACCTCTCTTGAAGGAAAATATGGGTGTAATATGGGGGGCATAGGATATACTGCCACCCTTCTGAATTATTTGGGACCTGGCCCCCCTGTTACTACGACAGTGCTGTTAGAGCAAGAAATGACTTGCATTGCTTCCTGTATATTGTACCCCTGTGGTGGTGTTTGTACAGTGATCATCGTGTGCTTTCTGAACTTTGAAGTGTACATTTACGATTTAGTACAACATATCGATACTTTTCCAGCAAAAACCTCCTAACTGCAGCTTGATACAAGCTGCAGTTATGAGGTTTTTGCTGAAAAGCGAATATATGCTCATTATGTTCTTGCTGAACTTTGAAGTGTAACGTAAACATGATGCACACTTCATCATTCTAACACATAAAGACTATCAACTGTAATGACTATATAAATAATTGGGTCGACAATATCAATAAAATAATTAGAGAAAATAATGTATTTCTGATGAGAGTACTTCAGACATGGAGTACATTTTAGATAATAGGTAATGAAACACTTTCCCAAATGACAGATCAAAAATAAATTATTCTGTCGGCAACTTTTTAATCAAATGGTAATGAGTGTGTAGGAACTGAAATGCATATAACATTTAAACGTTCATGCAATCAGATTTTTTTCCCTTTCTCATTTAGGTTTTTCAAAATGTTTATCATTTAGGAGCGTAAAATCAATGATTCCAAATGGAAGAGTAAGAACAGACATACAAAAATATCCAGCATTCTTCGCTGCTTATCGTGCATCGTTTGAGTGATATAAATTACGTCATTGAAAACATCTAATGATAATAAATTGTGGGCGTCGACAGAGCGGTGATTTTTTACAATAACAGATTGAACATTTCAACTTGAATTTGTGTGTAGGTTTTACTACCGATCCCTGCCTACACTGGTAAGTTACGTAAACACGTGCAAATTCGTGGATTCAAATATAATACTGTTACGTTCTTTTTGTACCTAATGAACAACGTGCACTTAAATACCCGGGGTCTTATTCATCAACATTTCTAAATCAATTAGGTTATTTCATCTAAGACCCCCCCCCCCCCGCACACAACAGCCTCCGAAAGTCGTCCTTGGAGTCTGAAAACGCCGCTCAAACGTTTAGTATTTGTTATTTTTAGTAACATACTCTCAATCCCAAAGCGTTTTGGTAACAATACTCTCGAATCCAAAGCGTTTTAATGTTGAATGCACGTGCTCTTTATCGCTGTATATTGAATGCACGTGCGTCGTCATTGTTTTCTCTATATATTTAGGGAGCCTCGTTTTGATAATGTGGGATTTGTGACTATATTTAGTAATAATTTTCATGTATACAATGTTGATTTCCCATAAACCCATCGTCTTTGCCTCCGGAAGTGTGTTCTGTGGGTACAGTCTAAAACATAAGTGAAAGGACCTTACTGTCCATAGCAAATTAAATTACAAGTCATCTGATTGGACTTGATTTTAGACTGGTTCGTGAGTACCACTCCTGATCTTACATAGGGTGCGTTCCATTCGGCTGTTCGGCACTGTTCAAAATGTTCTGAGCAAGTCATGCCGAATGGAATGCTTTCGGAACAGAAAAGGTGTAGGGAGGTCTAAAACTCGTACGGCCAGTCTAAAAATAGACTTTGGTCACCCACTGGGTCTAAAAATAGAATTTGGTCGCCCGCTGGGTGTTGTGTATTCGTCATATGTCGTAATAAAATGTATAATATACCTAAGGGTGCGTTCCATTGGCTGTTCCGAGTGTGCCAAACAGTCCGGTACTCGATGGAATGGCACAGAACAATGTTCGGAACATGTTCTGCTTGGGTGCGTTCCATTCGGCTGTTCGGAACTGTTCTAAATGTTCTGTGCAAGTCATGCCGAATGGAATGCTCCCGGAACAGAACACGTGGGGGATTGTCTAAAACACAGACAAACTCTGCATGCCGGTCTAAAAATAAACCTTGACCACCTGCTGATTGTCGTTTATTTGTCATTTCTAGTCTTAAAATGGATAATTTACTAATATTTGCTGAAATAATTTGATTTTTATTATACGGTTTGATTAGAAACGTTAATTTATTTCAATACGCCGCAGTTAAAATCGAAAGTAACCATGCTAGCGACGTCACTGTTCTGCTTGCACCACCTTTTCTCCGGGAACAAGCAGAACATGTTCCGAACATTGTTCTGTGCCATTCCATTGAGTACCGGACTGTTCGGCACACTCGGAACAGCCAATGGAACGCACCCCTTGTTCCCGGAGAAAAGGTGGTGCAAGCAGAACAGTGACGTCGCTAGCATGGTTACTTTCGATTTTAACTGCGGCGTATTGAAATAAATTAACGTTTCTAATCAAACCGTATAATAAAAATCAAATTATTTCAGCAAATATTAGTAAATTATCCATTTTAAGACCATAAATGACAAATAAACGACAATCAGCAGGTGGTCAAGGTTTATTTTTAGACCGGCATGCAGAGTTTGTCTGTGTTTTAGACAATCCCCCACGTGTTCTGTTCCGGGAGCATTCCATTCGGCATGACTTGCACAGAACATTTAGAACAGTTCCGAACAGCCGAATGGAACGCACCCTATATTTTGCTGAAATAATTTGATTTCTGTAATACAGTTTATACGAAATATCAATAAATTTCAATCCGCCTCAGTTTTAATCGAAGGTTGCCATGCTAGTGACGTCACTGTTCTGCTTGCACCACCTATTCTCCGGGAACAAGCAGAACATGTTCCGAACACTGTTCTGTGTCATTCCATTGAGTACCGGACTGTTCGGCACACTCGGAACAGCCAATGGAACGCACCCATAATGTTTTCTTGAATTCTTTTCAATTTGCATTCTAATGGGTGAAAATAATCTCACATCGCCACTTTTTTTACGAAACATCGTAACCACAGCTTTAAGGTAGTCCATCCGTCATTAGATACTTAGCACTTCGTGTACCTTCGGGCGTCATCCGGAACAACGAAAATTGTCGATGATACCCTCGTCAATTTCCGTTGTCACGGATGACGCCCGGAAATTGACGAATGTATTTCTATCGTCCATTCCCGTTGCCACGTATGACATCCGAAGATGCACGAAGTGTTTGGTATCTAATCAGCTAATGCTGGCCTGTAATCATTAAACAAGTCGAAGTTACGAGTCAGCAGGAAAAATATAGTAAGCCTTGTAGGTCTACTAAAACATATGCGGGCAGTACGATACGTTAGTTCAAAACTATTTTAAGGTATAAAGTGCCTAATTAAAAACACCACTTTCTAGCCATACGAAATGTATCAAATTACACACACTTGTAAATACACTTCAAATAAGTTGATTCACCGTGCCGGATTTCAAGATTATGCTTCAAGAAAAAAATAATTTACAAATATCATTTTACTCTATATTCATATGCAAGGGAGGTCATTTTGAACATTTTTGTCAAATATTTCCATAAATATGCATTAATTCAAAATTCTAAACCGTACAAAATGCTTATGTTTGTATTTGGAATGGAAATGTAACACAGTGTAGGAATTACTGGCACTTTTCAAATTTTGCTGCTGGCTCTTTGGTGCTAATTAGGCCCTTCTTACCTTAAGCAAATTAGATTTCCATATCGACTTACAATAGTTTAGCACTAAAACGTCGAAATACACAGGAACTTGATGAAGTCAGACCGGGATTATAGCGGCTTACTTCAAAGCCATTACGATGCTTGAAGTCAGGTTTGAAATATTTCTATAAATCCCTCTCCGCGAAGGCTTATTGTAAAATAACGGCAGAATGTCTTAACTATGGCTTGATTAAGCTGCAGTTACTATATTTTGGACATCAAACGACAAATTTTACCTGTTAACCTGCATACATTTATGTATAACATGAATCAGTGTTTTATTATGTTTGCAGATTGACATGATTGAGCGTTACCTCTATTCGCATGGTTAAACTCAATCATGTCAATTTGCAAACATAATACAAGTTCTCAATTTATGGTGTTAAATAATTTGATTGCAACTTGCATTTTCTCATTGGCTAATCGATTTCACCCAAAAAGAAATCAGTATTCGCTCTTCTGTGAATAAACAGATGTTGATCTGGACATTACATTTTCTTGCGTGATTTTTTCAGCAAAAAGCGCCTTTTGTCACAACAGTTTAAGCCTAATTTCTAGCGTTAGACATTTATTATTGTTCGCTGCGGATCAAAATTAGTTATAAGAATGCATGGATCGTTCTTAGAAACCACAAACAAAGTTAAGGTATTCCATTCATTATTAGATACCAAAGACTTCGTTCATTTTCGGTGTCATCCATGGCAACGGAAATTGGCGAGGGTATCCGGATTTTTTTTAAAATCCGGATGCCCTCGTCAGTTTCCGTTGTCACAGAGAATGCCAATGATGAAGGCGGAATTTCAAAAAGTGTATGGTACCTAGTGATAGGTGGTCTACGTTAATCCAAGATTGTTCAAATGAAATGAATTTTGAATACTTGCCCAAAATTTGAACCCCGCCTACAAAAAACTGCCGAATCTATTTTCGAAGTGTGCATTTAGTCTCATATTACGACATAATCTCCGATAAAACTGCGATAGACTGAATTTTCATGATAGTTTAGTCTACTTCACTTGTCAGCGCCACTGATAGTAACAGGGATTGATCCTTCCCCGAACGGCGAAACATGGACTACTATATACCAAATCTTTCATGAAGTACTTAGGCCATCAGCCCATATACATATTTACATAGAAACACAATTTACAAGTCTAATTTGAATGGTACCGTTGACGACAAAATAGTAGTTCAAACGAATAAGATTTGTGTACAATATAACACTGAAAAATATTGAGGCAAAAGGAGAAAATGCTAAATCTTCAGCATTTTCTTCTTTTGTAATAATGTTTTCTATCCGGTACATCAAAATCAGGTCTGGTTTACAAAATGATTAACCCTTTATTGTATAGATCTTGAGTAACCTTTGAGATCTGTCTCCTGGATAGAACAAAAAGTAATAAGACTCATTTCGAGACTGACAACACAGTAGATTTGTTATTCTTATTCGTATAAATACTATCATTTTTTGAAGTTGTTTTTTGTAAGAGAGAAACACGCCTTTAAAGTTGAGACAGAACTGACAAATTCCGTATAAATCCGAATTGTTGTCCTCAACAATTTGTTTAATTTAATCACAAAAATATATATTTCTCGCAAACGGCGTAATGTTTTGGCTTGGAATTTTCAGAATTTTCTTAAGAAAATATGCTCTTTCAGATAAAGATAAAAGTAAAGTTTGTGCCTGCAGCCTACCACCTTCTGAACTTAATGATTAAAATTTGGTAAACCATATTTTTACATAACCACACAATGACTCTTTTTGACTCCCTACAAGATAATCATAATGGCCTAGGAAAACATTGTTGAAAAAAAAAAAAAAAAACAAGAGGACCATGATGGTCCTATATCGCTCACCTGAACCAAGATGATATGAGCCACAGTTTTGTTCAGTTTTGTGACTTTAACACTGAAAACAAACTTATGGTCAACAACATTGTGTCCAAATTTTGTCTCGTTTTGTCGCTATTTGTCGTTGTTAGAGTAAAAACAGTCGAAAACAGCAAATTTGTCAATTTGAAGGGCTCAGCAAACTCAGCAAATTCTACTATGATTAAGCTGAAATTCAAACTGGTGCAAGATCTTATGTTCAGCAACATTGTGTCCAAATTTCGTCTTGATTGGACAACAATTGTAGATGCTAAAGTGTAAACAAGGTCCGAAACAATCGGAAACATCAATTTTGTCAAATTCAAGGGTGTATAACTCATGACTTTATGATCCGATCAATCTGAAAATCAAACTCATACATGATCATATAGTCCGTAACATTGTGACCAAGTTTTGTCTTGATTGGTCAATAATTGTAGATGCTATAGTGTAAACAAAGTCAAAAACAGTCGAAAACGGCAATTTTGTCAAATTCAAGGGCGTATAACTCTTAATTTTATGATCCGATCAATCTGAAAATCAAACTTATACAAGATCTTATGGTCCCTAACATTGCGTCAAAGTTTTGTCTAGATTGGTCAATATTTGTAGATGCTAGAGTGTAAACAAAGTTGAAAACAGTCGAAAATGGCAATTTTTGTTAATTTCAAGGGTATATAACTCAAGACCTTCTGATCCGATCAGACTGAAAATCGAACTCATCCGAGATCTTATGGTCACCAACATTGTGTCAAAGTTTTGTCTTGATTGGTCAATATTTGTAGATGCTAGAGTGTAAACAAAGTCGAAAATGGTCGAAAATGGCAATTTTGTCAATTTCAAGGGCACATAACTCAAGACCTTCTAGTACGATCAGACTGCAAATTGAACTCATCCGAGATGTTATAGTCAACAACATTGTGTCAAAGTTTTGTCTTGATTGATCAATAAATGTAGGTACTAGAGTGTAAACAATGTCAAAACTAGCTATTTTTCGCATTCAAGGGCAGATAACTCCGGACTTTCTGGTTAGATCTGACCCATAATCGAACTCATCCGAGATCTTATGGCCATACATGTTTTGACCAAGTTTGGTCAAGATTGGCTTATATTTGTAGATGCTAGAGTGTAAACACGAAATTGTGGACGGACGGACGGACAGACGGACAGACGGACAGACGGACGACGGACAAAAAGTGACCACAATAGCTCACCTTGAGCACTTCGTGCTCAGGTGAGCTAAAAAAAAAAAAAAGAAATTGCTTGTGACAAGCAATTTCTTCATTTCCAACAATATTTTCGATTCAAAAACACCAACAAAAATTGAAATTTTATACACTTGAAATGTTGATTACAACAACTTTGAGTTTGGAGCTTTCTAAATTTCCGTTGTTGTGGAATGGGTTATGAGTGTTTCTAAACAAATTAGCAAGAACAGTGTATGTCAAGCTGTTAATTGTAAATTTCTCGTTGTAAAAAAAAAAAAAAAAAAAAAAAAAAAAATCACGGATGTAAAACTTTTTTTATCTTTGATAGAAAAACTTTGTTATTTTCATTGTCTGTTCTACTTTATTACTTTGCGGTTTCTAGAACACAATTATGTACTTTGGTTTTTACGATCACATATTGAAATATAGCCGGCATTTTTATTGCGTACAAACACGGAGGGGTATCACGTGAAACCATAACAACAACAACAACGACAACAACAAACTTTGCAGAAAATCTTTAATAGGTCTATTTATACGTGACCCACTGCAAGGGAAGACGGGAAAATACCAGTGATTTTCTAGATATCGCTGCTAAAATACGCTGCAGAAACGAGGTTTTTGTTGAAAAAGGCGATATGTTAAATATTTAAACAACACTTGTTAATAAATTATTGAAGAGCAAACGAGTTTTCTCGTCAATAATTTTTTACCTGTCTCTGTTACAAATCCCTGACATTTTTTCGAAAATTTATGCTTCTGTCCAAATCCTTTACGCATAACCAGAAACTGACATTCTCTTATAGATATTCTGCATTTATCATTGTTGTTGTGTCACGTGATTCACCGATTATACATGTAGTAACCTACACAATATTCAGGGAATGGGATCCATCTTATCTACGGATGGTACATGATTGTATATTAATTAGGGCAGGTAAAACAAACGGTTGTTTTCTGACAAAAACATGACAGTGTGCTACATATGCGGGTTTTACTTTTTATGGAAGTGTTCAGAGATTACTCCTTAAAAGTGGGTTCACATTAACGAATTTTCTTACGATTCCTTACGAATTGGACATTCGTAATCACATTGCCGATAAGTTCACGTATTGTTACGGTTTGAGCGAATTTAACGGACGGTTTACGTATTTCTACGACTAGTTTACGGACTGTTTACGGATTATTTACGAATCAATAGGAGTATTGCCGACTTAGTTACGAATGTTTACGAGTCCTTTGTTATTATTTTGTTGTTGTTGTTGTAAGAAAGACAACCTCGTTTTTGAAAATCTGACATTCGACAAGACGATATGACTTGCGAACGAAATAAGCTTGGGTTTTACCAACAATTTCTTCAAAACTGTTAACCCTTTCCCAAATAAGACATAGTTTTGACGTCCCATGGTTTGGAAAAATATTGAGAGAAAAGAATAAATTGCTGATAATCAGCAATGCAATTCTTTCTGCTCACTCAGAATTTTCTATTCAATACCATACAAAGTTTACACTTCTTACATCAATAATTGTTTTGTCTGTAACTCCTTTCAAATCGAAATAACAAAAAATCTTGCCGTTTGGGAAAGAAAACTTAATTGCTGCTACCGGAATAACCCTCATACTACCGTATTGGGTCATTTCTGACCCCAGACATATATTTATGAATGCTTTATTCAAAGTTGTTCTCCGATGCACGTTTACTTTTTTTTACTTTTTCAATCTTATATTCGTCGATAACAAATCAATTTTTCTTGAACATCGATCAACGTTTGAAGGACTTATTGTCATTTTTTGTGATGGGATAAAAAGTGACCCCAGTGCGCATTGAAAAAAGGGCTCTTAGTCCTCATTTTATTGCAAATCCAATTGGTAATCGTTTGACGTTTAGCAAAACATTATATAGTATTTCCTCTATCATAGATTATATTTTGTCATCAAATTTGAATCGAAGTATAGTATATGAGCAATGATTTCGAAAAAGTGTACTTATATCATGTAAGATAAATATTTATCATCTTATGCCTCTGCATATTCACATGGTCTGACCAGGACCAACACTGTCCTCTCGCAGCTTCTCCATCAAACATAACCCTCATCAGGCCCTTTGGGGAGCCTGATCTGTTTTAGTATCATTCTCGGAATCTCATATCATAATTGCCCTCTTTTACACATCCCGGCTCGTTTATATTCGTAAACTTGCCGTATTATATTCGCGAATCACTTACGAGTGATTTGCGATTAACTAAGAGTCATTTACGATTGAATAACGGAACATTTAATCCGTGGACATTCGTGAGAAAATTTTCAACATGTCAAAAAATGTTCCCGTATGAGCACGAATCACTAAGAATGTCACCGATTCATTGCGAGTTGTTTACGAATGCATAAGAGTTGTTTACGAATACTTGCGGTTATGTACGATAGAACTTTCCGAATGGGCCACTCAAAACGAAATCTATGAATATGCACGATTTCTTTACTATGTCTATTATATTTTTGGTTGTAAATAATAAGATATAATCACCATATCATCATGAAGCAGCTGAAATTGAGAAATAAAGCATTTTATACTTACGAGTTATTTACGGATGCCAGCGTATTGTTTACGAATGTTCACGGATGGCCTACGAATGTCCAATTCGTAAGGATTCGTAAGGAAAATTCGTTAGTGTGAACCTACCTTAAAACAACAAGAACAATGTTTGTCAAATAGAAAATTCATTTGTATCGTAAATGTGTCGCTAAGGAGAGAGGGAAAATGAAAAAATATAATTGAGCTGCGATCTGAAAAAAGGGCCTATATAGCATTTGAGACAGCCCTGTTTCCAGATTAGCTTGTGCCCCCAATGCAGTATGATCGGGATCCATGCTACTCTCTTACAGATGTAGATCATAACGACAATCACTAGTAAAAGAGACCAACATCGTTACTGATTGGACTGCGTGTACACGCATGCTGATCTGGGCCCCGTTTTACTAACGAACGTAAGATTATTTTTTGTGTAATTACTTGTAACAACAAACCTGATTGGCATAATCCAATTTTTTTGTGCAATCAGATGCCTTGTTACACAGTTTACACAAAAATATGATCGTAAGATCGTTAGTAAAACGGGCCCCTGGAATCATGCTGTGCTCAAACGCCCGAAATGACCCTTTTTCCAGTCCCTGTCTCATATACTTTTCAAACTCTTTTTTACTTAATGATTTTTTTAAACTTTGTTATTCTCATTCTAAATCTGTTCTATTTTATTACTTTGTGGTTTGAAGAGCACAAGCACCGTGTTTTTATGATCACTCATTGAAATGTGGCCAGCATTTTTATTGCGTATGCCTATAAAGTATCGTAACCTCGGTCTATAACAAGAATATCGCGAGGGTTTATTATTTTTAAGAACAGTCGAACGTGACAAAAAACTGAAATCTTAGAATAAAATAATGCTAAAGTACGTCACGTGACTGCTTTTCCTTTAAAACCTCCTAAAAAGCCGTTAACCCTTTCCAAAAAGACAAAAATTTCGGGCGCTCCAAATTCAAAGGAGTTGCAGACGACAACACGGATGCTATTAAAGATAGTGTGTAATATTGCACAGAAAATATTGAGGCAAAAGGAGAAACTGCTGGTTATCAGCAGTTTCTTCTTTTGTCTCAATGTTTTCCCAAGTCTTTTCTCTGAGGAACGTCAAAACCAGATCTCGTTTGGGAAAGGTTAACCTTTTCAAAAACAAGACCTGCTTTTGACGTCCCAGATGCAAAATGCTTGGGAGAATATTGAGACAAAGGAAGAAAATGCTGATACTCAGCATTTTCTCCTTTTGTATCAATATTTTTCTCTGCTATATTATTCACATATGTTATCTTTATCAGCATGCATTTTGCTATCTCTAGTTTCATTGAAATTATAATAATCTGATTTTTGTATGTCTGGGAAAAGTTTTGTAGTAGTACTGGTTTGAGAAATACCAGGAATCCATAGGTAGGTGCCCCAGCCGCCGCGATATGACCCTGACAGTTGAAAACGGCGTAAAACGCAAATAAACTCAAACTCTGGGAAATGTTATAAAAAAACTTTCTGAAAAAGAAAATTGACGACATCATTTCCACGACATTGTAGTCGTAGTCGTGGTCGAGGTGTAAAGCGGAAACTTTGCTATCAAGGGGTATGATTCCTGGTAGCTAACGGAGGTTGTTCTTCTGTATTTCTGTTGCCCATTTATATGCATGGCACAAGTTCTGGTGCAGTTTCCAAGCAGCAGAATCGAATGGATTATTCTGCTTTGCAAGATTTCGTTTCCCTTCCAAATCGATGTACGACCGCACCCGAATAGGTTCGGATACACAACGACGCCGCTCGAAAAAAATTCCGATGTTATATGAATCTCAAAATGGCCAAATTACGGGTATTTTACCTTAAGTTCGGATTTCTGCTAGCAGAGGCAGTAGGTCAGATTTGATATGCTGTTACAAATTTGAATGCATTAAGGATTTGCAGGTCTGTGAAAACTTGTAAAAGTTTAGACGTGCATGGAATGCTTTTAATCTTTTCCCAAGATTTCCCGATAGAAAGTGATTTTGGCTGATGGGCAAGAAGTACAGATTTGTAATAAAATGTACGTATTAACACCTGTACAACATACTTAACCTTTACCTAAACAACACAATTTTAGGGTGGTCCAATTTAAACGATGCTGCAAACCACAGAAAGGATGATGGAAAGGTAACATCTGTGAATAATATAGCATAGGAAACAATTTAACATAAGAAGAAAATGCTGATTATCAGCATTTTCTTCTTTTGTCTAATTGTTTTACAAAGCCTGTTCAATTAGGTAAGTCTATTCCAGTCCTGTTTGGGAAAGGGCTAACCTTCTCCTACACAGCATCAATGCTGTTTAAATTTAAATTCTATTACAGACTGCAAAATGGGAGTTGACAAAGAAATGGTCTTTGCACAATATGCCAAAGAAAATATTGACAGAAAATAGGTAAGAGCTTGTGACCAGCATTTTCTGCTTTTGTTTCAATGTTTTCCCAAGCCTTTCTTATCAGGAGTGAGAAAATGGGGTATTGTTTTGGAAAGGGTTACTACTAAAATGTGAACTCTTCATTTGGATGAACCGGATTAAACCTGATTTCTGTACTGATTTCGATTTTATTGTTGTTCTTAAATGATATACATATAAGAGGTTTTAAAATGAATAAATTAATGCCTAGATTCAACACTGTTGCAGAAAACAATTTTACTTAAACAAAAAAAAAAAAAAAAAAAAAAAAAAAAAAAAAAAAAAAAAAATCAACATTTTGATACAGCAAATATTAAGATGATTAAGCTGATGATTATTTTTCTTCCATCCAGAGCTTTTCTTTATTGGGGCGTCGAAAGCTTTGTTTCTGAAAGCATTACCGGTAATTGTTAAGTTTTAAAAAAAAGAGATAGAAAAAAAGGATAACAGTATAAGATGTTTTTACGTGCCGCGGCTTCTTTCAAGAAAGTATTCGAAGGAATTTATAATACTGTTTTCTAAGCATTCTTAAACCCTAGGGGTTACACGTTTCCCGCTGAGCTTTAAAGGTCGAGCTTTTGTTGTAAGCTTAATTCTCACATGTAAAACCCAACATCGATCAACAGATAAAATAGATACAATAGTTCTAATACTTTTATATTGTGGATTAATTAAATCCCTCGAGTTTAACAGGTGCTTTTTTCTCTTTCCAATGATTCTTTGAGTCAGAGTTGAGTTCCATAGTGCCGATGTTATAAAACCATGTTATAAGAAGATTTGTCTTAGCAAGTAACTAGTTTTCTGAAATAAACTTAGTATGGTTTTAATTTATTATTTAATTTTAATCATAGCGGACAAAACAGATAGACTGACCAAACTTTTTAAAGATGCTGATGAAATTATGGTTAATGATAAAGATAGAATATGTATGCAACATTGCACTGAAGATAATGTGGCAAAAAGAAGAAAATGTTCATCAAATTTTTTCTCTTTTGTCATGATTTCCGAAGCCATTATTACAGGCGCAAAAAAGGCTTGTTTGTTCGGGAATTGCTTGATGAGCCACAACTGATTCTGTTCCACAGTTTAAGAAATGAATATCGTCGGTGTAAATGACAAACCTCGTATGTCGATTGTTGTGATTTTAAAAGTAAAATCTTGTAGTAAAAGTTAAGGCATTTCTTGCAGGTTTTGGGGTATTTTACTAATCAGTATCAATGGCACATTATTCGTGAACAATATGTCCGAATTTCAAGTAAATCCTTTCAGTTTTGGAAAAGTAATTACACTTTTTTCCTCTCCCTTTAAAAGTTTCCAAAAACAAAATACGAGGATTTGCATTTACAACGACGATATGATAATTAAGGTAGCCCACCCCTAATGAGATTCGCGCGATGTCGAAATTATTCGGGCTAAGTCGAATACGTTCAAACGCCGAATGTTTACGACCGCGCCCGAATAAGTTCGGATACGTAAAAACGACGATCGGAAAAATTCAATGTTTTATGAATCTCAAAATGGTCACATTGCGGGTATTCGACCTTAACACGATTTTCCCTCGTGATTCACCCCAACGGATTTAAAGAGAGCTTGATCTAGTTATGCATGTTTTTAACCTTCCCAAAACGGAACAAATGGACTTGTAGAGTTTCAGATACAGTATATTTGAAGTCGGACTTTGTATGACTGACAGATCGCTTCAGAACTTGATTGACAGTTTTGATGGTGTACATGATAATAAACATGTTGTTTCTGTCAAAACTAATTCCATGTGACCACTTCATGTGGAGTCTTATAATTCTTACATTTTCGTATTGCTGCTACTGCTTCTACTTTTGTTGTTGATAAAATTTAAGGGAGAGTGTGATGCCACCAAAACAGAAAATTTGAAGATCGATGACGTTTTGCTGACAGGCACCACCAGAACTTGATTGTCAGATCTGATATAAAACATGTTGTTTGTGCCAAGACTAATTCCATTTGACCACTTCGTGTAGAGTCTTATGTAATATTTCTGTCTTATTGATTGTGCTTCTGCTGCTGATTTTTTGGTAAGATTTAACGGAATCAGTCGATGCCAATGCTGAATATTCAAAGTCGGGCCAGATGACTGACAGATCGCAGCAAATTTGACATATTTGATGGTGTACATGTAAATAAACATGTTGTTTGGGCCAAGACTAATTCCATGTGACCACTTCAAGTCTTATATAGTATTCATTTCGTATTGCTGCTGCTTTTACTGTTGTTTTTGGTATAATTTAACGGAATCAGTCGATACCAATGCAGAATATTTAAAGTCGGACTCCGTATGACTGACAGATCGCACCAGACAATGATTGACAGTTTTGATGTTGTACATGATAATAAACATGTTGTTTGTGTCAAAACTAATTCTATCTGACCACATCAAATGGAGTCTTCTATAATATTCATTTCGTATTGCTGCTGCTTTTACTGATGTGTTTTAGTATAATTTAACGAAATCAATCGATGCCAATGCAGAATATTTGAAGTCGGACTTCATATAACTGACATATCACACTTGAAATGATTGACAGATTTGATGTTTCACATGATAATAAACATGTTGTTTGTGTCAAAACTAATTCCACATGACCACATCATGTGGAGCACTATATCATTTAATGTTATTGTAGCGCGTGTCTGTTGAGTCTCTGGCTATTCGAGTAGCATGACAGCCCATGTAAGATTTTTTAAATCTAGATCTGGAAAATGGAATCTTTAGCGCACTGGAGAATAACATGGATCTAGATCAGCCTGCGCATACGCGCAGTCTGATCTAGATCCATGTTTTCTCTCTATTAGTTTCATTTATAGCAGTGACAACGTTCACAGAGCAACATAGATCCTGACCAGACTGGGCGTGTCACGACTAATTATGTACACCTGACCACTTGAACATGCGGGGTACGGTACTATTGTTGTTATTCTAGCGGGTATCTGTTGTATTATAGTCCGGTCATGACATTATGGCACATGTTTACAAAAATTACCAATGTAAACAAGGAGAAAGTATTTTCTTTTAAATTTAGATACAATTTTGCATGTGTGAGACACCTGCAAGATTACATCCATTGCATGCAAATTTACACCTGATTAAAGGTCAATATTGCTTTTTTTAATGGAAAACCTTTCGTGGAAAACCACGTGTCATATTATTGTGACCGGACTATCGACTGCAGAAGCGTCTGTGTTCAGATCTGGCAAATAGAATTTTATATACCTACCGTGTAGCATTTGAGGACAACCAGCCTGCACATACGCAGAGTTTGATCAAGATCCATTTTGTTCTATAGGCCTAAAAGCATCTTTGTAACATTTAGCAAAGTGAAATAAATTCTATGTAAACAGTATTGATTCCGAACAGCTCGCGCCTAGACACAAGCTGATCTGGATCCACAGTTATCATAATTGCCATATATGCCCTTTTCCAGGTCCTAGTTCATAAGAATTCCATCAATAAAGTGTATAACAACAAGAGGCCCAGGAGGGCCTGAATCGCTCCACTGGCTAAAGTGGAAGAATTATCCCATGATTTCTTGTAAGCCTTACACAGCCAAATCTTGAAATTTGTGAATAAATTTTGAAGAGAGACTCAAAGAACATTCTTGCAAAGTCTGGTTCAAATTGGCCTGATGGTTGATTTTTAAAGAATTTTCTTATGATTTCTCTAAGTCTGATAAGTCCCTTTCTCCCTGCCACAGCCACATTTTTTGACAAATATAAAACTTTGTGAACAAATTTTGAAAAGAATGACTCAAGGCACATTCCTGCAAAGTTTGGATTAATTGGGCACACTGGTTGATTTTAAAAGAATTTTCTTATGATTTCTTCAAATCCGATAAGCCCCTTCCTCCCTGCCACGCCCACTTTTTTTTGTCAAATGTAAAAATTTGTGAATAAATTTTGAAAAGAGAGACTCAAAGAACATTCCTGCAAAGTCTGGTTCAAATAGGCCCTATGGTTGATTTTTAAAGAATTTTCTTATGACTTCTTTAAGTCTGAAAAGCCCCTTTCTCCCTGCCACGGCCACATTTTTTGACAAATGTAAAAATTTGTAAACAAATTTTGAAAAGAATGACCCAAGGCACATTCCTGCAAAGTTTGGTTCAATTGGGCACACTGGTTGATTTTTAAAGAATTTTCTTATGATTTCTTCAAGTCCGATAAGCCCCTTAATCCTCCCTGCCACGCCCACTTTTTTTGACAAATGTAAAAATTTGTGGATAAATTTTGAAAAGAGAGACTCAGAGAACATTCCTGCAAAGTCTGGTTCAAATAGGCCCTATGGTTGATTTTTAAAGAATTTTCTTATGATTTCTTTAAATCTGATAAGCCCCTTTCTCCCTGCCACGGCCACATTTTTTGACAAATGTAAAAATTTGTGAACAAATTTTGAAAAGAATGACTCAAGGCACATTCCTGCCAGGTTTGGTTCAAATTGGCCCAATGGTTGATTTTTAAAGAATTTTCTTATGATTTCTCTAAGTCTGATAAGCACCTTTCTCCCTGCCACGCCCACATTTTTTGACGAATCAAAAATTCGCGAACAAGTTTTGAAAAGGGTCACTCAAGGAACATTCCTGCCAAGTTTGGTGAAAATTGGCCCACTGGTATAAGAGGAGAAGATGTTTAAAGAAAAAGTTAACGGACGGACGCACGCACGGACGGACGCACGCACGCACGACGGACACAACGCCATGACAATAGCTCGCTGGCCTTCGGCCAGTGGAGCTAAAAACTGATGTATTTTCAATGTCATAATGAATAATTCAAATCACGTTAAATGTTCTATTCAACAGCTAAATAATGCATGTACACGAATTTTAATGTTCGGACAAAAAGAGAAAATTCTGTTTTCCAGTCTTTTCGTCTTTTACCAAAACATTTGCCCAAACATTGTTTGTGTGGGATGTCAAAGGAAGTTTTCGTATGAACAGGGCCGTGGACTAAGGGAAATGGCCACAGAAAGAAGGCAAATGTGCTGTTTCAAGCATTGCATGCTTTTCGATTAATGTTTATGTATGATAAAGATAATATGAAGTTGTTGTTTTATCCCTATATCATTACTGTAAAAATATTCAAATAATAAATTCGTTCACAAAACATCATTATCATAAATATTTCGCATATATCTCACCTTGAAATAGTTTCATGCATTCAAAAGTTTGAAGAAAAAATACATTTAAATTCTGTGAAGAAGAATTAAGTAGAAATGTCATCACCACCTGCCCAAATAATTGTGCGTTTTATCGCGCGTAGTTTACACGTGTAACAAAAACTGTAAGCTGGCTGCCGATAATATACTGCAGAATGGAGTAATACCTTTCTCCAAAAAGTTCTGATTTCGATATCTTTGAAGTTAAATGTTTTAGGAAAACATTACGGCAAAAGAAGAAAATGCTGATGATCAGCATTTTCTTATTTTGCCTCAATGTTTTCTGTAATTTAATTTTATGTACACGTGTAACAAAAACTGTCGGTTGCCGAGTATGTACTGTTGAGTGGAGTAATACGCCGGGATTACGCGCTCTGATAGTAAAAACTGGGAATTTGATAAGACCAACTCTGAACTATCATGAAGAAAAAATAATTCTTAACAAGTACGAAAGATATCTGGGATGGTGGAGAAAAAAATCGTCTAGAATTATTGAAATCGGGCGAGCTTAAAACTGTACAAAAACATCTTGAGGTACATGTACAACGCATCAAATTAAAGTAACGTAGTTTATGCAGAAAATTGAAAAACAATGTATGTCTGTTTTTTTGTTTTTTGTTTTTTTTTACGAAATCAGCATTCCAACTTACCATTGCCATGGCGACCTGTCTAGCGAATGAGAGAAGATCTGCTGGGGTGACGATTCCCTCATTTATACCCCCATGTTCGTCCATCAGTGAATAGTTGAGTTCTTGTATGTGTCCAGAATTCACGCTCAACTCGCCTTCTAAACGACACTTTCTGTAATAGAACATAGCGTCGGTGTAAATGCAAAACCTCGTATCTCGTTTTTGGAAAAAGTGTAATAACTTTTCCCAAAATGAAATGTTTTACTTGAAATTTTGACAAACTGTTCACAAATAATGTGTCATTAATACTGAATAGTAGAAATATCTCAAAACATGCAAGAATTGTCTAAACTGGGCACACAAGTTTGTACTTCGAAAAAAGCGAGAATCGACATACGAGGTTTTGCATTTACACCGACGATAGATAATATCATTGACCCAATAATTCTATTAAAGGGACATAGCATTCCAATTTCATATTTTTAAGTATGTCTTGATGCAAAGATTGGTTATTCTAATGCGTATAAATGCTATCTGTTTTTTGAAGTTGTTATTTATAAGCGAAAAATACGCCTTTAAAGTTGGGACAGAAATGGCAAATTACATAATCAAAACTGTTGTGGACAACAATATGATTAATTTTAGCACAAAAGTATAGATTGCTCGTAAACGGCGCAATATTTTGGCTTGAAAATGTCAGAATTTTCGTAAGGAAATTAATACTCTTTCAGATAAAAATAAAAGTAAAATTTATGACAAAATATCTTGAAATGTCACTTTAATTCAATACGCGACCAACTTGAAATCGAGTTTGATGCAGAAAATGTGTAAAATGTCAGTAATTTTAAAAGTTGAGAATAGCAAAAATTTCGCAGCCTCATTAAATTAATTAAAATTGATGATCAAGAAAATGCTCAAGTGGGTGTACATCGACAATATTTTGTTTTTTTTTGTGCGATTACGATGTTTGATATACTACTTACTGCACGTATGTTGCTGATCTAATCGTATACAGCCTGCGAAAGCGACTGAAATACTCGTATCAAAATCAGTATGAAAGAGAGTATTTTTTTGTCTGAAATTCTATCCTAAAATCGCATTATCTGGGCCATATACTTCTTTAAAAGCCAGTCTTGATTGACAAGAAACGTAATAAACCCGCATTTAACCCTTTCCCAAACAAGACCAGGTTTTTGACTTCCCTTATAGAAAAGGTCATGGAATGAGTAGAGAGAAAATGCATTATAACATGCTGATGGCCGGCATTAATTTTTCTCCATTTCAATAAATATTTTCATGGAAACGTGGACACGTTTCTAGTTTATCTAAATTAGTCATGTCATCAGCATTCACTTCCACATTGAGCCGATCTAATTGTCTTGTTTGGGAAAGGTTTAACCCTTTCCCAACCGGCGAAATTCTAGAGAAGTCCAATTAAAAAGCTGCCGCAGAGGACAAATTTGATATTGATAAAATAAAATTTTGCATGGAATATAGCCGGGAAATAATGAGGCAAAAGGAGATAATGCTGATTATCAGCATTTTCTTCTTTTGCATCAATGTTTTCCCAAGTCTTTTCTGTTATACACGTCAAATCCAGTTCTTGTTTGGTAAAGGTTTAATACGTGTTTAATCTTAACAGTGCGTGGTGGATGCATGCTTGGAAAGAAAATAACAAAAACATTTCTTTGATTTTAGAATCTTGAGGAAGATTTTAACTATACAAAACAGAACACATTTTTTGCTGAAAATCGTTTCTGTCATATTTTTTGTCTGTCTATAACGATAGCAAAACTAGTAAAATCGCTACAAATCCGAGGGATGTAATCTTCAAATAGATAAACGTTGCTTTTCAACAACAAAAAACTTGTAACGCAGCTTAAAACAAGCTGCAGTTACGAGGTTTTTGTTGAAAAGCGACGTAATGTTGTCTGGTTGAACATTTTTGTCCAAACGTCGAAATTATAGACGGACCAAAATACGAAAATGATGAAACCACAGTACAAATCAGAAAGAAGCATTTTGGATCTGTATCATTAAGGAAAAAAATATCTTCGAAAACACCGATACAAAAATATTTGTCAATATTAGAATCCGCCCAAATTGCCTAAAAATTAATGTATGTCAAATCTTTAATTTTAAGAAACTTTAAACAAAGAATTGTGTAAGTCTGCGAATACTAGATCTATTCATATTTTTTTATCTATCTTAATGCTCATTTCAACAAAATTAGCTTTCAATCTCTAATTTTTATTTTTATTTTAAAGAATATTTAATGAAAAGAATACTATGGGATATATAGCATGGATCCAGATTAGCTTGTTGCTGCAGTCAGCTGATCTAGCTCGATCTTAATGTAGAGTTAATATATGAATTTCGTCAATACTACGTAGATCTACTCGATTGTGACAAGAATGTGTAGTTACAAAGACTGATCAGGATCCATGTTGGTAACAAATGTCATTAGGTACATTTTTCATGTTCCATTTAATTTTAACATTACATTAAATTGTTATTGTAATATTAAAATGTCTATCAATTGCAAGCATGGTTTCTGATATGAAGTTAAGTGTTTAACTCTTTTCTAAACATTTTGACTGTTCCAGTTTGAAAGCTGAAACATACCAGAAAATGAACGTTGTCAAAGACAGAATTTGTGTTCAATATCAAAGAAAATATTGAGGAAAAATGAGAAAAATCTGGTATCTGGATTTTCTTCTTTTGCCTCAATATTATTCCAGCTTTTCCGAATAAGCGTGTTAAATCAGGTGCCGTTTTGGAAAGAGTTAAAGGGCGTGGTTTCTAGGTAATGTTTCTACCCGCTGTTTTTCAAGTGATTATTTGTAAAATGTGCATCTTCTCTAAATTACTCGGTCGCCATGCCAAAAGGGATTATTTTTCTGATTTTCTGCAGAATACAGATTTTTCCTGAGAATATTATTTATAATTATGTTTTAAATAGTCTGAAAAACGAGCTTAATGCCATTACGAAAGACACAGGCCCAGGTCGGGCTGCACAAACCGTACAGTTTGAAACGAGAAGAAATTTGCACGTTTTACCATTTCCTAACCCGTTCCAGCACAATGACGCAGTTTGACGCCCACCAAAATAAAAGCTTTGGAAAACATTGTGGAAAATGAAGGAATTGCATGTGACGAGCAATTTCTTCATTTCCCACAATGTATTCTACCAAGAACGACAAAAATGTAAAATTGTATTTACATGAATTTTCGTCTGCACCATCATTGAAGTTGGGCCAGTCTAAAATCTTGTCGTCTTGTAATGAATTAGACAAATAATTTCTGGACTGGTTTAAATCCGGGGGGGGGGGGGGGGTGTCAAGATGGCATTCCAATCTTAGTTACATAATTTTTTTCAAATTTAGAAAGAATGTAATTCCGTATTATGACGGACTTGGATTCTTTACAGTATTCTGTCTGTCTAAGAGGAAGGTAACACATGTTTTTGTTGTCTGTGTTCTTTTTTCCGCACAATTTCTTGATAAATATCCGTGAGAAAACTTAATTTATGCCTAACATGATATGTTGATTTTAAAACATGTAATTATTTCCAAATTATGAGAGAAACTGCAACGTTGATTAAAGGACATAATATCATCATCCCTATTCCATTGACTTCTCACACAGTATCAGATTAATCCCCAAACAATCCCTAGGATGTGGTTTGCAAAGGGTAAATAGCCAATTTATTCCTAAACCAATATGAGTTGGCATGCCTAACCCATTTCACCCCATGGTGGTCATTTAAGTTTATATCAATATTTATCCTACAACTACCCACTTTTATTAGCTCCCTAATAATTCGTTTTTTTTTTCAAAAACACGTATTTTCAAAAGAGTCCATAGCCTTAACAGCCTCATGAATGTCTTAACGTCCCCAAATTGACATGCTTGAAAGGCATTGGGATCATCAGCATTTTCTATTTTACTCGTAATTCTTCTGTGCCATAACATCCACAAATCAATTTTTTCATGCTGATTTTGTCGTCAGCAACATAAAAAGGAGTAAGGTGCTAGATCTTGATATGAAATCAATTAATAGATATGTATATTTCCGTTGTATTAGCTTATTATTTGATATAAATAGACCAATTGACCTTTATTGGCCGAATTTTGGACTCAATTATAACCACCTGCTAGGGTTAACCCTTTCCCAAACAACAAAATTCTAGGGTGATCCACTTCAAAAACTGCCACAAATGACAAAATGGATGTTATAAATAGTAGATTTTGTGTAAAATATGGCGCAGAAAATATTGAGACAAAAGGAAAAACTGCTCATTATCAGCAGTTTCTTCTTTTGTCTCAATGTTTTCCCAAGTTTTTTTTATCAGGGACGTCAAAACCAGGCCTTGTTTTGGAAAGGGTTAACGGTCTTATTTCATCTTTACCCCGTCCGTTACTTTGAAATTATTGTACAGTCACGGCATTATGGTACTATACATGTTTATGCATTTTACATATTCCTGGAATTTTTCACCTTCTCTGCTTCAAACCGAATTAAAATTGACCAAGTATTAACAAATATATTGAAGATAACGCAATTTCACAACTTTGAAAAGATTGTTAAGTTCAGTTCAGCACCCTTTCTACAAGACATATAAGCGGCAAACATAGAACAAATGTTCCTGCTCTTTCAATAACGGTTTAAGTCTTTCACATTCATAACGTATAACTCAGGGGTGTAGCCAGGAATTTTGTAATGTTGAAACACAATGCGTATTGTGGAGCCACTTTGACGCATTTTGACACCCAAAATGTTGTGGAAATCGTGAAATTGCTAGTGACAAGCAACTTAATCATTTCTCACAATGTTTTCTACTAAGAGAGACCAGACATGTAAAATAACATTCACTTGAAATTGTCGTCTGTAACATCTTTGAACTTGGAAGAGTCAAGATTTGTGTCATATGGCAATGGGTTGTGGGAGTTCCGTGGTGTTTTCACATTTTTTGGAATGACCACTGGGTTCACTTAAAAAAAATAATTATGTTGAAGCCCGGTCTTCAAGGCCTCCGCCTAGATACGAGTACGTGCCTGGTGGATAACTTACTTCAGACAATTCTTAAGTGTTCGACCTACTTTTTGGACCAATGAAATTGCAGTATATTTTAGATTTTCACCGTATATGTCGCATAAATGAGTCTGCCGGCTAGTTTATGTGACGTCTATACATAGCCACGCCCCCGTCTCCAATGAACCGCTAGCGAACATTTATGCGATATACATTCAATGCGCTGTGTGCATTTGAATGTTTATTTCACATGGATTCTACGAAACAGCCTCTCATATGATATAGTTCTATGGAAAAACAAGCACCGATCATAAATCATGAAATATCACATATTCTATAACAAGACATATAGGTTCCATGATAGTGCAAGCAACGATCATAGATTATGAAATATCAAAATACAAAGCGAACACTCAAATGAATGCACTTCTTGGGGGACAATCACGCCATATAATATTGTGTATAAAATAACAACAATTTCATCACCAATCGACTATTTTTTCCACAAACTTACTTGAGAAAGTTCTGTAGGTTCCCGTACGGTACATACTCCATGACAAGACATATGGGTTCCATGATAGTGCAGGCTCCTATCATAGAGACGATGTTTGGATGAGAGCCCAGTCTCTTCATCAGGGCGATCTCAGCTAGCAGGTCTTCTTTGTAGGACAGGGGCGCCGAGTCTGGAATAATGAGTAAAGAAATGAGCCAGGATCTGGAAAAATGTCCTTTATAACATTGATTTTGAGACAGCTATGTTTCAAGATCTCTCTCTGCACAAATAGTGTCTTTCTGGGATCCTTGCTGCCCTCACACGGATGCAACAGGTCATGAAGAAGTTATTGGAGAACAGCATGGTTCTAGATCAGACTGCGTGTTTACATGTTGGGCTCAAAAGCATCAAATGACTTTTTTCAAATCATGGCTCAAATACTAGTCTAGTATATTACCAAGAAACATAATTAAGGCCTGGTCACATGAAACACAGTGTCCATATCATGCATGCCTTCTTGTTATTAAACTCTATGATGTGGGTACATGATAGTGCAGGCTCCTATCATAGAGACAATGTTTGGATGAGAGCCCAATCTCTTCATCAGAGCGATCTCGGCCAGCAGGTCTTCTTTGTAGGATAGGGGAGCCGAGTCTGGAATAGCGAGAAAAAATGAACCAGGATCTGGTAAAATGTTCTTCATAGAATTTGTTTTGAAACGGCTATCTTGCAATGTGACCAAATGGGGTCTGGTGGGAATCCATGCTACTCTCATACAGTTACAACAAGTCATGAAGAAGGTATTGGTCAACTACATGGTTCTACATCAGGCTGCGTGTATACGCATGCTGATACGGAACCACGTTGGGCTCAAAAGCGTTAAAAGACCTTTTAAAACATCCTAACTAAAATATTAGCAAGAAACATATATAACGCATGGTAACATACATCAAAAAGTCCATCACGTTTACATCGCGCCCCAAAATGCAATGTACGACTGAGCATTTTGGACGTTCTCCGGTCGTGATGTCGTACGTGGAAGTGTGTATGTGACCAGGCGTAGTTTATATGTATATACAGTCGACACTTGTTATCTCTACATCGGATGAGTCGAAATTCCGCTTAAAAGTCGAAGTGAAAGACTGGTCCCGTCCTCACAAATGAACATAAAAAAATAACGAAATATTTTTTAAAGAAATAAAGTCATTGAAATATAGTAGGAAAAGGATAGAAATTGTTCGTGTCGAGCAATTTCTTTCCTTTTCCCACTATATTTCAATTATGAACGCATTTGGTGAGCATCAAAAATGGTAAAATGTGAATTAAATCGTAATTGAACAAAATCGGATGAGTCGTACTCCGGATATGTCGAGGTATTTTGACGGTCCATATGACTTCGACACAACGAGTGTCGACTGTAGTTGATATAAACCGGGATCCGGGAAAAGGCTTGGGCCCTTTTGGTACGTTAGACCAACATGGATTCAGGTCAGCCTGCGTATACACGCAGACTGATCTGGACCAATTCTGTCCTCGATCATTTTCATAATTGTTATCAACGCCAACATGTCTTGATTGTAGCAAAACGGAGCCGATTCTGGATTATTTTAAAATTTGTAAATACATGTATTTGACCCACCGACTAAAAGATAATTTGCGTCAAGATCTGAAAAGGGACCACTCTTGCTTTTGAGACTACCACGTGAACCTAAAATGTTATAGTTTTGGGAAAGGGTTGTTGGGGCGGATTCAACTCGAAAGGAAAACGTCAAGAAGGAATCGTTAAAAAGTACGTTAAGTGTTTTAATTATTTATTGTTTCGTATAATCGTTGTGTTGCCACATGGGAAAGGTTGTTAACTTCTATAGGTTCTTTTTAATTCCAAACTAATTGGAATCCACTTTACTACAAAGGATGTACATGTTTCAATATGACAAGTTAACTTGTTTTATGGGCAGTTCTATTGTTCCTCTCAATTGTTTTAAAAAAAAATCGCTCTACAGAAAATCTCATACCAGATTGTCTAAAAATCAAAAGGCTTATAGCACAGTTTGTACGTTTTGCATCTAGATGTAGATTTCTTTTGAAAATTGATAAAATACCAATTTTGTGGTTTATTACCTCACCCGAGCGCATAGCGCCCAGGGTAAGCTATCAGTCACTAATTACAAAAAAATTCTATTCCTAAAGCATTTGACATAATTCAACCACATTTCATACATATGATCCTTGCGTTACCCTTTTTAGGGTACTTCAAAGACTTATGATCGGGGTCACAACTTATGATGAGATTTTGATTCTACGAGTCAAAATTGAATGGGATTATTAAACAGAATTTAAAGATTATTTACCTCTGACAAGTTTAACTGCCACCCTCTGGTCATTATAGTAACCGGTCACCACCTTGCCGAATGCCCCCTGACCTATATGTCCGGATAACTTGAGTTGTCTAAAGTCCACCTCCCAGTCATCGCTCGTGATCAACATCTGGTTAGAGTAGTCTACCTTGCCTGAAAACACAAGAGTTACTGCCCTTTTGAAGAATGAAAGTTTTATTTCTGTTAGGATTATACTTCTAGAACTCGATGAAAAGCGTATTCATGTATACGTACATGTATATTTTAAATTTCAAATTGTTTTCAATATGTTTTCATCAAATATTTTTTTCTACATGTATATACATACACATCCCAAATCTTGACATTTGTAATTAGTTTTCGCAACTATTGCTGTGTGTGCTAAATGATCGAATGTGGCAATGTGTTGTTAAACCCTGTCTACTCTTTATTTATTTTTATGGTTGGATTAATTAACAATCACAGAGGAAAGTTCTGTAGTTTTTTTTATCTCATTTTATTTTTGTTTATTTATCGTTCGATTGTGTGTGCTTCTTTTAGATGACGCGTCATGTATCTTATACAAGAGGACCATGATGGTCCTAAATCGCTCACCTGAATCAAGATGGCAAGAGTGATAATGGCAATTTTGTCAAATTCAAAGGCATGAAACTTAAAAGGACTTTCTGTTTGGAAACAATCAAGAAATAATTTTGTTCTAATTGATCCTGTAAGGTTGGGTATGAATTAGCACAATTGTTTACATTTTTTTTCAATAATTATTTAATGATTTCGCAATATACAACATAGGGCTAATTTTCAAAGCATTCTGATCTTTTAGAGATTGATCATTTATGATAGGCTCAATTAACAAGATTTGGTCTGAGATTGAAAGAATATAGCGCAGGATTACCATCTGATAAGCTAAGGCTAATCCGTTATTTGTTTACATAAAATAAACATGGGGCCAGCCAGAGCAACAGATAAGAAAAATAGACAAGAGAAATAGGACAGATTTCTCTGAGTCCGATAAGCCCCTTCCGCCCTGCCACAGCCTGATTTTTTATCAATTGTAAGAATTTGAGAACAAATTTTGAAAAGAGTGACTCAAGGAACATTCCTGCAAAGTCTGGTTCATTTGGGCCCAATGGTTGATTTTTTAAGAATTTTCTTATAATTTCTCGAAGTCCAATAAGCCCCTTCCTCCCTGCCAAGGCCACATTTTTTGTCAATTGTAAAAATTTGAAAACAAATTTTGAAAAGAGTGACTCAAGGAACATTCCTGTAAAGTCTGGTTCAAATTGGCCCAATGGTTGATTTTTAAAGAATTTTCTTACAATTTCTCTGAGTCTGATAAGCCCCCTTCCTCCCTGCAACGGCCACATTTTTTGACAAATGTAAAAATTTGTGAATAAACTTTGAAAAGAATGACTAAAGAAACATTTCTGCAAAGTCTGGTCCAAATTGGCCCGATGGTTGATTTTTAAAGAATTTTCTTACAATTTCTCCAAGTCCGATAAGCCCCTTCCTCCCTGCCACAGCCATAATTTTTTGACAAAGGTAAAAATTTGTGAATAAAGTTTGAAAAGAGTGACTAAAGGAACATTTCTGCAAAGTCTGGTCCAAATTGGCCCAATGGTTGATTTTTAAAGAATTTTCTCATGATTTCTCCAAGTCCGATAAGCCCCTTCCTCCCTGCCACGGCCACATTTTTTGTCAATTGCAAGAATTCGAAAACAAATTTTAAAAAGAGTGACTCAAGGAACATTTCTGCAAAGTCTGTTTCAGTTGGGCCCAATGGTTGATTTTTAAAGAATTTTCTTATGATTTCTCTAAGTCCAATAAGCCCCTTTCTCCCTGCCACGGCCACATTTTTTGACAAATGTAAAAATTTGTGGATAAATTTTGAAAAGAGTGACTCAAGGCACATTCCTGCCAACTTTGGTTCAAATTGGCCCTAATGGTTGATTTTTAAAGAATTTTCTTAAGATTTCTCTAAAATCTCATAAGCCCCGCCCTGCCACGCCCACATTTTTTGACAAATCAAAAATTCACGAACAAGTTTTGAAAAGGGTCACACAAGGAACATTCCTGCCACGTTTGGTTAAAATTGGACCAATGGTTTAGGAGGAGAAGATGTTTGAAGAAATTGTGGACGGACAGACGGACGGACAGACGGACGGACGGACGACGGACAAAAAGCGATCACAATAGCTCACTTTGAGCACTTCGTGCTCAGGTGAGCTAATAATCTGTACACTATCATGTGTACCAGTAAGCCTTCATCTTTCAAACGTTCACAGTGCAGCGATGAAGACTTTCAGACTAACTTCAGATAAGCTAAGATTAAATATCTGAAGACGAAATGATTGAGCTCGTAGATTAGATTAAAGTTTAAACGTGTCTGGTGAAATATTGAGCAGCTTCTAGTTCAACATCAAAGAACCGGTCTATCAATGATTTATTGCGGTTCATGTTCTATTTGGAAAGTGTTTTGGGTCGGACGATGGCGCACATTTGTAAACAAAATTTGAACGCATATCGTCGATTTTCAACAAAAATATCGTAACTGCAGCTTGTTTTAAGCTGCAGTTGCGAGATTTTTTTATTGAAAAGCAGTGATATGAATTTGGACATGCATTGCTCACTATTTCACAACACTTATTCTGCCAATTTATATTCACTTTGATTTGATATATTCTTCAGTTTACGTATTTGAATTTAACAATACTTGATTAGAGTGTAATAAATATTCGCTTTCACTATAATGGGTAAAACGCGTTTTAAAGGCGATTTGTAAGAAACTATCTAATGCACTACCACCCTTTTAAAGTGCAGGAAGGTAATTAGAGAATAACATATTCCAATATCCCCGACTTAGATGTAGCACCATTTAGGTTCTTGTAAAATTAATTTACCCCAGTCTTATGATTTGTTTTTGTTTTTAAATTGTTATTGTTTATATTTCAAATTCTTACGTTGCTGTCTTTTGGTTATGCAATGTTAATACCAAATAATTGTGTCGATTTTATGTGACAGAGAGACAGATGTTCAACATTTCGTAAATCAGGTTAAGTGTTAAAATGCAGGTCGGATATTTTGAAAGACATATTAAACGCACGACATATCAGAGTAGATCATCATCATAGCGAATAGATGTGCTGATAGACGAATGAATATGGCGGCTCTAAACTGATTACCAGACAGCAATGTTTTAGGTTGGTCAAATTTAAAAGCAGATGCAGTCGAAAAATTCAAAATTTTAAGGTGAATGAAATTTTACATTTTTTGCCCAAGAAAACATTGTGGGAAATGAATAAATTGCTTGTCACAAGCAATTTCTTCATTTACCACAATTTTTTCTAAAGCCTTTATCTCATGGGGCGTCGAGAGGTGTAATCAAGTGGGAATGGGTTAAATATACACTTTAGATGCTATCATTGTAAACTTTCTGACGTACAGATTACGTGGATGATGGCTTTTTGTACAAATGAACATGGTGGCTCTGAAATGTACACTTTAGATGCTATCATTGTAAAACTTTCTGAGTTAGACCTACAGATAACACGGATGACGGGTTTTCAAATGACAAAAAACATCTTAAATGGGTCATCCATTTGCTCTTAAACTGGGTTCCAGTCTGATCATTTTTCCATCTTCATTTAGATCTATCTCCCGTCGGTCTAAATATGTCAATATTAACCCTTAACACGATCAAAAACTGGTGCCGCAATATCTAACGGGTGTCCATCTTTTATGTGTTGTTTTATTGCCTCAATTGAATATTGACGACTGGACCCTGATCATTTGCTTTTGGCTGTCACCACAATTGTCTCACATCTAATCCCAATTTCATACGCCAATCTTCCCTTTCTTTAGTGACGATTATCATTTTGAATTAAAAGATATGGTTTTATTTAAGAGGGTGTGCCGAAATTCTTAAACCTCGTAAACGGCGTATACTTCGGTTTGAAATCCAGAATTTTCATAAGAAAATAATTATGCCCTTTCAGATAACAAAAAATGTCTCAAAACCATTGCGATAAAACGACATTGTCGTTAAACACTATAGGATTTATTCATAATAGATGTTAACTACTGAAACAGTTAGAAAAGATTGAAATCAGTACAACAAAAGACGTTTTGAATAATAAATCGTATTCCGTGAAAGGGGTATCAAATATTCATTTCACTGGTTTAACTTTGTGAAGTCATTAGCAGCTACAACATTCTAAACTCTTTCTCGAAAGGTATGCTGACAACCAGCATATCTTTCCTTCTATGCTTTCCAAATCAATCTCTGTCAGTGCATCTCTGATGAAAATTCGCTCTTTGATATTTGGATGTCGCTATTTACCAGCGACATCCAAATATCAGATTTCTAGGCTACAAGATCAACTTGCATCTAAGTGTAGTCTGACCAGGATATATAACGATGTCGGGCAGTTCATGGAAATACTACAAAAGAATATTATTGATCTAGATCAGTATGTTCGTATACACTGGCTGATCTGGATCCATGTTGGTCTCAAATAATATAAGGGTCCTGTTTCCGGATACTTTCTCATATGAAATTTTCTTGTGATTTGGGCCCTCACTGTCCCTTTTTCCATCCTACAGGGAAAATGGAGGATTTATAAGAATAGAGCTTGACGACACTTGCAGACTGCTTTTTGTATATTCACGTTGGTCTGGTTTACTAAAAGGGCCATTTCTATATGTCTCATCTCATTTATAAATCGTCGACCTCATTCAAAATCGCCGTAATCAAACCTTATTAAAGCTGTAGTTACGACGTTTTCGAAGGAGACCAACTATGTTCTATTTGGCACGTTTCAAAGGCATCGAGGCAATTTATTCGTACTCGATACCTAACGTACGTAATTAATTTTAATGCGAAGCTCGGAAACACGTAATGAACATGTTTTCAATTAATATCATATTTAATGTAAATAGGCTTGGAGATTCCACCTAGATCACGTGATTATATCATGACCTAATTAACAGTGCGCCAAATTACGGATATATTTTGTTTTACAGTTTCTTCTAATGCTATACTAATACGAGATTTCATTGTTGGTCAGCATGCATCAAATCCGAGTGACCATTTTAGGTCAGCGAAATTACTGAAATTTCACAAAATTTGTTACACATAGAAAAGTTCACACTTCGAAAATTTAATAGATTTCATATGCTGTCGAACGAACCGAATTATCAACGTTTGTGGGCAAAGTTAGGGGTTTAACAACACCGTTGAAACAACGATTTTATGGATAGAGTTTGTCAAAGAATTCTAGCGCGAAAAGGTTGAAATCATAGCAATTTACACAAGAAAAATCTGGAATGACTCAGATATCAAATAGAACGGAGAGTTGGAAAGCAAAAAAATTACATTTTCAGAAAAGGCTTGTTAAATCGTTTTACATGTATTTGCATAAAATTTGAGAAAATTTTGAGAAAATGTCTAATGCATTCTAAGCACATATTCCGACAAGAGATATTTACAAAGGTTCTGTAATTCAGTAGATAAGATTGGGCTGATTTAAGCGATTTTAAAGTCGTCTGGTGGATGTTCCAGCCGAGATTTTCCAATTCCAGTAAATGATATAGGATTAGCGTTATCGTGCTGTACTGAGAGACTAGAAGCCTAACAGATGTAGCCACATAAACTGCTCCGCTGGTGCATGATATGGGACCAACTAACCCTTTACAATAAAATCATGTAAAGTTGAGAATTCAAAGCGCATTTGAAATATATGTAAAAGTAGATTTATTGCAAAATAATATAAACCATATGCAAAGTCATTAGTCATTTACATATATAGAGTTTTGAAAACATGGTATTAATATATTTAGGCCTTTGTTATACTTTCGAATGTAATACCATAGGCAACACATTTGTATGGGAAATTGTTAAAATCGTGCCTCATTGATGACGTCATCTATAGTCATTAGCGTAGTTTTTGAGAGGAAAGTGTGAAAAGTTCTGTCACACGCAACGGAAGAGTGAAAAGCATTTTACAATCTGAGACCTTTAACACAGATACCCTAGGATACTTTTCGTATATAATGTATTATAAGGTCTCAGGTCTGCGATAGCGGATTTATTGAACGGGATTGATACCTTACAACGTCGAAATAGACATCCATTTGAGCACATGGTATAAATGTGTGCTTGTTTATCAAAATTCAACATCAATCTGTTTGCAATTCTCAGAAATAGAGTAACTTGAACAATACAATACAAAACAATACACTTTATTCACTCAGTTCCTTTTACAGAAATCAAGAGGTATACATGCACATGAAATACAAAAACAAACGAGGCTAATATGTCGACTAAGCAGCCGAAATAGACATCCATTTGAGCACATGGTATAAATGTGTGCTTGTTCATCAAAATTCAACATCAATCTGTTTGCAATTCTCAGAAATAGAGTAACTTGAAGAAAGCAGGGTTTAAATACTGATGATTTTGAATATGTTCACAGTACGAGTTGGCAATACCTATCTACTATTAATTGTTGTTTGCCAAGAGATTAGTTTTACTCGGTGATTAAGAAGCGGCGGGACTTCACTACGAGAAACTTTTCATTTTCAATTACAGTGATCAAACGGAGTTCTAGTAAATACGAGACCTCACAGAAAGGGACCTTGTGATTGGTCGAAGTGTTGATCAAGAATTTCAGTTAGATCTATGGCATTTTAAGTGTTGTCTTTGTCATTTCATTTACCACATATCGTCGCTTTTCAACAAAAACCTCGAAACCGCAGCTTGTTTTATGCTGTTTGCACGAGCATTTTGTTGAAAAGTCGCGATATTTGGCGTTAGTTCTGTATAGCAATATCCTGGAAGCAGGAGAATAAGATCTCAAAGGCACAGTAAGACCGTTTCCTTCATTTACTGTAACTTCGGAATTCAATATAAATTATCGTCAGCAACATACAGTTTCCTGATTTTTTAAATATTGATTTTGTCTGTCAAAACTTGGCAGCTCTCCAAATGAATTGATACTTTATCATAATAAAATTCAGCACTATTTGAAATAGGTGTGAAGAAAACAACAGGTATTACGTCATACAAGATTGACTACCTCCGCGGGAGTTTTCGGAGCTATCAACATGTGCTGAATTCTTTTAGCAGCCATTCTAAATCGTTTCTCTTGAAGCAAGCAGTACTAGTTTAGAGGTAATTGTCATACATTGAATATCGTTTGTCTAGCAACCGTCTTTACATAAGTAATAGCGGTATTTATTGTGTAATTCTAAATCCAAATTTATCTAACAATGTAGAAAATGTATAATGACAAACAATAATACAAATCTGTTTCTGTGATGCTTTGAAAACATTGAAAGTTTCAAAACAGAGTATTTTCCACTAGACGCATCTTAATTTCTCTGTGTAAGACTATTTTGTTAAGGTAGAATACGCCTAATGGCAACTTGAGAAATTGGGGTGACAAATACTTCTGCCTGATAGTACATTATATTAGACATCTATATGTGCAATATGACAGAAATTCGTCCAGAGGTTTACTAGAAATTTGATTTTCCCTTATCCCACCCCCAACCTGCAAAAATCCAATATGGCGGCCACCACTCAAAGCAAAAAAGTATCTGAATTTTTGACATAAACACATTAAATGTGTTTAGGTTTTGGTTTTTATTATCAAAAACATGTTTACCCATCGTCTGATGTGAAAAGATATGACCTTTGTGCGCATATGAGAGATATTTTGTTAAATTACTGCGTGCTTATTTAAAAATAAAGCCTCTTTATTTCATAGTTTGAAATTTATGCCTCTGAAACAAATGTTGACAGTGCCAGAAATAAGTTCGCACACTCTCTAAAACCGATATCAAAATTATTCTCATATGTGTAGGAACACGATAAAATCCACATATGTACATTTTATCCGTCAAAAATTGAAAATATATAAAGGTAATTCTTAGTACCCTCATACTTTCGAACGCACTACTTCTTTCCCAAAAGAAGTCAATGCCCCAAATGAAGGGTACCGTAGCCCATATCTAATTATATGCTTATAACTAAAACCCAAACGTTGTATTAGACTTTCAGAAGTTGGCAAATGATAACATATCAGTTGTGATTTCGTATGACTTCGTATTTTAACCCTTTACCTAGTAACCAATTGAACATCGCTATTTGTAAAAAGTAATGCAAATTCTAAAGACAAAATTGTACTTAATCTTTTTATAGTTTATAACAATTCCTTATACCACTTCTTCTGGATTGCATATTGAATCTAAGGACGTAAATGGAAAAAGAATCTAAAGGAAAGGGTCAAATCACGGATCAAACCACGTTACAATTAACTGACAACGAGTTTGCACATTTAAATAAGGATCGCGGCGAAGAAGTGATGAAAATCGAGTGCAAAAGTCTGAACACTTATGATCTGATCCACGCGTCGTTCTCAAACGATAGGCGTTTGATAACCACATCATAGATTTCATTAGAATACATGTATGTGACTTCTACTGTAGGGTTTCTCGTTGTATTGAGCCAGCCGGTATCAAGGGAGGAAATCAGTTTTATACATACTACAATTAGTTTCCTAAATAGGCAGTTTCATTAAATCAAAGTTTCTAATCACTTACAGACTGATGATATCAATCAAAATCATATAAAATTACACGAAAAATGTCTCTAAAAAATTGCTGTTAAACGGAGAATCATACCAGAAAAAGATATTCGGTGTGTATTCGGGGAATTTCATTTACAAAGGGAAGTAATATTTAGCAATACTGTTGCTATATTTAGCAATACTGTTGCTAAAGATAGATACGGAAATTGTCGACATGTGTCGAAAATGTACGACAATAGTAAATATCCATTAGAATTATTCTACCTTAAGCATTATTCAAACCGATGATATAGAATTCAAATTGACAATGGTCTATTTGAGGAATATATGTTTAAAACGTCCAATTAGATTCGTCGGCAAATTTTAATCAGACGTAACTTTAAACTGAAAACCGATTGAGGATGAAGTAATTTCACAATTCTTAATTATGATGAAGGTTTCTAACAATTAACTTGCCTTGACACTGATCCAAGAAAGCAATAAAACAACCCATAATGGAAACGTGTTGAATTACTCGTAATAATGTTTCAAAGAAGGGAGACCTCGTTTGTATATCTAGGTAATATGGAAGTTCAGCATTATTGTTTAACCCATTCCCAAACATTGGCGCTTTTTGACGCCCTATAATTTTTTTGGTAAATGGAGAAATTACTTGTGACGCTTGTGACAAGCAATTTCTTCATGTGGAAAATGGAGAAATTACTTGTGACAAGCAATTTCTTCATTTTCCGCCATGTTTTCTATCCTAAAAATGGTAATGTTTTTCAAATTTCATCAATTCGAAATTATCGTCTGTAGCATCTTTCAATTTGGAACAGTCCAAAATTATGTCCTCTGGCATTGGGTACACCTTTATATAAAACACCAAGTGAGCATTTTTACAGATTAATGTACAACTGTTTTTAATGACAAGAGGACCATGATGGTCCTAAATCGCTCACCTGAATCAAGATGACAAGAGTGATAATGGCAATTTTGTCAAATTCAAAGGCATGAAACTTATAAGGACTTTCTGTTTGGAAACGATTAAGAAATAATTTTGTTCCAATCGATCCTGTAAGGTTGGGTATGAATTAGCACAATTGTTGAGTTATTAGAGATTGATCATTTATGATAGGCTCAATTAACAAGATTTTGTCTGTGATTGATAGAATTTAGTGAAAGATTACCATCTGATAAGCTAAAGCTAATCCCTTATTAGTTTATATAAGATAAACATGGGGCCAGCCTGAGAGCAACAGATAAGGGAAATAGAAAATTAGCCCAATGGTTTATTTTTAAAGAATTTTCTTATGATTTCTCTAAGTCTGATAAGCCCTTCCTCCCTGCCATGCCCACATTTTTTGACCAATGGAAAAATTTGTGAACACATTTTGAAAAGAGTAACTCAAGGAACATTCCAGTAAAGTCTGGTTCAATTGGGCACAATGGTTGATTTTTAAAGAATTTTCTTATGATTTCTTTAAGTCCGATAAGCCCCTTCCTCCCTGCCACACCCACATTTGTTGACGAATCAAAAATCCGCGAAAAAGTTTTGAGAAGGGTCACTCAAGGAACCTTCCAGCAAAGTCTGCTTCAATTGGGCACAATGGTTGATTTTTAAAGAATTTTCTTATGATTTCTCTAAGTCTAATAAACCCCTTTCTCCCTGCCACAGTCACAGTTTTTTACAAATGAAAAAAACTGTGAACAAATTTTGAAAAGAGAGACTCAAAGAACATTCCTGCAAAGTCTGCTTAAAATTGGCCCATTGGTTGATTTTTAAAGAATTTTCTTATGATTTCTCCAAGTCTGATAAGCCCCTTTCTCCCTGCCAAGGCCACAATTTTTTACAAATAAAAAGATTTGTGGTCAAATTTTGAAAAGAATGACTCAAGGCACATTCCTGCAAGGTCTGGTTCAAATTGGCTCAATGGTTGATTTTTAAAGAATTTTCTTATGATTTCTCTAAGTCTAATAAGCCCCTTTATCCCTGCCACGGCCATGTTTTTTTTGTTTTTTTTTTCAAATGTAAAATTTCTGAACAAATTTTGAAAAGAATGACTTAAGGCACATTCCTGCCAAGTATGATTCAAATTGGCCCAATGGTTGATTTTTAAAGAATTTTCTTCTGATTTCTCCAAGTCTGATAAGCCCCTTTTTCCCTGCCACAGCCACATTTTTTGACAAATGAAAAAATTTGTGAACAAATTTTGACAAGAATGACTCAAGGCACATTCCTGCAAAGTATGGTTCAAATTGGCCCAATGGTTGATTTTTAAAGAATTTTCTAATGATTTCTCTAAGTCTAATAAGCCCCTTTCTCCCTGCCACGGCCACATTTTTTGACAAATATAAAAATTTGTGAACAAATTTTGAAAAGAGTGACTCAAGGAATATTCCTGCCGAGTTTGGTTCAATTGGGCCTAATGGTTGATTTTTAAAGAATTTTCTTATGATTTCTAGTCTGATAAGCCCCTTTCTGCCTGCCACGCCCACATTTTTTGACAAATCAAAAATTCACGAACAAGTTTTGAAAAGTATCACACAAGGAACATTCCTGCCAAGTTTGGTCAAAATTGGTCCAATGGTTTAGGAGGAGAAGATGTTGAAAGAAATTGTGAACGGACGGACAGACGGACGGACGGACGGACAGATGGACGGACGGACGGACAGACGGACGGACGACGGACAAAAAGCGACCACAATAGCTCACCTTGAGCACTTCGTGCTCAGGTGAGCTAATAACGGCGTCATATAGGCTCACTTTGGAAATATAAATGTTGTGCTTCTTTTTCGTTATTCTGCCCGTTTACGTAACTACGTGCATCCATTTACATAACTGCTTTCTTTTGACATCAGACACAGGGTGTACAACGTTCGAACTGCATTATGGGTAATTTCGGCTCCGCCGTGGGGAATTTTGTTGAAAAATTCCTCGACTCGGGTAAGTGTTTATCAAATATTTCCGCCAATTCACGACCGATTTTGAAAAACTAACGTGGAGTGCCCCCGCCTTAACGAAAGCAATCATCGGATGTTAATGTCACGTCCCTGAACACAGTAATAACAAGAGGACCATGATGGTCCTACATCGCTCACCTGAACCTAAATGATATGAGCAACACTTTTGTTCAATTCAATTAATATTTATTACTTTAAGACTGAAAAAGAACTTATGGTCAATAAGGTTGTGAAAATCTAACTCATCCGAGATCTAAATTATGGTGCCAAACATTGTACAGGGCTCCAGATAAGAGGGGGTGGTGACTTTTCAAACTGCAATAATGCTGTCAGTGATCATCAAACCCTATGTTGTAGGTACTAATTTGTATCGTCTCGTCGAGACGATTCAAATGAGTACCCACAACATAGGATTTGAATTCGAAAAAACAATGTTAGTATGTCTTCACCTCCACTTATCTTTAGCCCTGATTGTATCCAAGTTTTGTCTTGATTGATAAATAATTGTAAATTCTAGAGTATAAACAAGGTCGAAAACAGCCGAAAACAACAATTTTGTCAAATTCAAGGGCACAAAACGCTCAACTTTCTGATCAGATCAGACTGAAAATCAAACTCATATGAGATCTTATGGTTCCCAACATTGTGTCCAAGTTTTGTATAGATTGATCAATAATTGTAGATTCTAGAATGTAAACAAGGTCGAAACCTGCCGAAAATGGCAATTTTGTCAAATTCAAGGGCACATAACTCTCAACATTCTCATCAGATCAGACTGAAAACCTAAGTCATCCAAGATCTTATAGTCCCCAACATTGTGTTCAAGTTTTGTCTTGATTGATAAATAATTGTAGATTCTAGAGTATAAACAAGGTCAAAAACAGCCAGAAACAGCAATTTTATCAAATTCAAGGGCACATCACTCTTGACTTTCTAATCAGATCAAACTGAAAATGGAAGTTACCTGAGATCTTATAGTCTCCAACATTGTGTCCAAGATTTGTCTTGATTGGTCAATAATTGTAGATTCTAGTGTGTAAACAAAGTCGAAAACAGTAAAAAAAAACAGCAATTTTGTCAAATTCAAGGGCACATAACTCTTGACTTTCTGATTAGATCAGACTGAAAATCAAACTAATCCCAGATCTTATGGTCCAAAACATTGTGTCCAAGTTTTGTCTCGATTGAATAATAATTGTAGATTCTAGAGTGTAAAAAAGGTTGAAAACGGTCGAAAATGGCAATTTTGTCAAATTCAAGGGCAAGAAACTCTTGACTTTCAGATCAGATCAGACTGAAAATCAAACTCATCTGAGATCTTATAGTCCCCAACATTGTGTCCAAGTTTTGTCTTGATTGACCCTTTCCCACACATTGGCGCTTTTGGATGCCCAACAAAATAAAGGCTTTGGAAAATATTGTGACAAGCAATTTCTTCATTATCCACAATGTGTTCTACCAAGAAAGACCAAAAAATGTTAAATTTTGTTCAATGGAACTTGTCGTCTGCAACACCTATGATTTTGGACTAGGCTAAAATTTTGTTGTTTGGTAATGGTATTCTAAGAGTGCAAATCTATTTATATCCTCTATCAAACTAGATAACTCTACTTATACTGAATAAAAGTAGTGTCAGAGTTCCTTCCCTTAGATTAACTCTTTTTTGAATACAGCAAAAAAGTGGCAATTTTGCCCAATTCAAGGGCACATAACTCTCATCTTTCTGGTCAGATCAGACTGAAAATTGACCTCATCCAAGATCTTATGGTCTCTAACATTATGTCCAAGTTTTGTCTTGATTGATCAATAATTGTAGATGCTAGAGAGTAAACAAACTTAAAAACAGCATTTTTTGACATTCAAGGGCAGATAACTCCGCACTTTCTGGTCCGATCAGGCCCATAATCGAACTTGTCCAAGAACTTATGATCGTACTTGTTTTGGCCAAGTTTGATCAAGATTGAGTAACTTTTGTGGATGCTAGAGTGTAAACACCCCAAATGTTGACGGACGGACGGACGGACGGACGGACGGACGGACGGACGGACGGACGGACGCCGGACAAAAAGTGACCACAATAACTCACCTCGAGCACTTCGTGCTCAGGTGAGCTAAAAAAGTTATTGAAAAACGAAATTTGGAAAACGCGTTTTCTGATGGCACCACCGTGGAGAAATTTACCATGTTTTTGAAGAAAACGAGCTAAAATACCATTGTCCGAGTACGAAAGCATGCTGTTTGTTATCAGAACGGGCCTAACTGCGGTCCGCCTGACCATAACCATCAGAAATCTGATCGAAACCGTGAAGTTTAAGCAGTTTGCAAAATTGCTCCGCCGTGGAGAGTGCATTAAAAAGCTCCGCCGTGGAGTAAAACATGTTAAAAGACATACAATGTGCTTTGCCACCGATAGGAAACGGATCGAACCATACAAATGCATCTTTGTATATCACCTATGTATTGTCTTACTTAGATCATGCCTATGTACGTAGTAAGACCGTAAAAATTATACACCATGGTGTCTCAAAAATGCATTCCATTCTTCTAGTGCAACAACTCTATGAATCCTATACCGATTTCCATGTTTTCATGTATGAATATGTAAGTACGGGAGAGCTGGTCTATCTGTTACACGGGGCAAGTTGTTACACCTACAACTGCACGACAATGACCTCACGCACAATGTTCTAACTTTCATGAAATGGTATATTTTTTCTTTTATTTTACCTTTATATAAACTTCTCAAAAGTCAATCTTGGAGATTTAAATAAAAATGCAAATTATAATTGAAAATCTGATTAACAAAATCGTATGAAAGTAAATTGTCTTTGAAATTTCCATTTGACTCCGTTCACCCGGGTAGCTCATCCTACATTATAAATGTGTTTTCACAGAAAAAATGAATCTATGTTTCTTTGAAATTGATAGTTTCTACAAATGCCACACTGTTTACCCATGAGATTATCTGAAAGTTCAAAAATGCGAATGGGGCAAGTTGTTACATATGGTTTGGGCAAGTTGTTACACTGTAATGATACAGTAGGCCTATTGTGAATTTGTTTGGTCTCGTAATACAAAGCATATTCTTCTTTTCCTACAATGATTTCTAGCCGTTTTTGTGCTTCAAACACAGTTAACCAAGTTTTCTCCTCTGGACGTAATAAAAAGGCCCCAAGATATATGAAACGCCTTGTGGAATAGTTTTTGTGATGGTAAATGGTAAAGACACCGACCTTAACAGGTAGGACGAACTGCCCATGATGACCAGAACCGAAACGTTTAGCCCTATAATTATTTGCTGAATTTGAAATGGTCATTCTATCTATCTGTGTGGTCATCCTGGATCCGCCCTTGCTGCCCAAGTTCGCAAAATATGACTGACTTCCGGATGCGATATACCTGAAAATGCCTCGATCAACGACTTCAAAGTTGGTTACAATTATTTCGTCCAGGGTCACATTAGGTCTTGTCCCAGGTGTACCTATTTTACAAAAAAGAGAGGAAATTTTATATGAAAATCCTTTAGAATTATTCTAGTCAGCCATGATTCATGAGAGCTAACAGCACAAGTTTTTTTATAGATCTTTTGAAACATGAAAAAGCAAATCAGAAAAAGCACCGATTTCTTTGATGGGATTTGATTATCATATAAAAGTGAATATGTTGCTGTAATGCTTCAGAAACAGACAATCCAGCCCCCATGTAACTATTAATGGCTATTGCTGGCTAAACCACATGTTAACCATATGACATCATGTAAATGTTTATACAATGTGTATCAATACTGGTTAAGCTATGGTTAGAAAAATAATTTGCACCCTGTTTTATCCCAATAGGGAAACGTTTTCAAATAAACAAGTACATTTTCAACTGTGTAATTGGAAACAATATAAAGCTGTAACATTAATCTTTTACTGAGTCATTGGAGGCTTTCCACACCATGTAAATTTATTAGTGGCTCTTGGAGCAAAAACATTACATTGATTAAACATTGGAAGGGCAACTTTGGGTGCTTTACCGTATGGGTTCTACGTAGACGTCTTTTCTTTTTCATAACATTTGGCTTGACCTTTATTGCATGTAATAGTGTCACTAATGACGGTGCATAGACAATGTGACCAAATAGTAAAGAAAACTGGCAATGTGTACATGTATACCTATTTTGGCTTCCATAAATGTAATTTTGTAAATAAAAGTAATATTTATAATTAATCTATATTTTTCTTCAATGAATTTTTGGGCATGAATATTGCTTTAGGTATGTACTGTATGTTACTGTTGATTTTACTAAATAAAAATGTATTAAGGCGCATAATCAATTTTTTACTGGAAATAAGTTTTGGACCAAAATGTCACCTTCATCAATAATATGTATTAAATGACATTGTTACTAGTTTTTTTTTCTTTTTTTTTTGGATTTCTATGTAATTTAGCTCAAAGTAAGAGGAAACATGTAGCATTTTTTTGTGATAATATGGTATCTTGACAAAGACTCCAACATATTTAAAGTGACATTTCAGAATTTTTATTTCTATCTGAAAGAGCATATTTCCTCATGAAAACTCTGAAAATTTCAAGCCAAAATATTGCGCCGTTTACGAGAAATTCATATTTTTGTGTTAAAATTGAACAAATTGTTGTGGACAACAGTTCGGATTTATATGAAATTTATCGATTATGTCTCAACTTTAAATGCTTGTTTCACGCTTATTGGCAACAACTCAAATAAACTAATAGTATTTATACTCATTAGAATAATCAATCTTGGCATCAAGACATACTTTAAAAAATTGAAATCGGAATGAAATGTCCCTTTAACTTTGGAATTCAGTTTTACTCTTTTCGCAAATCTTACCTAAAAATATGCACATTTTAATGATGAATTCAATAATAAAAAAACATTCACAATAATTTCCCCAAATACTTTTTCTGGTATTAATGTAATGCCTTAAGTGTCTCGGAGCAAATTCAATTGACAGATTTTAAAAATATATAAAACTAAGGTTTTGGGACACATAAAAATGGGGACATGTTTGGTGTCATAGTGGGAATAAGTCAAGGTGCCTTTTGTAATCAAGTTATGATTATTTAAGATACTAATTGCATTTTCATAGCTTGTATATGGTCCATTATCACCATGCAGAGTTAAAAGAAAATTCATGCCTGTGCAGATTTGAGAAATCCCCTTTCAAAGATAATTTACTTTCATACGATTTTTCAGATATTCAATAATTTTTATTTTAACTTGTATTCTTATTCAAAATTCCAAGATTGACTTTTGAGATAATGATATAAAAGAAAAATAAAAGATAAAAGATACCATATCATCAAAGTTAGAACATTGTGCGTGAAGTCATTGTCGTGCAACTGTAGATGTAACAACTTGCCCCGTGTAATAGATAGACCCGGTCTCCCCTACTAACATATTCATACATGAAAACATGGAAATCGGCATAGGATCAACGGAATTGTCAAATAATATAAAAAATCTTTGTGAGCTGCCTTAACCATTTCCTAAACAAGACATGGTTTCGGTGTTCCTAGTAGGAATATATTTCGATAATGTTAACATTGAGGAAGAAGAAATTGCTGATTATCATATTCCAAAAATATTTTCTATGTTGTAATATTCACATTTCTTCTTATGGTTTCAGTTTCTTGTTGTCTCCAACTCTTTTTAAATTTAGATAGTCTAAACTTGGGTCGTTTGGGAAAAGGTTAACAAGAGGCCCAGGAGGGCCTGAATTGCTCCGCTGGTTAAAGTGGAAGAATTATCCCATGATTTCTTGTAAGCCTTACACAGCGGCAGCCAAATCTTGATATTTGTGAACAAATTTTGAAGAGAGACTCAAAGAACATTCTTACAAAATCTGGTTCAAATTGGCCTTATGGTTGATTATTAAAGAATTTTCTTATGATTTCTTTAAGTCTGATAAGTCCCTTTCTCCACGCCACAGCCACATTTTTTGACAAATGTAAAAATTTGGGAATAAATTTTGAAAAGAGAGACTCAAAGAACATTCCTACAAAGTCTGGTTCAAATTGGCCCTATGGTTGAATTTTAAAGAATTTTCTTATGATTTCTTTAAGTCTGATAAGTCCCTTTCTCCACGCCACAGCCACATTTTTTGACAAATGTAAAAATTTGTGAACAAATTTTGAAAAGAATGACTCAAGGCACATTCCTGCCAGGTTTGGTTCAAATTGGCCCAATGGTTGATTTTTAAAGAATTTTCTTATGATTTCTTTAAGTCTGATAAGTCCCTTTCTCCCTGCCACGGCCACATTTTTTGACAAATGTAAAAATTTGTGAACAAATTTTGAAAAGAATGACTCAAGGCACATTCCTGCCAGGTTTGGTTCAAATTGGCCCAATGGTTGATTTTTAAAGAATTTTCTTATGATTTCTTTAAGTCTGATAAGCCCCTTTCTCCCTGCCACGGCCACATTTTTTGACAAATGTAAAAATTTGTGAACAAATTTTGAAAAGAATGACTCAAGGCACATTCCTGCCAGGTTTGGTTCAAATTGGCCCAATGGTTGATTTTTAAAGAATTTTCTTATGATTTCTTTAAGTCTGATAAGCCCCTTTCTCCCTGCCACGGCCACATTTTTTGACAAATGTAAAAATTTGTGAACAAATTTTGAAAAGAATGACTCAAGGCACATTCCTGCCAGGTTTGGTTCAAATTGGCCTTATGGTTAATTTTTAAAGAATTTTCTTATGATTTCTTTAAGTCTGATAAGCCCCTTTCTCCCTGCCACGGCCACATTTTTTGACAAATGTAAAAATTTGTGAACATTTTTTGAACAGAATGACTCAAGGCACATTCCTGCCAGGTTTGGTTCAAATTGGCCCAATGGTTGATTTTTAAAGAATTTTCTTATGATTTCTCTAAGTCTGATAAGCCCCGCCCTGCCACGCCCACATTTTTTGACGAATCAAAAATTTGCGAAAAAGTTTTGAAAAGGGTCACCCAAGGAACATTCCTGCCAAGTTTGGTCAAAATTGTCCCACTGGTATAAGAGGAGAAGATGTTTAAAGAACAAGAGGGCCAAGATGGCCCTAGATCGCTCGCCTGAATTCATAGTTGAGATACTGGCGAGACCATGAAATCAATCTTTTAACATTAGAAGAATACAAGAATAACAATGGCAATTTTGCAAAATTCAAAGGCATAAAACTAAGGAATTTCTGTTCTGAAACAATTTGGAAAGGGCTTAAACCTTGGCTGGGAAAGGGTTTAATCTTACAACAGAAAAGAAATAGACTGTTCAAATTTGAAAGGAGTTGCAGAAGACAAAATTATGTGGGTAAGAAAGGATTCATGAACAACATAGCACAGCAAGAGGAGAAAATGCTGATTATCAGCCTTTACTTCATTTGACTCAATAATTCCACAAGCCATTTTAATAGGGACATCATAGGAAAGGGTTTATGCATAAAGATTATCTGTAGCTCCATCCTTTATCAGATAAGAGCTCCATTATCAGATAAGGCAGCCCTTTATTATTGACTTTAGACAGTCTAACTATTTACTTAAGCAGTGATTGCTGATGAGGAGATACCTGGTCAAAATAATTTGTCTGAATTCCTTACTTGAAAATTCCAAAACCCACAACATAGGGCTTCTTTGCTTGTAAAGTGATGGTTTGAAGTATCCTTTTAGAGGTCCATGAGATGTAAACTCATGCAAAATTTCACAACTCTAGGCCAAACAGTCTTTGAGAAAACTGTCTCTGTGCGAAACCTCATGAAACCCCACAACATAGGACCACTTCTTCTTGTATTACAATAGTTTGAAGTATTTTGGTAGAGGGTATTGAGACAATGCCAAATATTTTGAAACAAGATATCATCAAGTTAAACATTCCCAACAAATTTCACAATGATTGAGCAAATATTGTAATTCTTACAGAAAAATCAAGATTTGACCCAGTGACCCAGTTTTTGACCTCGCATGACCCAAGTTTTCAATGACCAACAGACATCATCAAAATAAACCTGAGCAATTTTCAAAATAATTGAGCCCAAATTGGAACTTCCAGAGCAAAAGGAAGGGATTCATTACATTTGACCTTGTGACCTAGTTTTTGGCCTCACACAACAAACTTTTTAACAGACCTAAATGTCCAAAAGAAAAACATTCTGAGCCATTTTAACAAGATTTTTGCCAAAATTGACACTTCTTGACTAATAAATGGAGTTCTTGATATTTGACCTTGTGACCTCGTTTTTGACCTCACATGACCCAATTTTTAACTGAACCTAGATATCCACCGGAAAAACATTCTGAGCAATTTTCACAATATTTGAGCCAAAGTTAACACTTCTAGAGCAAAAAAGAAGGATTTTATATCATTTGACCTAGTGACCTACATTTTGACCTGGCATGACCCACTTTTTTATATGACCTAGATATCATCAAGACAAAGATTCTGGTCAATTTTCACAATGATTGAGACAATAATGTGACTCCTAGAGCAAAAATAAGATTTGACCTAGTGACCTACTTTTTGACCCTATTCTGACCCCGATCCCAATTCTTTGAAGTATTTTGAAAAAGGATGACCCAAGGATCACATCTGTGAAATTTCATCCAATTCTGCCCAGTACTTTAGGAGGAGAAGATTTTTTTACAATTGTGGACGGACGGACGGACGGACGGACGGACGGACGGACAGACAGACGGACGCCGGACAACAGACCGATCACAATAGCTCACCTTGAGCACTTTGTGCTCAGGTGAGCTAAAAAGTTAACGGACGGACGCACGCACGCACGACGGACACAACGCCATGACAATAGCCCGCTGGCCTTCGGCCAGTGGAGCTAAAAACCAATTCATTTTAACGGCGAACCACTTAAATTGTACAAATACGGAGACACGTGAAAATCAACGGAAAATACCAAATACGTAAAATTTTGGGATAAATTTATTCTAAATTATGAGTTATTTTAAAAGCGTTTAGGAGTACTCTCCGAATAAAGCATTAAAACAATAGGACGTTAACTGTGTCACGTCAAGTGTACATTTTACGGTCTTACTACGTACATAGGCATGATCTAAGTAAGATAATACATAGGTGATATACAAAGATACATTTGTATGATTTGATCCGTTTCCTATTGGTGGCAAAGCACAATGTATGTCTTTTAACATGTTTTACTCCACGGCGGAGCTTTTATTCCACTCTCCACGGCGGAGCAATTTGTCAAACTTCTTAAATTTCACGGTTTCAATCAGATTTCTGATGGTTATGGTCAAGCGGACCGCAGTTAGGCCCGTTCTAATAACAAACAGCATGCTTTCGTACTCGGACAATGGTATTTTAGCTCGTTTTTTTCAAAAACATGGTAAATTTCTCCACGGTGGTGCCATCAGAAAACGCGTTTTCCAAATTTCGTTCTTCAATAGCTTTTTTATTACTGTGTTCAGGGACGTGACATTAACATCCGATGATTGCTTTCGTTAAGGCGGGGGCACTCCACGTTAGTTTTTCAAAATCGGTCGTGAATTGGCGGAAATATTTGATAAACACCTACCCGAGTCGAGGAATTTTTCAACAAAATTCCCCACGGCGGAGCCGAAATTACCCATAATGCAGTTCGAACGTTGTACACCCTGAGACACACACGGCCAGAAAGCATTTTTCCGTTTACCTGCACTAAATTTCTTTTATTTCCCACCATTTTGCTCCAAGTGGTTGTTATTTCTTGTTTTATTTTGTCTTTCTTTTTTTATTTTGTACTTATTTTTTTTATCTTGTTTATTGTCTATGGAGACTCGCTTAATTAAAACTATTGACGGTGGTCGTCATACTGTGTTTGTTTGCGAAATCGAAAACAATTTTAACCCTTTCTCAAACAAGACCTGGTTTTGACGTCCCTAAAAGAATGGGAATGGAAAAACATTGTGGCAAAAGAAGAAAATGCTGAAAACCAGCACTTTCTCCCTTTGCCTCAATATTTTCTGTGCTATATTGTGAACAAATCTTATCTTTATCAACTTAATATTTTTCTGCTACAAGAGATTTCAAATTTGACCAACTCATATTTTGTGTTGTTTGAGAAAGGGTTAAGAAGTGTACTAAAACAGTTCTCAGACAAGTGCCATGCTTGGCTCGAAATAGATGCGGACACAGCAGGGAGTGTAACCATTTCCCAAATAAGACATGTTTTTGACGTAACTGATAGAAACGATTTCGGAAAACATCGAGACAAAAGAAGAAAATGCTGATGACCAGCATTTTCTTCTTTTGTTTCGATACTTTCTGTGTTATATTGTACAAAATTCCTGTCTTTATCAACATGTATTTTGTCGTCTGAAGCAGCTGTCAAGACATACGTGTATACATCTGTCCAAATACTTGCTGCTTGTGAAAAAGTATAATCTTGTTTGTCCCCTGTGAGTTTTTCCATTATATACTCATAAGAACCACGCTTTTGGTGTGGTTTTCGGTTAGACAAAGGCCTGGCATGTATAAATATCCATAATTGTTTACCCGGAAATAATTATTTGCACTGCGAAACAGTGTATATAAATAATGTGATATTTGATGTACGAATGGACAATGTCACGACGAAATTGCGTCCCGTGGTTTATCTGTAGGATGAGGCCATCTGGTCCGAAGGGCCCTGGCTTCTAATTCTTCTAATTCCAAGGGTGTCATTGTAATCTCTTAAGGTCCGGTCACATAATTATAATTCCATGCCCATATCGCGTCCACTTCATGTCCAGAATTGTACTGTACAAGTTCATACTCTAGACATGCTTCGGCCGTGATGTGGACCCAAAGTTGTGAATGTGATCGGGTCTTAAGCAAAACAGTTACCACATGTTGCTCCTTTTGGACGATTGGCATTAAGAATGGGTACACGTGAGAGTTAGACGTCATAGTGCTGAGGCTGCTAGATGCCGATGTTAACGGGCGATATGAAGCTATATGATCGTAGGTAAAAGTGAGACGTCGGTAAAATATGGTTCAGGTCGTAGATATAGGTCTCGAAAAATGACCTGACAGAGCATCCCTAGCGAATAGCTAGTGATGCTCTGTCAGGTCATTTATAGATTCCTGTACATACTTATCAATAAATAACTCTCTAAAATTAACGATACTCACATCCGACGTTCGACTTGTAGCTGTTACTCTTGGCAACCGCCGTCTTGGTGATGATAATGTCACGGAAACTCTGCCTCTTTTTGTAGATAAAAACAATGATGATGCCGAATATAATCACGCTGGCTAGGATGGTCACTCCCAGGATTATACCGTTAAATATTTCCTTCTCTTTGTCTGTAATAAATACGGGAAGAAAACTCATTAGTGTGGGCCAAAATCTCGTAACTCCAGCTTGAAAAAGCTGGAGTTACGAGGTTTTGAACCCAACTGGTGATATATACTTTTTTGTCGCTGTAAGACGACGACATTTATTTTTTGTTCAAATATTCGTATCAAAAGACACTAAACATTGGGTGCACACACGAACAAGGGAAATGCTTAATTAAGAAATCGTAAACATTTAGAATATCATCCTCGAAACTTTTGTTTTTGTTTTCTGTTGTCAACACAGAGTAACCTGAGTGGTTGCCTCTTTTTCTTGAAAGTTCGACAGAGCTTCAGATAAGATGGGGGTGGGGGAGGGGGTTAAAGGCTTCTAAAAGCAACATTTCATTAATTGTTGATCAAATGAAAATAAAAAAAAAAGTTTTAAAAAAAGTTCAATGGGTCATCGAGACAATCCTAATGAGTACTCGCACCATAGAGTTTGAATTTGATAGCTAAGGCAATATTTAGCCGCAACGTACTTGATGCCATTTATAAGGAATGCCTTACTGACAAAGGATGGGTTTTTACTGATGACCTTTTGTTTAATATAATATTTATTTGTTCACGGAAATAACCTTACTAGGGTGGTCACATTTGAAAGCTGTTCTAGACATTGAAATTGGTGTTGATAAAGAAAGTATTACGTGTAAAAGAAAGGCAAAAGGGGGAAATGCTCGTTATCAGCGTTTTCTTTTTATGCTTCAATATTTTCAAGAGCCTTTAGGATTACGGAGACCAAATTCAAGTCTTGTTTGGGAAGGGAATAATGATAAAACTTAGAATCTCAGTTGTTTGTGAATCTGTTGCATTTTACCTAATTTACCGCACCCACATACCCTAGAAAACTGTTGAACAGAAAACGCCGTAAAGCTCCTCGACGGACAAAAATGTTTTACGTTGCTTAAAGAAATGGCTTTGAGACAAAAATATGATTTAAAAACACAATTCACGCTTTTTGGCTAAACAGTTATTTGATATATCATAAACAAATCAAGCAATTTCTTCATTTTCTACACTGTTTTCTACCACAAAACATCAAACTTTTTTTTTCAATTTCATTCACTTGAAATTGCCATCTGCAACACCTATGGAATTGGACCATACTAAAATGTTGCCGTCTGATAGTCGGTTAAGTTTGCTCACATATAAATGCTCTATTGATTATAACTCACAATAAATAACAAGACAGAGCATCCCTAGCTAATAGCTAATATATAGAGGCTAATATCTGCCAGGTCCCCAGCTCTTAACCAATATCTAGAGGCTAATGTCTGCCAGGTCCCCAGCTCTTAACCAATATCTAGAGGCTAATGTCTGCCAGGTCCCCAGCTCTTAACCAATATCTAGAGGCTAATGTCTGCCAGGTCCCCAGCTCTTAACCAATATCTAGAGGCTAATGTCTGCCAGGTCCCCAGCTCTTAACCAATATCTAGAGGCTAATGTCTGCCAGGTCCCCAGCTCTTAACCAATATCTAGAGGCTAATGTCTGCCAGGTCCCCAGCTCTTAACCAATATCTAGAGGCTAATGTCTGCCAGGTCCCCAGCTCTTAACCAATATCTAGAGGCTAATGTCTGCCAAGTCATTTATCGTGAGCCATAATCAAATATTATTGTGATCCGTCGCGCTTAAAGGGACCTTATGGGTCAGGTTGTTGTGAAAAATACCAACCCTAGTCAGTCTGCGCAGTCCGCGCAGCCAGACTAGGGCCGATATTTTTCACTTGTATGTAATTTTCTAATTCCAGAATGTTTTCCCTTTCTTACTATATGTTCATTTTTCGCATACGGGATCTGATTGACCTGTGCTGAGTCTGAAAAATTCGTCAAACTTTGGGTTTTTGGAGTTCAGATAAGGTCCTTATTAGTGTCACGGGTCACATATTCTAAGTTTGCTCACCTATCAATGCTCGTCTTGACGCCTCTACCCTCGGCATGTTATCTGTGACATTTGTACAGATCTCGATCGTCTTACTCGTAAAACGTTTGAGATCTCCACCAACCTCGTCTGTCTCTAAAACCTGATGTGAACAGAAAAAAATTAATAATCGACATACTTGTTTTTGTAAATGACTTTGTCCATTAGTTCAAACTATCACAACTTAATTTTCAAACCACTTTATTGTCAATGGGGAGAATCACGTGATTGACAATGATATTATACACGAAAAAATGGCGACGAAATGACCGCTTCGGCGTGAAAATCCAAACTTTAGAAAGGTATGTATTCAATCTACTTAGCTTCTCAGACAAACCACCTATCCTAAAGTACCCGCTAATGTCTAAGGTTTTCACAGATACCCAACTTTCCCCTATCGGCTCGCTGTATTTAGAGAACACTTAAAGAATATTTTCGAAATTGGGAAAATTTTGGCTGTGTGTTAAGCACGTCACATCATATTTTCAGCCTTATTTCTTACCCAAAGAACTCTCTGTTCACACGGCATATTTCCAGACCATTTTTTATGGATGACATTTCATGCTAGTCCATTTTTCAAGGTCCGTGTTGTCTTCGTTAAGCGTATTTACGAAAAAAAGATGTTAAACACACGTACAGTGCTGTAGTGTTTGGCACGCCAAATTCTTGTGAGTGTAATGTTAAACACGCATTCAGTTGCTCGTGTACTATGGATGCCAAGGATATTGGACAAATTGGTTGTATATTCATGACCCAACCCGATTGAAATCCGGTGCTAACTTACAGTAACATGTGACAGACATCGTAAGGTGTAATCTGTTATCAACTTGGAAAAAACGAAATCGGCTATAATTGCTCTAACTAATCGAATCTCCTGTTATACATAATTTTCCATGATAAAAACGTGTAAACACAAAGATTCTGAACTGAAATGTGATGCCTTCGGTTCCTAGTTTACGTTTAAAATCGCTTTCAGAGTATTGAAAGTGTTTTTTTTAATTAGCAAGAAGCAGATATTTTAGGAGATGACCCTTTATTTGTCCCTGTCAGATGTGTTTTTTTTTCCAGATAATTACATGCTAAACAAGGTTTTACATGATACTATATGTTACTCTCATGCAAGACACCGGATTTTAAGTGGATTGTTCGTAATGTCAAATTTTGATAAAACTGTTTTCTTTTTAACTGCTTTCATCACATACCTTTACAATTTTCTTCTTTTTCTAAATTGACTCGAAAGAAGTCTCAGCTTTCTTTACACAAGTCAAAAGTCAAAAGGAAGCATACAACGCCTTCAAAATCGGAAACTCGGATAAAAAGTCATTATAAATATCCATTGTACTGAGCTTCTCCTAGTAAATCACCGTTAGATAGTGCTTCACTATTGAGAAACATTCAAAAAGGTTAATATACAATTCAGAACCAGATGAAATCAATTCGAATAATCGCAATCCTTCTCATTTACATTTATATTCTTAAGTCAACATTTTAATTTCAGGCGCAGGAAACATGATGCTGAAAGGAAATACATATGCAGTATAAATTTGTGAAAATTCGTTACTCCTGGCCCGTGACCTGCGATTACATCAGAGGGATCACAAAAGGGAGTCAAACGTGACATGCCACATGTGTTCTTTTACGACAAATTACAGACACACCAGGAAAGATCACCTTAATTTCATTGAAGGTAGAAGAGAGTATACATGTGTGTGATTGTGGTAAAACTCTAATTTACAGGTCCAATCTCCATTGTCACAAGAAGAATTTCAATAGATTTACTAGTAAAAGAGCTTGAATAACTTTCTCAAAAGGATGGGTTGCAACAATGGATCAATGGTTAGATTTTCGTCAAAATCTGTGGATTGATAGGGTTACATCCGTTACATACTATCTTTTATTTGCTTGTGTAAAAATCATAATTTTGGGCTTATATTTTTGGAGATTTTCACAAGAAATCATACCGGTAACAATTTATACAAAAATAAAGGCTGTAGAGATGGTTTCGGGTACTTAAAAAATAAGCAAAATCTGAAATTGGCAGAAGAACGAATACATAAATTAAAAAAAACAACAACTGATATATGATAAATGGCTCGTAAAAATATCCTGTCTATTGAAAGTACATGCAAAATTTCATTTTGATATGATCGATACAGAAAGAGTGATTGAACTTCAAAGTAAAAATTTGCTTCGCATTTCATTTTACCATACCCACTTTGTCAACCATTATCTATAATTTTCAGATTTTTTACACATACAATATAAGATACTGTAACACACCGTAAAATAGGAAACGAAGACATCACATTTCAGTTCAAAATCATTTTGTTTGCACGAACTTGTCATGGAGAATTATATATAAATGAGATTTAATTAGTTAGAGAAATAATATTATAGCCGATTTCGTTTTTTCCAAGTTCATAAAAGATTACCCAATATGATGTCTGTCATATGTTTGAACTTTCTGTAAGTTCACACCGGATTTCTATCAGATTGGGTTACGAATAAACAACCAATTTGTCCAATATCCTTGTCTTCCCTAATACACGAGCAAGTGTGTGCGTGTTTAACATTACACTCACAAGAATTTGGCGTGCCAAACACTACAGCATGGCACGTGTGTTTAACATCTTTTTCGTAAATACGCTTAACGAAGACAACACAGACCTTGTAAATGGACTAGCATGAAATGTCATCGATATAAAATAGTCTGGAAATATGCCCTGTGAACAGAGAGTTCTTTGGGTAAGAAATAAAGCTGTAAATATGGTGCGACGTGCTTAACATACATCCAAAATTTTCCCAATTTCGAAAATATTCTTTAAGTGTTGTCTAAATACAGCGAGCCGATAGGGGAAAGCTTGGTGTCTATGAAAACCTTAGACAATAGCAGGTACTTTAGGATAGGTGGTTTGTCTGAGAAGCTAAGTAGATTGAATACATACCTTTCTAAAGTTTGGATTTTCACGCCGAAGCGGTCATTTCGTCGCCATTTTTTCGTGTTCAATACCATTGTCAATCACGTGATTCTCCCCATTGATTGTGCGTGCTCTTAAGCAAACCTTACCGAAAGGGGGTGTCATTACATATGCAAACGCTCCGAGTCATTGTTTGCGTACTTTATTGTATAATTTATCTTTTCGGACAATGTTTGGTTTATTTATCAATAAAATTCTTAGAGAAGAAATCGATAGAAATAGCATTTCAAAACACTGTCGCAGTAAACTATTAACTTTAAACATTTCGGACGTTGTTTGAATCAATCATAAATAAATCCACGAAGAAAAATCGATAAAAGCAGTTTTGCATGAAACACGGAACATACTGAATCATACTTTCTAAAATGGACGCCAAGTTTCGTATTTGGTTAAAGTTCCGTGTCCAGATTCCAAAGTAGGCATGCCCTATTTTGAAGTCGGGCAAAAAACCAAAAGTAGGCACTACATTTATCGTATATCTTGTTATGCATTATTTGTAAGATGGCCAGAACTTTTTTTGTAAGTATGTGTCTATAAGATATGTCTATGGTATTTGTTCATTGTTTTTTTTAAATCAAGACGATCTGAACGTAGTAAAAATACCGATGTCGCATTTAACTCATATCATGGATGTACTACCTTAATCCATTCCCACAAATTGACTCTTTTTGACTCCCTTAAAGATAGAGGATTAAGAAAACAATGAGACAAAATAAAAAAATGCTGATTATCAGCATTTTCTTATTTTGTCTCAATAATTTCTTTGCTACAATATAGGCCTACTTATATACAAAACCGATCCCCATTGATATCAATTGTGTCTTCTGCAGCAGCTTTCAAATTGAACCACCTTAAAATATTGCTTTTGGGGAAAGGGTTAAGAAAAGGTCAGACCATCATGAAGTACTCACTTTCACCCGATATAGATTATCCGGTTTAAGTTTGAGCTCCGCCGTGGGTATGTTTGAGTCCAGTTGCTCCCGGCCAGAGTCCATATATTTATCGTGCATGGAGTTGGTCCAGATTATCTCCATCTTGCTATCGTTGAATAGGCGCGACCAGTTTAGTGTGACGAACACGTGGTGACTTACGATGTCGTACTTCTTACTGATCACAGATATGTTCCAACCTGGAAATAAAGGCTTTCAAAATCATCGTTGTAAAAGGAGAAAATGCTGACGATCAGCATTTGCTTCTTTTATAACGATGATTTGTGAAGCATTTATCATTTAAGCTTAATAAATATATTGATGTTTAAATAGATGCGACCAATTTAGTGTGAGGAACACGTGGTGGCTGACGCGGTCGTACTTCTTACTGATTACAGAGATGTTTCAACCTGGAAATAAAGGCTTTGAAATCATCGTTGTAAAAGGAGAAAATGCTGGTGATCAGCATTTTATTCTTTTAAATCGATAATTTATAAAGCTTTAATCTCACTATAATCATATCAAAACAGTTTAGTGTGACGAACATGTAGTGACTGACGCGATCATTCTTCTTATTGACCACAGAGATATTCCAACTTGGAGAAAAGGCTTCCAAAATCATCGTAAAAGGTGAAAATGTTTGTAAATAACGTTGGCTTATACAATACATCCGAATATTCCATTCTTCCTCATGTTTTTATTTTGCACCCTTTTCAGTTTCTTAAAAAACAGGAGAGTGTGCACCAAAGAAGTTTGCTCTGAGAAAAGTGACCACTTTTTTAACCACTGGTGTAACGTTTTTCTATGGATAACATACCTTGAACAACCATGTTGTCATTCTGTGAATACTGTATTGCTGAAATCAAAATGCTAGTGTGTTTTAATACTTTAAATTTCCAAGCAATACATATTTTTCTTTAAAAAAAATAGGCTTGGGAAATATCGAAGAAATGCTAATGATGAGCATTTTTTCCATTTACCTGAATATTTTCCATACTATAAAATACAAATATTCTACTGTTTTTACAATTTTCTTTGATAGGTCGGCAACTCCTGTTGATATATGATATAGTGAAAATATTATTTGGTCTATCAAATGTGATAAGCCACAATGCTCTTTAGTATTTTTACGGCTAATCATTTGTAATGTAAAGCATGTTGCTAGTATTCTTCGAACATACAGGGTGTTTCATAATATATGATACAGTTTCAAATAGATATACAGCATACTTCATACAAACTTTCAATAATTAAAATGATATCATTTGTTAGAGTAGAAAATATAGACATATATTTTATATAGGAACATTAGACAAATTAAATAGACAACGCATTTTATTATATACAATGTTTCCCATCTACTGCTCGAAGCGACGTCCATTTTGACGTTACAAGGCATTCAGTCTCTTCATGAAATTCACTGTAATTTCGTTATTCAAGTACTTATCTTCAAACTTTTTAAAAATTCTGTTAGCCTGCATTATACTTATAAGCTTTTTATACGAAAACATCCTCTTCATTCGTCTAATTAAATGAATAATACATTTTCTATCAAATTACGACTTAAAAAATTTACAGACATCTTTCCCTGGATAGCGTGATTTACGAAAAAAAACCCATCTCATGTAAGATGACGTTAACAATGACGTCTTGACATTGCCCAATAAATAATTGGTATAAAATGTCATTATCGTATCTTCAAAATGATATAAAATTGTCAATGTATGAAGTTATTGGACATACGTTTAATTCATCTAAAAGTGTATCGCATATTATGAAACACCCTGTATGTATAACGTGTACACTTCAATACAACACTCTTTAAATTTGGAACTGTCTCCAATTTTGAAATTTGAAAAAAAATGATTACAAAACATTATACCTGGACTACTATTCTTTGGGGGACTGTGGGAAGTCGACACTGTTCGGGCAGTCGTTGTTGTTGTTTTTGTCTCAACTTTCGGCACGTTATACGTATCATGGCGGCAGATTGTATAGTAGAACGGGTGTGTTTCTTCACAGTTTGGCGTGTTAAAACGTACCGTACCGTTCCAACGTTCATCAGTCGTTAACGTCACTTGTACGCGGTACTGGGCGTTATAAATGATACCCTTCAACCGGTAGTGGGGCTGTAGTTAAAAGACAGGGATTACTAACTAGTATTTCAGAGTTACTTTCAATAAGAGGATCCGTATGGTATTACATCGCTCGAACCAAAACTCTTAGCAATACCGATTTGAGTAAAGCTAAATGCTTAATCGACATAAGTAATACATTAGCCAACGGAACATCACGTCAAATTAGATATTGCCATTTTTCTTTCAGTAGACGTCATGACTGCAAAGATTGGTTGTATGTTTTGTACATAATTTCAGATCACTTCTTGATAACTATGAATTGTCGTTTGACGAGCAAACAAATCAAATGTTCTTCTTATTTATCAACGAAATATTAAATGTCAATATTAATAATCTCATTCATTGGTGAATCTTATTCTTTTTTCGAAATCAAGTCCCATGCTTATCCCAGATTATTCTGACGCATTAAGTAGGCATAGAACAAGATCAGTCCGTATCTATATGTAATGTGACGACATTCTTTATTGCATTTTTAATTGACATGACAAACGTAATGTAAATTGTTTAAGCTATGAGAATTATCTAAAAAATGTACTTGTTTTACCTTGACAGTAGAGCTGAATGATACGATGGTTGATTTATAATCTGGTCCCTCGTCGCAGTCACAATGATCGAGATATATATAGATCTGGTAATCCCGGAATCCCGGCCGCGTTATGTTAGACGGATGTTCCCAATATAAATCGTAATACAGGCGACGATTTGATGACGTCATATTCATAAATAGATGAAGAGGGGATTCCTCGAATGTGATGGTTGGTGAATGTTTCGATGGTAAACTTATTTTATCCGGAACATCGACGTGACCTGGAGAGAGTAAAAGATCAACATGTTTAAGGAGAGCTAGAAGGTTCTATATAGACGTAACCGTGTTACTGCTGTTTTAAGCCTTTAAAGGAAATCGTATTTTTAACGAACTCAAATCGGAAACAATTGTATGATTATTTTCAGGAACTCTGAAAAAAAAAAAACCATTTGACTCTAAGATGTGTTTCGGAATAAAAACCTTGCAATAAAAGGGTTAACATATATTTGTGTTGTTCAACCATATTTACCTGTATAAATCAGCTGTTCTGGTATGGTGGTGTTGAAGCGGATACCAGTCATGGGTCCCTTCTCACCCACCGCAAGTAACCAGAACTCTTGATCGTGAGGCAGGGTAGATAAATCTAGCACAGCTTCCGTCTCCTCCGTCTATAAATAGAAACGAGACCACTTATACCAGTCAAAAAGCTGATGCAGGCGACAGAATATATTATCAAAGTTTAGAATTGTGCACAATATAGTTCACTCATATACATACACCCAGTCTGCTGGTAGAAGCAAATTTCTGTCCATGGAATGTGATTCTATTTTTGGACCGTTTGCATTGTCCAAAATTAGGGCACATGACCAGCATGACCAAATTTTGAATAGCAAGTTAATACACCAATATGTTTTGGTATTTAAGACTCGTTAACTTTTTGCAAAGATCATACAAGCCATCTATTTTATATAATACCATGTCTGATTGTAGACTGTTCTAATTGTTATTTAGATCATTTTTGTCTTGTTTTGGGAGGAACTATTTACTAAGAGTATAGTTCCGAAGTTATGTGGTTTGTAAAGAGAAATGGGAGGTGACAACAATAAAGAGATATGCTCCCCCAAAACAACGACTTATATTCTCAAACTCAAAATATAGTATAATTATGAAATAATAACAAGTTTAGCGGTCTTTATTGCCAATAAAACCCGATGTGCGACGGACTACATGTGTAGGTAAAAACCGAGGCGCACAGCGCCGAGGTATTTGCCTTAACATGTAGTCCAGAGCACAGAGATTTGTATTGCGCAATAAAGACCGCTAAACTTGTTATTATCTCCATTATAACACTCTAAATAAAAACGCACATTAGAAATGTGTTATTTTGTGAAAATTCTACCATGAGCTAGTTTTCGGCGTAGGAAACGCAATGTCGTTTAAGTGACGTCATTTGACGTTACCTTGACGCCACGTGACGTTTTGGCGCATACACAAAGCATAATTACATAGGGTTTTTATTGTAAATAAAACCCGATGTAGTTCTTCTTTCGCTATAAATGGATTACGGAAAAGTGTTATAATTATAGTTAACGGTACCTTTTGGTAGCGTTTCTTCTAGGAGTTTGTGGACACAAATTTTCCTGTGAGATTTTTGCAAGATTAAGATTGCAGTATAATTTCAAGGTCGTTAACAAGATATCCAGACTTTCTGAACAAACTTCATATAGCAGCTTTTCTTCGAAAATCTCGTATCCGCAGCTTGTTTTAAGCTGCAGATAGGAGGTTTTCGTAGAAAGCGTCGATATAGAATTAGTAAACCAGGAAAGATGATTTTATCACAGATATTGAAAATGTTCGCAAATTTTACATTTGACCAGTTGTTTTGGATTAACACAAAACTAGCGTTTGTTGTTTTTAATTCACCCACGTTTACATTGACTTCAAAAGAGGTTCATCAAGGTAATTTGTCAATTACCAAGTGCTATCTCTATAAGGCTAATAAAATACCAATTTCTGAGCTAGCAGACGAACCTGTTTTTGAGGGGTATTTAATAAGATAAGTAGCGTATAATTTGCCTATCTAGACGGAACTTTTCAAGTACTATGAACCCGTGCTACGGTTTACTCGTGCGTACACGCATTTACCTATACAAACACGCGTATACTTTTTCAGGCTAATCCAAAGTTGAAAAGAGTGGCAAAGGACTTAGAAGTTATTTATGATTTATGCAGAAAATCTACATAAAGTAGTATAGAAAAAGTTTTTTCCAACCAGAATACAAATACGAATTCATTCATTTTGGAAATGAACAGAAGCAATATCCACCGACACCTAATATTTGCACCTAAATCGTTTTTATAATTCTGAATCACGTGATAAGCGACTGATTAGACGGGGAATATATGGCCGACTTCGATTGGAACTATAGCTCGAGCCATCCGTGACGTCATACAACAGAAAGTTGTGTACTGCGCATGTCACCAAGCGAACGCCTATAGCTCGTGATGCACAAGCCAACAAAATGGCCGCGCCCATACGGTTAAATGAGACTCATCGTTCGTTGATAAATGGCTACATTTCAGTTAGAAAATAACACTATTTCCATGAATATTAACATTCAGTCGCAATGACAAGGACATGTGAATATTATATTGGAATTAATTAAAGGTGTTTTGTGGTTTTTCAAACGGACTTACAATTCGTTTGCTTCTTTGGACGCCATCTTTGAATGAAAGGGATCACGAGTGAGAGCGTGGTCCGACCATGGCTTGGTTCAAAGGTCAAATGACGTCACTATAACCCGGGCTATCGGTGTTCGATTGGAACGATGGCTGAAATAGCTTGAGCGATAGTCCCAATCGAAGTCAGCCTATGTCTCGGCCAGTTTGATTAACAGCTGCTTAGTTCTTAAACCCACTACCACAAATTGACTCTTTTTGACTACCTAGATAACGAAGATTTTTGTGACAAGCAATTTCTCCATTTCCCACAACATTTTCTACACAAAAAGACCAGAAAATGTAAATTTTCATTTAGTTTTAATTGTCGTCTGCAACATATTTGAATTTGGAACAGTCCAAAAATTTGCCGTATGGTAAATGGTTAAACGAATGACAAGGGCTGACGACCAAGAGAACCGCTTGCAATAAGCGTACTCTTTATTTATTTATTTTAACAAATTTACAGGATCTTTTTATTCAATACCAGACCACAAAATTTCTTGTCCAAAGTCAAAGATGACGTAGACGATATTTTAAGTCAATGAAATGTTTTTTTGGTCGTACTAAATAGAAAACGTTGTGGAAAATAAAGAAATCGCTTGCCACAAGCAATTTCTTTATTTTCCACAATGTTCTCAGAAGCACGTATCTTGTGTGGCGTCAAAAACGCGTCAGAATTTAGTAATATGTTTTATCTGATACTTCAAAATCAGGTGCAAATTATGTTTTGAGAAGAGTTAACATTATGCAATGGATAATTTCGATTTTCTTGAATTATCTTCGGAATTTCTAATGGGCCGGGGCTTAAACCATTTCCCAAAATAAGACGTTTTTGACGTTCATAGTAGATATAGTTTACGAAAAAAGATATTGTTATATTCAGTACTGTTTCCATTTTTCTCAATATTTCTATACTATATCATAGATATAATTTCTTTGAAATATAATGTTGTGTAGAATGAGACTTCTTCCAATTTGGACCAGTCTAATTGTTTCGCTCGGTAGAGGGTAAAGCAATCAAATGTAATACAATGTCGTTAAATAATACAGAGTTATTAGTTAACTCATATTGCAATGGTTAAACTTCAAGAAAGTAATGCAATGAAAACAAAACATTAAAAGAAACGTCAAAATTATTGTATTTTATGACAATAAAAATAAACTCGACACGGCTTTGTACTGAGCCATCAAGAACGGTGCATTGAAATTGCGTATCGCTGCTTTTCAACAAAAATATCGTAACTGCACATTAACCCTTTCCCAAACGACAGAATTTTAGGGTGACCCACTTCAAAAACAGCCAAAAATGACAAAATGGAAGCTATTCAAGATAGAATTTGTGTAAAATATAGCATAGAAAATATTGAGACAAAAGGAGAAACTGCTGGTTATCAGCAGTTTCTTCTTTTGTTTCAATGTTTTCTCAAGCCTTTCCTATTCGGGACGTCAAACCAGGTCTTGTTTGGGAAAGGGTTAAAACACGTTGCAGTAACGAGGCTATAGTTGAAAAGCGAAGATTCGTGTCTTGTTTTTTTTCGCTTTCTTTTATTTTTTCACTTTATTTTGTTTAAGTCACAAAAAGCTCTATCAAACGGTTTGTCGTAAATATGTCAAATGTAGTAAGAAGAGCAGGAACAGACGATAGAAAGTTATAAATAGGATTAACTGTGTGCCAGCTTGTCTAATACAAGTCACACTATCTTCTGAAGCCATTTAACCCTCTCCCAAACGGCAAAATTTTGGGGTGATCCACTTCAAAAACTGCCAAAAATGACAAAATGGAAGGTATTTAAGATAGAATTTGTGTAAAACATGGCACAGAAAACATTGAGACAAAAGGAGAAACTGCTGGTTATCAGCAGTTTGTTCTTTTGTTTCAATGTTTTCCCAAGCCTTTTCTAATAGGGACATCAAAACCAGGTCTTGTTTGGGAAAGGGTTAATAAAATACTAGAACTGTTAATGTTCAATAATGTGTACTTTTTTCTAGACTTTTCTTATTTTGAGTTGTGGTTTGTTTTTCTACACAAAAAAAGGATAATACTTTTTTGTCGCACGTGTAGGCCTAGATGATTTGTCACAGCGTCTTAATTCATTGACACGTCTGTCTACACACATACTAAATCGTTTGCTATGAATGTCATTTGACATAAAAACGATGACCATAATAATCTGAGACAATTTCTAAACTCAATCATCGGTTTTTCGGAATGTCGGAAGTCGCTGTGTTCATCGAATTTTTTTTTATACAAAATTAATATTTTGCTGCATTTTTATATATTCCCACGCGTTGCTTCTTTTTGACTCCCCAAGAAGAAAAACAAGTTTTTCGAAAAACTCGTGAAAATGAAGAAACTGCTTGTGACAAGCATTTTTTTTTCTTTTTCAACAACGATTTTACCCAAAATGACAAAGTTAAAATTCATTCGCTTGAACTTTTTGTCTGTTACATCTTTGAATTTAGACCAGTCTAAAATGCGTCTATCTGGTTAGGTTAAACAAACATCTTTCACGGTGGCAAGTGTTCATGAGACCAAAATTAGATCACGGGTGGTAAACAGAGAAACTAGCTCCAAAAAGAGTCAACGGTATTTCGTTGCCTCGTGACATCCGGTCTCTACCGAGGTAGTTGCATAGAGCGAAAATCTGTAAACAAAGGTAGGTCACGAACACATTTTTTCTACAATTATTTCTTTTACAACGAGTTTTTGAAAAATCCGGCGATGCTGTAATATTAAGAAATGGTCGAAGTTTGTTGTGCACGAGAATATACGTTGTTAGTAAGCAGAATTTGAATACAATCGTTGAAAAACATTTCAAAATCGAAAGTAAAAACTTTTTTACTTTCGGTTTTGAAATGTTTTTCAACGATTGTATTAAAACCCTGCTACTAATACCGTATACTCTCGTGCACAACAAACTTCGACCATTTCTTCATATTACAGCATCGCCGGATTTCTCAAAAACTCGATTTAAAAGAAATAATTTTAGAAAATGTGTTCGTGACCTACAAATTTTCGCTCTATGCAACTACCTCTTTTTGGGGCTAGTTTCTCTGTTTACCACCCGTGTAGATTTTCTAGTCGTAAGTCTTGCCAAATTTTATCAACTCTCTAGTTTATGGAGGTGTTCGATATCAAATTCTCATTTCCGGAACAGCAATAAACAAGCGTGCCTTTTATTCGATTTTTCTGCTTGTTCGATTATTTATTGTTAACGTCTGTCGGTTGGTGTCTTGTTTTGTCAGTTCCAAAACGACGAAACTTCATCTTATAGGTATGTGTAGTTACAACAGTTTTTATTACAATCTTAACGTAGCGCCTGTAATTGCCGAATTATCTTATCAATTTTGAATGTAGTCTTCGTTATTCACTAAGCCTCCGAATCGAATCGTCAAAATGATAGAGTGGTAGGAAAGCTGACACAGCGGCAGATAGCAAAATAAATGTTAATGAAGGCAATGTTTATGCAAAATGGGGTACGATTGGGGTACGGACAACACCTAAACAGGACAAAACCCCACCAGGACAAAACCCCCTCGGACAAAACCCCACCACTAAAATTGGCAAGGCGGACAAAACCCCACTAGTCTCATATTTTATTTATTTTTATATCATTCAAGAATATATTATTATTGAAACAAATAAATTTGCATTTGATCAAGTATTATGATAGTCATGCTTTAATAATTTGAAATCTGTTTTTTTTTTTGTTTTTTTTTTTTTTTCATTTTTGATGTTTGATGAATAAATTTTTTAAGGAAAAATAACACTCATAATACAATTATAATGTAGGACTAATGTTATTTTTCCATGGTATTGTCCAGCAGGATTAACCCGGGACATCTGCATATGTAATTACCCCATTTCGGCAATGTTTTGTTTAGACACTCAATTAAAGGACTTTGCACACGAAAATTAAGTTGTCCCGGGTTAATTTTGGTGGACAATATATTTTATCATTGATTTATTTTTATAATATTCTTAGATTTATCATTTTTTTAAGTTTTTTATGGAGCCTAAAAATTGTTTTTTGAACAAAAAGATATTTATTGCTAAATCATAAATTGACAATGAATGAAGAAGTTATTCTTGAATATCATGAATATCAAACGATTTTTTCCCAAAAAGTTTCAATTGTATGATGACTTTGATAAATATTAATAAGCATGATTCAGGGGAATAAACTTATTTACAATTAGAAGTTTTATTTTCTTGAGGTGTTAAGTCTTCTGATGTCTTCTATTGTCCTGATTATGATAGGTGATAATTGATTTCTTAGATAAGGGAATGATACAATGCATGCCAAATAACTTATTAAGGTGACAAAAATTTAATATCAAAATAATATTTGGCTTCATCTTATTCCAAGTAACCTCTCCTTTTACCACAGCTGTTTCCATTTTTATTGCAAAATTGCCTTACTTGGATATTTCAATAAACACAGAATGGGAAATAAGTATTAAAACAATGTTTTTAAAGATAAAATAAATGTATACACAAATACAATATAGATCATTTTTTTTGAAGCTCCAAATAAAATAATTGAATTATTTTATTTGGAGCTTCAAAAAAAAAAAAAAAAAAATTAAATTACAAGAGGGCCAATACGGCCCTATATCGCTCACCTTAGAGATCATCAAGATGATAATTTTTGTCTCATCTCACAAACACAACTTCCGGACAACGTTCATTAAAAAAAACATTTAAACAATGCTGGTAGTAGAGAGTTATACTACCATGGGAAGTGCAAAATTTACCTTATGGATCTCTGATAAACAGAATTGGAGAATTATGAGACAATGCTACATACAAAATTTCAAAAGCCTTACACCAAACAGTTTAGGAGAAAAAGATTGTACAAGATTTCCTTCTTTGTCTCTATATGTAATTCGATACCCACAACATAGGGTCAATTTTCCTTGTATCACAATAATTTATTTAGTATTTTGGTAGACGGTCTTGAGATGATTCATCACACAAAATTTCAATGCTCTAGGCCAAATGGTTCAGGAGAAGATGATTGTACAAGATTTCCTTCTTTGTTTCTGTACGAAATTCGATACCCACAACATAGGGCCAATTTTCATCGTATCACAATAATTTGAAGTATTTTGGTAGAGGGCCTTGAGATGATTCTAAACACAAAATTTCAAAACTCTAGGCCAAACAGTTCAGGAGAAGAAGATTGTACAAGATTTCCTTCTTTGTCTCTATATGAAATTCGATACCCACACCATAGGGCTAATTTTCCTTGTATCACAATAATTTGAAGTATTTTGGTAGAGGGCCTTGAGATGATTCCACTCACAAAATTTCAATGCTCTAGGCCAAACGGTTCAGGAGAAGAAGATTGTACAAGATTTCCTTCTCTGTCTCTATATGAAATTTGATACCCACAACATAGTGCCAATTTTCCTTGTATCACAATAATTTTAGGTATTTCTGTAGAGGGCCTTGAGATGATTCTACTCACAAAATTTCAAAGCTCTAGATCAAACGGTTCAGGAGAAGAAGATTGTACAAGATTTCCCTCTTTGTCTCTTTATGAAATTCGATACCCACAACATAGGGCCAATTTTCCTTGTATCAAAATAATTTGAAATATTTTGGTAAAGGGGCTTGAGACCATGCAACATACAAAATTTCAAGACTCTATGCCTTATAGTTTGGGAGGAGAAGATTTTTTAGTTATTGTGGACGGACGGACAGACGGACGGACGGACAGACGGACGACGGACGGTGAGCGATCACAATAGCTCACCCTCAACACTTCGTGCTAAGGTGAGCTAATAAAGTGATAAATTCTGAAACATAATCAAATATCTTATATTTAAAAATATTTTTCTTACCAAATATTTTTTCTACATCATAAATTTGTTATACTATATTATGAGGTTATTTAACATGTCTTTGTACAATACTGAATTCTATTGGATGAGTACAATGCAGAACGAGACTATATTTGGACGAGCCGATAGGCGAGTCTAAATATAGACTGGTTCTGCATTGTACGAATCCAATAGAATTCGGTATTGTACAAAGACATGTTAAATGACCTCTTTATTTCACATCAATTTTTTTCAAACAAAACATGACAAAGATTAATTTTGTATAAAAAATAAGATCGAGATCTAAATACTTTTAAATAGAATTCCAACGTGAAATAAAAAAAAGAAGAAAAACAACAAAGGCTTATGTCATGAAAAAAATGTAGGTTACATGTACATTTCTAACACTGTAAAATATACATGGCATCTGACATTAAATCTATATTTATCGATTTATGTTTGTCTCAAAAGATTGAATAGACCGTCATATGACAGTGTGAAATGTACATGAAATTTGTCATATAAACTATCTATCATGCCAAGCGTAAATCAACAATGAAAACATTGACTGAAAAGGAGAAATCGCTGATAAACGGCAAATCTCCTTTTCTCTTAGAACTTTTTTGTCAAGCCTTTTAATGGGTATCAAATCCAGGTCTTGTTTGGGAAAGGGTTAAGTGTGATTTTTATCATTGCTGCAAATTAAATGGGCTACCATTCAGAAATGTTTTGAAATGAAAATAATCTCTTTCGTGATGTTTAAAATCATTTTCTCCTTTTGCCTTAATGTATTCCCAATGTGTGTTTTTTTTAATCACAGAATCAAAGCTATGTCTTGTTTAGGACAGTGAATTAAAAATATCATGTTGAAACAAACATTCAACTCTAATGCACAATTTTGCTTTTGCAGACTAGAACTCTACTAAGGGAGATTACTCTTCGATGCGAATATGGATATTTTGTATCGCAGCCTCGATTTGAGAAAAATCCATATTTGTACGGTTCAATCGATATTTGTAGGGTTCAAATGAGTGCAATGCATATTTGGAGGGTTCAACCTGTGCATCGTACAAATATCGATTTGGCCGCTTTGGAGTATCGAGAATCCCGTGCGTTCACGCAATTATCTCGTGCGTACAATACGGCTCTAGGTATTGTATACTCACGTGGTACGAATGGGACGATTTCATTGGTTTACTAATGTAGGGTGTGAAATAATTTATATATATTGGTGGGTTTTTGTCTGGTGGGATTTTGTCCTGGTAGGGTTTCGTCCTACACTCATGCACAATATAGCCCAGAAAATATTGAGACAAACAGGAAATTGCTAGTAACCAACAAGCTGCAGTTACGAGGTTTTTGTTGGAAAGCAACGGTGTCCTTTTTGGCCTGATTGTCCCCGATCTTTTTATACAGGAACATCCAAAACCTGCCATTTTTGATAAAGGGTTTAATCTACCCGAACAACAAACACTGATAAAAGGAAAACGGTACTGATTTATCTGGGGTAAATATGTGTGAATAATTTGATGCTTTCAAAATATACAGAAAAGCCGATACACAAACTGATAAGCCACATCGGCGGGACAGGCCGCACTTTGTTGTGAAACAGACACCAACCCATCACAACGCAACAACGTCTCGCTCTAGATAAAACTTGTTGTTTATTTTACCCTTTCTTAATCGACAATAATTTTGAGTTATGGTGTTATGCAGAAATATTTTGGATAAAGAAACACACTGGTTAATCTAGCATTTCTTCTTTATTCAGAGCAACAGATAAGAGGGGTTGAAAGCATTCATAATTTATTTCAAATCCAATCCTTATAATTTATTATGGGTACTCATTTGAAACCGATGAGACCTATTCAAATGAGTACCATCTGGATTTAAGAGCAATGAATGAAATATTGTAATGGCATCTTTCTCTTCATTGTTCTAGAATAATGTTTTTTAAGTTAAAGTTGCTCAGGAAAAAGTCTTAACCCACCACAACATGAACCGATGTGTACAGTTTATGAAACAAGCACTTTTCTCCAGAAATGAATTTGAGTTTATTGGGGTTTTACGCCGTTTTCAACTACCAGGGTCATATCGCAGCGGCTGGAGCACCTACCCATGGATTCCTGTTGTTTCTCAAACCAGTACTACCACAGCACCCTTACCGAGCCTCCAGCTGCTCGCCCACTTAGGTTAACGATTTCAAACCCATTGGTGGGTGACAATTTTGTCAGAAAGGGTATTAGCCGCGGCCGGGTATTGAACCTGGGACCTCTCGAATGAGGGTCAGATGCGCTACCAACTGCGCAAAGGCCGCGGCCCTCCAGAGTATTTCTCCAGAAATACTCTCTGAAACATTAAAAAGATTACCTTGCTCACAAGTGAGCAATATTGAAGACTTGTACTGTAGATACTTGTGTGTAAAGAAATGTGCATAAAATGTTGTTGAAAGGGGAGAAACAACTCGCATATGCACTGTTTTCTATCGTTTTGGACATAGTTTTCAATATGTCATGTGAATAATAACATATGTTTGCCTGATCATCAAATCAGCGTAATCGTCATCATCATTATAATTTTTGACGAGGATTAAATATCAACTAACAAAATATCAACAAATCTTCCACAAATTTGCAGGTTTTATGGTGCCGTTGCTCCAACTTTTGATGCCAAAAGAAACCGTTTTTATCCACTTAATACTTCAGAAATAATTTTGATGTAAACCTTTGAACTTGGGTCTAATGGTGCATCATTTCATTTCTGTACAAGTTTATTAGTTCGCTGATAAGATTTAGGCATTTATGATTTACTTGGAAAATTTGATAGGTAAACATTAATGTAAAAGATTGAATTTGAAACCAACGTAACTATATACTTACAAAGCTGTGACTACGATGATCTACAAGTAACTGTACGAAACGAGAATCAAGTAACCTTGATAATTCGTGTTTCACTGGTTCATTACACGCAAGTATCTTTTTTAACCACACTTTTGACGGCGTACATGATGATGACATAGGAAAACATTGTGGAAAATGAAGAAAATGCTTATGGCTAGCAATTTCTTCATTTCCCACAACAGTTTCTACCCTTTAAGCCGATGCGCTCTCTCAATATGTGAGTCTATTCAATCGATCCTTTACTATATTGTCGCTTTTTCGTAACTGCAGCTGCAATTACGAGGTTTTTGTTGAAAAGCTACGACATGCGACATAATACAAATGAAGGAAAATTACATATACATGTAAGTACATACATGTATTCATTGAATCTGAAATCATATTAAGATTTCTTTCTTGAATACGTTTTCTGCATCATTTTTGAATTTGGAAAAGTCCAAAATTTGTCGTGTGGTAATAAAAGCATTAATACAGCATACGAATATCTTTCTTTTTCTCGTATTTTTAACTTCATTACGCATCTAATATGAAGGGATTTACGCGGTAACGTTAAAGGACTCCTGTAATTTTGTAATCTACGACGAGCTTATCGCATCTAACTTATAATTTCGTTTAGCTAATCAGCAGAATCGGATAATGCACCGCGAAATTACCGAGTCACGCGGAAACATGGCGTGTTTTACCTTCTACCAAAACAAGGCTGGGTTTTGACGTCTCTTATTATAAAAGGTTCGAAAAGCATTGATGCAAATGAAGAAAATGCTAACTACAAGATTTTTCTACTTTTGCCAAAACTTTTAATCTGCTATATTGAAAACAAACATATCTTTATCAATATCAATTTTGTCGTGTATAGTTGCTTTAAAGGGGGAATGGCACTTAAAATCATGCAAATTTTCCGAGAACTTCGTACAAAATAAATATGTATTATGAAAATATGGCCTTTCAATTGCATCTATACCAAATCTTAGCTTTCTATCTTGTGTATTGGCTAGGATGTCGACGGATTTAAAACCCCATATGTTCCATTATTGTAAATATTATCCCCGGGACAACAAATCATGGGGTTTTAAATCCGTCGACATCTAAGCCAATACACAAGGTAGAAAGCTAAGATTTGGCATATATGCAATTTGAAGACCATATTTTAATAATATATATTTATTCTTTTGTATGAAGTTCTCGGAAAATTTACAAGATGTTAAGTGTTATTCTGCCTTTAAAATGGTAAGGGGCTAATTTTTGCTTCAGAAAAAGGGCTGGGCGTCGATGGGGAACCAAATTGTCACAACCGAAACTGTAAAGGGGTGTTTACACGGTCTGCTTTAGCATATAAAGGGGGGTTTACACGGTCTGCTTTAGCATATATGCTTTAGCAGATGTGCTAAAACATACCGTGTGAACCCCAGGTAATTGGCTTTCTGCTAGCATATCTGCTAAAGCAGACGTTTTAGAGCATGCTCTATTTCTAGTGAAAAAGCAGACGGAAATTGACCAATCAGATCTCTGATTCCAGAGATATGACCGGTAAAATAAACAAACACTGGTCAGCCCCCTCATTAATCATGATAAACCCACAGAATCTCTACAGGTAACTATTAACCCATTATCAAACAACAAAATTTTAGACTTGTCCAAATTCAAAGATGTGGCAGACGACAATTTAAATTTAATGAAGTTTTACACTTTTTGGTCTTTTTGTATGAAAAATATTGTGGGAAATGAAGAAATTGCTTGCCACAAGCAATTTCTTCATTTTCCACAATGTTTTCCAAAGCCATCATCTTGTAGGGAGTCAAAGCGAGTCACTGTGTGGTAATGGGATAAAATGATGTTCTTTTATTATTACCTAAACATAGTTTCTTTTTTTAATTTAGTACAACAATCTTAGTTCTTGTTTTAAAGTAGTTATATTTGATACTTTGTCACGAAACTAATTGATCTTTATCATGATGTCATGCTGATCTTTACCTTAAATAGTATTTTTTGTTGAAAATAAAAGACAAGGTTTAGATCAGACTTCAGGAAAATATTTTATACGAACATGTTTTATCAAAAAGATGTCAATAATTTCAATTTTTCATTTCATATTAACATAATGTATTTATTGATAATGATAATAAATGATCTCCAAAGACTAATGTTAGTCAGTCTGATCTTGACTATAGTAAAGCATGATTCTTGTCATAGTCTGATCCAGATTTTAACTTCTATCTTTGAAATCTTTGTGATGGGGAATCTCAAGATTATGCAAACTATTGTAATTTGATTTGTATTTATCCTTACACAAACAAGACCTGTTTTGACGTCTCCTGTAGAAATGGGTTGGCAAAACATCGAGACAAGAGAGGAAAATGTTGAAAATCTGCAATAACATTTGTCATGCTGAACCATTGAACTTTAACAGACACTTATGTTTAAGATCAGAGTACGTAATGGAAGATTGGTTTCGATTCACTGTCTCTTTTCTCAGCAATGTTTTGCGATAGCAAAAAGGATAAAGGCACGCAAGGTATAATATTTCACTATCCTCCATTCTACAACTGACCAGTGAACTGTTTGACCTAGGTCAGCTAACTTCCACCAAAAGCACATGTGCTAAAACATACCGTGTGAACGCAAAAAACATACATGCTAAAAACATACATGCTAAAGCAGATATGCTAAAGCAGACCGTGTAAACCGCCCTTAATATGCTTTAGCAGATGTGCTAAAACATACCGTGTGAACCCCAGATAATGGGCTTTCTGCTAGCATATCTGCTAAAGCAGACGTTTTAAGGGGGGTTTACACGGTCTGCTTTAGCATATATGCTTTAGCAGATGTGCTAAAACATACCGTGTGAACCCCAGATAATGGGCTTTCTGCTAGCATATCTGCTAAAGCAGACGTTTTAAGGGGGGTTTACACGGTCTGCTTTAGCATATATGCTTTAGCAGATGTGCTAAAACATACCGTGTGAACCCCAGATAATGGGCTTTCTGCTAGCATATCTGCTAAAGCAGACGTTTTAGAGCATGCTCTATTTCTAGTGAAAAAGCAGACGGAAATTGACCAATCAGATCTCTGATTCAAGAGATATGACCGGTTAAATAAACAAACACTGGTCAGCCCCCTCATTAATCATGATAAACCCACAGAATCTCTACAGGTAACTATTAACCCATTATCAAACGACAAAATTTTAGACTTGTCCAAATTCAAAGATATGGCAGACGACAATTTAAATTCAATGAAGTTTTGCACTTTCTTGGTCTTTTTGTATGGAAAATATTGTGGGAAATGAAGAAATTGCTTGCCACAAGCAATTTCTTCATTTTCCACAATGTTTTCCAAAGCCATCATCTTTTAGGGAGTCAGTGAGTCACTGTGTGGTAATGGCTTAAAATGATGATCTTTTATTATTACCTAAACATAGTTTCTTTTTTTTTAATTTAGTACAACAATCTTAGTTCTTGTTTTAAAGTAATTATATTTGATACTTTGTCATGAAATTTATTGATCTTTATCATGATATCACGCTGATCTTTACCTTAACCCATTACCAAACAACAAAAACATGGGTTGGTCCAAATTCTAAGATGTTGCAGACAACAATTCAAAATGATTTTTTTTTTACATTTTTAGGTCACATTGAAAACATTGTGGGAAATGAAGAAATTGCTTGTCAGAAGCTATTTATTCATTTTCCATAATGTTTTCCAAAACAATTATCTTTTAGGGAGCCAAAAAGAGTCATTGTGTGGGAATGGGTTAAATAGTATCTTTTGTTGAATATAAAAGACAAGGTTCAGATCAGACTTCAAAAAAAAATGGTCATTATACCAACATGTTTTATCAAAAAGATGTCAATAATTTCAATTTTTCAAATCATATTATATAATGTTTTTATTGATAACGATAATAAATGATCTGCAAAGACTAATTTTAGTCAGTCTGATCTTGACTATAGTAAAGCATGACTCTTGTCATAGTCTGATTCAGATTTTAACTTCTATCTTTTTTGTGATGGGAAATCTCAAGATTATGCAAACTATTGTAATTTGATTTGTATTAATCCTTACGCAAACAAGCCCTGATTTTAACGTCTCCTGTAGAAATGGGTAGGCAAAACATTGAGACAAGAGAAGAAAATTTTAAAATTCTCCAATAACATTTGTCATGCTAAACCAGTGAACTTTAACAGACACTTATATTTAAGATCAAAGTTGGTAATGGCAGATTGGTTTCGATTCACTGTCTTTTTTCTCAGCAATGTTTTGCGATAGCAAAACGGATAAAGGCACACAAGGTATAATATTTCACTATCCTCCATTCTACAACTGACCAGTGAACTGTTTGACCTAGGTCAGCTAACTTCCACCAAAAGCACATGTGCTAAAACATACCGTGTGAACGCAAAAAACATACATGCTAAAAACATACATGCTAAAGCAGATATGCTAAAGCAGACCGTGTAAACCGCCCTTTAGAGCATGCTCTATTTCTAGTGAAAAAGCAGACGGAAATTGACCAATCAGATCTCTGATTCCAGAGATATGACCGGTAAAATAAACAAACACTGGTCAGCCCCCTCATTAATCATGATAAACCACCAGAATATCTACAGGTGACTATTAACCCATTATCAAACGACCAAATTTTAGACTTGTCCAAATTCAAAGATGTGGCAGACGAGAATTTAGATTTAATGAAGTTTTACACTTGTTGGTCTTTTTGTATGAAAAATTATGTGGGAAATGAAGAAATTGCTTGCAACAAGCAATTTCTTCATTTTCCACAATGTTTTCCAAAGCCATTATCTTGTAGGGAGTCAAAGCGAGTCACTGTGTGGTAATGGGTTAAAATGATGATCATTTATTATTACCTAAACATAGTTTGTTTTTTTTAATTTAGTACAACAATCTTAGTTCTTGTTTTAAAGTAGGGGATTATAGTTGATACTTTGTCGTGAAACTAATTGACCTTTATCATATCACGCTGATCTTTACCTTAACCCATTACCAAACGACAAAAACATGGGTTGGTCCAAATTCAAAGATGTTGCAGACAACAATTCAAAATGAATTATTTTTTTACATTTTTGGGTCACACTGAAAACATTGTGGGAAATGAAGAAATTGCTTGTCAGAAGTAATTTATTCATTTTCCATAATGTTTTCCAAAACAATTATCTTTTAGGGAGTCAAAAAGAGTCATTGTGTGGGAATGGGTTAAATAGTATCTTGTGTTGAATATAAAAGACAAGGTTCAGATCAGACTTTAAAAAATGGTCTTTATACAAACATGTTTTATCCAAAAGATGTCAATAATTTCAATTTTTCATTTCATATTACATAATGTTTTTATTGATAATGATAATAAATGATCTGCAAAGACTAAAGTTAGTCAGTCTGATCTTGACTATAGTAAAGCATGACTCTTGTCATAGTCTGATCCAGATTTTAACTTCTATCTTTGAAATCTTTGTGATGGGGGAATCTCAAGATTATGCAAACTATTGTAATTTGATTTGTATTAATCCTTACGCAAACAAGACCTGTTTTTGACGTCTCCTATAAAAATGGGTAGGCAAAACATTGAGACAAGAGAGGAAAATGTTGAAAATCTGCAATAACATTTGTCATGCTAAACCAGTGAACTTTTATGAACATTTATGTTAAAGATCAGAGTAGGTAATGGAAGATTGGTTTCGATTCACTGTCTCTTTTCTCAGCAATGTTTTGCGATAGCAAAAAGGATAAAGGCACACAAGGTATAATATTTCACTATCCCCCATTCTACAACTGACCAGTGAACTGTTTGACCTAGGTCAGCAAACTTCCACCAAAAGCACATGTGCTAAAACATACCGTGTGAACGCAAAAAACATACATGCTAAAAACATACATGCTAAAGCAGATATGCTAAAGCAGACCGTGTAAACCGCCCTTTAGAGCATGCTCTATTTCTTATGAAAAAGCAGACGGAAATTGACCAATCAGCTCTCTGATTCAAGAGATATGACCGGTAAAATAAACAAACACTGGTCAGCCCCTCATTAATCATGATAAACCCACAGAACCTCTACAGGTAACCATTAAACCATTACCAAACGACAACACTTTAGACTTGTCCAAATTCAAAGATTTGGCAGACGAAGTTTTAAACTTTTTGTTCTTTTTGTATAGAAAATATTGTGGGAAATGAAGAAATTGCTTGTCTTAAGCAATTTCTTCATTTTCCACAATGTTTTCCAAAGCCATCATCTTGTAGGGAGTCAAAAGTCACTGTGTGGTAATGGGTTAACCCTTTCCCAAACGACAAAATTTTTTAGTGCTCCAATTCAAAAGCTGCAGCAGACGATAAAATGAATGCTAATCAAGGTTGGATTTGCGTACAATATAGGCAAGAAAATGTTGAGGCAAAAGGAGAAACTGCTGGTTATCAGCAGTTTCTTCTTTTGTCTCAATGTTTTCTCAAACCATATCGTCCTGGGACGTCAAAACCAGGTCTTGTTTGGGAAAGGGTTAAAATGGTTTGGTTTATTGGGGTTTTACGCCGTTTTCAACTACTAAGGTCATATCGCGGCAGCTGGAGCACCTAACCATGGATTCCTGTCATTTCTCATACTAGTACTACAGCAACACCATTACCGAGCCTCCAGCTGCTCACCCACATAGGTTCACGATATCAAACCATTGATGGGTGACTTTTTTGTCAGTAAGGGTATTTGCCGCGGCCGGGTATCGAACCCGGGACCTCTCGAATGATAGGCAGATGAGCTACCAACTGCGCCATGGCCGCCATGGTTAAAATGATGATCTCTCAGTATTACCTAAACATAGTTTTTTTTTTAAATTTAGAACAATAATCTTAATTCTTGTTTTTAAGTAATTATATTTGATACTTTGCCATGAAACTAATTAATCTTTATCATATCATGCTGAGATTTACCTTAAGTACTATCTTTTGTTGAATATACACGACAAGGTTTAGATAAGACTTCAAAAATATGGTCTTTATACAAACATGTTGTATCTAAAAGATGTCATGAATTTCAATTTTTCATTTCATATTATTTGTTAATAATGATAATAAATGATCTGCAAAAAGACTAATGTTAGTCAGTCTGATCTTGACTACAGTAAAGCACGACTCTTGTCATAGTCTGATCCAGATTTTAACATCTATCTTTGAAATCATTGGGACGGGGAATCGCAAAATTATGCAAACTATTGTAATTTGATTTGTATTAATCCTTTCGGAAACAAGACCTGATTTTGACGTCGCCTGTAGAAACGGCTAGGCAAAACATTGAGACAAGAGAAGAAAATTTTGAAAATCTGTAATAACATTTGTCATGCTAAACCAGTGAACTTAAACAGACACTTATGTATAAGATCAGAGTATGTAATGGAAGATTGGTTTCGATTAACTGTCTCTTTTCTCAGCAATGTTTTGCGATAGAAAAAAGGATAAAGGCACACAAGGTATACTATTTCACTATCCTCCATTCTACAACTGACCAGAAAACTGTTTGACCTAGGTCAGCTAACTTCCACCAAAAGCACATGTGCTAAAACATACCGTGTGAACGCAAAAAGCATGTATGCTAAAACATACATGCTAAAGCAGATATGCTAAAGCAGACCGTGTAAACCGCCCTTAATACGTGCAGGTCATCCCTGCTTGTATTTATGTTTTCGTTATTGAATACTAGACATCTATATATATTATCGAATATATGACATAAACTTACTGTTTTGATTTCATTACTTAAGACATTTTCCTGGAATGGTCTACACGGTCCGTTGAATTGTCGAACCTAGATCTAAGATACAAAGTTCAAAATTCAAAAATGCACGAACAAAATCTGTAGAGTGGAATGGTTTCGGGTGGAATATTTTCTAATCATCTTTTTGTTTGTCATTTGCGTAACATACATGCTATTAATTTCTTAACTACAATTTCTTTCATAAAATTTTAAAAATATTTTTCTACAAATCGTTTTCATTTGTTTCATGTCAATCTATAAGAATCAAACAACAACAAATACGTGTCAGCCAATCACCAGACATGTACATGTCAAGATTATCATGGCACGATAATTCTCCGTAACATTAGCTCAACCTAGTTAAAACTCATATAAATGCATATCTTTCTATACTTTAACAAAGCATGGTCAAAAGATCTGGCCCGGTTTCTCGAAAAAAAAAATTAAGTACGTTCTCAGACTCAAATCTGAGCACCATACTCCAATCACACGAAATCCACGTGAACTTCAATTGAATAACCTTCAACGTAGGAGACTACTCCATTGAAGTTGAGCATGTACTCATGAGTATGTATATAAGGTTTTTTTTTTTTTTTTTCGAGAAGCCAGGGCCAGGTTCTGACTGCCATAATGTCAAAGGCATGGGAAAACATTGAGACAAAAGAAGAAAATGCTGATTATCAGCATTTTCTCCTTTTGCTTCATTATTTTCTTGTCTGTATTATTCACAAAGTCTATCATGGTCAGCATCCATTTTGTAATATACAGTAGCTTTCAAATGGGATCGTCCCATTTGTTTGCCGTTTGGGAAAGGGGTAATTTTACTATTTCTGAATGGAACATAAAACCTTTCTGTGATTAGCAGCCAGAACATGACATTGAACGATGCACAGCGTGAATGTGTTTCCATGCGTGTTGATGAGTAACGCTAGGAGGAGGGTGTCTTCTCTAATTGGTACTAGTAGTGTTTGATAACAGGCTTGACTTGACGCCGTCGAGCCAAACGAGTTCAATCTTTAAATGATCGAGAACAAAAATTAAGCCTTTATGCAACTCTGATAGCCAAACATTTCTACCATGAAAGTCTTAAGGAGTATCGATGCTTTTTAACTTTTTCCAAACGGCAAAATTGTAGGTTGATACACTTCAAAAACTGCTACAAATGACAAAACGGAAGTTATTTAAGGTATAATTTGTGTTAAATATGGAATAGAAAATATTGAGACAAAAGAAGAAACTGCTGGTTATCAGCAGTTTCTTCTTTTGTTTCAATGTTTTCCAAAGCATTTTCTATTAGGGACGACAAAACCAGGTCTTGTTTAGGAAAGGGTTTAGTTGAATTAGCCAGAAAAAAGTAAAGAGTAAACGGACAGAAGACTATAAATTTAGTTTTACGTTTCAGACAAATGGACTGATCGACCTGCGTTTGTTTCTTCCAATGAATTACAAAAAGATAGGACCAACAGAAAATTCGCCAGAGAACATTTATTACACAATTTGGTCAAGCGGACATTGACCGAGAAATGCATACATCACGCACGTTCGGAAAGAACCAGGTGTTCTTTGCCTTTCAACTAATATCATCAGCCAATCAAAACAAAGATAACGACTGTCTGGACCAATCAAAACAAAGATGTGTATCAGTACACGAAGAGAGAATCAGGAAGCAGATTAGATAACAAACATTTCGTCGATTTTTATTGCAAAACCTCGTAACTACTGCTTTATTTAAGCTGTGGTAACGTTGATTTATAATAACATTGACGTCTGTATGTTACGTTGTAAAATGTCGTAACTACTGCTTATTCAAGCAGTAGTTACGACATTTTATAACGTAACCTACGTATTGCCCTCTGTCTGTCAGTCTGTACCATTTATTTCTAGAACACCACTTAATTCTTTTCTATCTGTTATAGTTTTAAACTCGTCCATATTTATAGGTATTTGAAACGACAGCATTAAACAAGCTTGAAATAGAAACAAGAGGGCCACGGTGGCCCTTAATTACTCATCTTGGATTGCCACAAGGTCAAGAAACAGGGCTACAGATAAGAGGACGGTGGTTTTCGACAACGTTACACTATTTTGGTTTAGAAAACTTGGCGAAAAAAAGAAAGAAAATAGTTGACACTTGACTCACATTTCTCCCTTTATACTTATGTTTCTTATACATGTACATTTACCAACACATTTTGTATTCTTCATTGTGATTGTTTTGAGATTTTGTTATTTGTTATTCCTCATTTTATGAATTGTAGATATTATTTTCACCATTGATTAAAAAAAAAAAAAAAAAAAAAAAAAAAAAAAGATTTGTATCGTTGAATCTCAATCAATTTTGCTTAGCTTTCAGTGTTGTTGTTTCTGAAATGGTTTAGTAGTCACATTACGACCTTCCAGACATTTTCACTGTTATGTACAGGGTAGACAGACATTTAGTTGAAGATCATATCATATTTTATCATATCTCTCTACCGATCAATCCCTGCCCTCAGAATCTTTTCTGTACTTAAAAAAATAATTAGTTTTTAATGTAGCTTTCTAAAAGCAATGATATTGTAGACTGTGTTACAAGAACCGTGCTGATACAGAAAGGAAAAGAAACAGAAGCATAGAAACTTGAAGTTAGGCGACGAAAAACTTATGAGACTTTGGAAACTGAGCCTGGTCATTGTAAAATGAGTTCGGGCTGTTTCTGTATGCGGAAAAGAAGGAAAAAGGCTCGAAATACAATTCTGCCGAACGACAGACTACTGGTGCAGATTATGGAACCGGATGCTCTGTGTGGAGTGACATGCAGTTCAAAAGCCCTGGTCGGAATTGCAGAATTTGGTAGTTGCCGAAAATCTGGGGTTTTTTTTTTTTTTACATTTTTATGGTTAATATTTCACCAAATAAGCCATATGTACAATTTTGTCCATCTCCTAGATGATTTAACCCTTTCCCAAACAAGACCTGGTTTTGACGTCCCTGGTTAGATAAGCTTGGGAAAACATTGAAACAAAAGAAGAAACTGCTGATAACCAGCAGTTTCTCCTTTTGTCTCAATGTGTTCTATGCTATATCATACATGAATTTAATCATTATCAACATCCATTTTGCTGTCTTCAGCAGCTTTTGAATAGGAAAACCCTAAAATTTGTCGTTTGGGAAAGGGTTAAACAGTTGTCATAAAATGCCACTTTTTGATGTCTAGCAATTTATTCCGAATCGTTAAAACTAGAAAACATTCATTGCCTGGGAGAACTAAAAATATCAACTGTTTTAAAATTTTCGCAGAATTCCTATTAATATCAATAAAATGGGAAAACATGAGAAGATTATAACGAGTGCGTCTGCATGCGACAAAATAAAAGTCGTTAAAATGTGAAAGCAGGAAATGAAAATATGCTCAGACTAGAAATTTAATACTACTAAAAATGTGAAAATTCTTTTAAATGGATGTCTCTTTTATTGTCACAGAAGTTTCCATGCAATTCAAGTAACCTTTTATGAATAAGAGCTATTTAGACACATTCGCTAATAGAGACATCATTTGATTAGGCTGAATGGAATAGAAAATAAGAAAATGTTTGCATATGTTGTTGACACTCATTTGAATCGTCTCTAGTACATGCAACAATATGATCTAGTCTATTGTTTAAACTGTTATGTATCCATTTAAAATTTTGAAATGATCGCTTTCCTCTTATTTACACATTTCCAATCAAGACAACATTGAATGGCTTGAGGAAACATTGAGAGAAAAGAAAACATGCTGATAATCAGCATTTGCACCCTTTGCCTCAATACTTTCTGTACTATATTTAATCTATATCTTTATCGATCGTGTCGCCTAAGTAGAACAATCTAAAGGTGCACAATTTGAACAGTCCAAATATCTGTCGTTTTGGATATGGTTAAATACAACTCGGCCTAACTTGGATTTATCTCGTATAATAATAAACCTCGATTTTCTTAAAAACAAGAGGGCCAGAATGGCCCTATATCGCTCACCTGAAAGAAGTTTAAGACACGCCCATTTTTTTTGACAAATCAAAAATTTGCAAACAAATTTTGAAAAGGGTCACTCAAGGAACATCGTTGCCAAATTTGTTTCAAATTGACCCTATGCTTGATTTTTAAAGAATTTTCCTATGATTTCTCTAAGTCTAATAAGCCACGCCCTGCCACGGCCACTTTTTTTATCAATACAAAATTTGCCAACATATTTTGAAAAGGGTCACTCAAGGAACATTTCTGTAAAGTTTGCTTCAAATTGGGCCTATGGTTGATTTTTAAAGAATTTTCTTAGGATTTCTGTAAGTCTGATAAGCCACGCCCAATTTTTTCTGACAAATAAAAGATTTGAGAAAAATTTTTGAAAAGAGTCACCCAATGAACATTTCAGCCAAGTGTGGTTCAAATTGGGCCAATGGTTGATTTTTAAAGAATTTTCTTATGATTTCTCCAAGTCCAGTAAATGCTGACCTGCCACGCCCACAATTTTGGATGAATAAAAAATCCGCGAACAATCTTAAGAAGGGTCACCCAAATTTAAGGAACATTCCTGCCAAATTTCGTTTTAATTGGCCCAATGGTTAAGGAGAAGAAGATTTTTGGAGAATTTTTTAACAAATTCTCTTGGTTAGATAAGCCCCGCCCTGCCACACCCACATTTTTTGACGAAACTATAAATTTATGAACAAATGTTGAAAAGGGTCACTCAAGGAACAATTCTGCCAAGTTTGGTTCAAATTGGCCCATTGGTTGATTTTTAAAGAATTTTCTTAGGATTTCTCTAAGGCTGATAAGCCCCTTCCTCCCTGCCACGCCCTCATTTTTTGACAAATGTAAAAATTTTTGAATCAATTTTGAAAAGAGAGATCCAAAGAACATTTCTGCAAAGTCTGCTTCAAATAGGCCCAATGGTTAATTTTTAAAGAATTTTCTTATGATTTCTCTAAGTCTGATAAGCCCCTTTCTCCCTGCCACGGCCACAATTTTTTACAAATGAAAATATTTGTGAACAAATTTCAAAAAGAATGGCTTAAGGCACATCCCTGCAAAGTCTGGTTCAAATTGGCCCATTGGTTGATTTTTATAGAATTTTCTTATGATTTTTCTAAGTCTGATAAGCCCCTTTCTCCCTGCCACGGCCATGTTTTTTGACGAATCAAAAATCTGAGAACAAGTTTTGAGAAGGGTCACTCAAGGAACAATTCTGTCAAGTTTGCTTCAAATTGGAACAATGGTTGATTTTTAAAGAATTTTCTTAGGATTTCTCTAAGTGCCATAAGCCCCGCCCTGCCCCGCCCACATTTTTTGACGAATCAAAAATCCGCGAACAAGTTTTGAGAAGGGTCACTCAAGGAACATTCCTGCCAAGTTTGGTCAAAATTGGCCAATTAGTTTTGGAGAAGAAGATGTTTGAAGAAATTGTTGACGGACGGACGGACGGACGGACAGACAGACAGACGGACAGACGGACGACGGACGGTGAGTGACCACAATAGCTCCCCTCGAGCACTTTGTGCTCAGGTGAGCTAAAAATCGTATCTGCAGCTTGTTTTAAGCTGCAGATACGAGATTTTTGGAGAAAAACATCGATATACATTCCGTCTTTCATCAGAAGGAACATATTAGCTGTTTTAGTATCCACTTGTTGAAAAACAGAACTGCGTTAAAACCGCGAAAATAAACAAAACGCTCAGGTACGTCATTTCTATCACGAACCTTCATGGAAAAAATGTACTCTTTGTATAGACGTTATAGCTCACGATTATTGATGTGGCAGAGCAGCCCTGGCCAATAGGCTTGGATGCTCTGCCAGGTCATTTATCGTGAGGTATATCTACGGCGGGGAATCATGTGATATAACAATGACAAAAGATCTTCCAATAATTCATTTAAAACATGGCCGATTTGATAATGGATTGATGCAGAGAAAGCAAATATACCTTAGTGATATTCTGGAAAAAGGGGATATCTTAAGAATCAGCTGACAAAAAGTTATTGATGACCAAGTAAAAATTAAATAGGTCGTCAACGACTTTTTTACCAGCTGATGTTTAAAAGATCTAGCACATCCAGCTATTGTCTGGCGATTTCCTCCTTCTCACTGCTTCTAACCGGATTTAAATGGGTCAGGTATTAACAAGATTATTGGCGATTTTTTAACTTCTTTGTCACGTGATTCCACACCGTGTTTTGATGACAGAGGGCCATCGTTTATAAGTAAACTGTGACCAATGTTTGGAGAGTTGAGAAACTGATGTCGAACTGTGTGACTTTACTGCATTATAGATGTCATTGAACAAGAAACGAGGAAACGAATCATAGGACCAATGTGACCAATGTTAGTAGAGTTGAGAAACTGATGTTGGACATTACGGCAAGGTCACATTGATCAAGAATTGAAGAAACGAATTTTTGGGCTCTGTCTACTGTAGCAATGTAGAAAAGATAACAATCTGCAAAATCTCAAATCTCCTTTTCATTTATAATTTCTATGTTACCATACAACATGTAATGTTCAATATTGGATTGTTTCTTTAATTTTAATTCCTTTTCAATTTGGGTAAGTCTAGTCTTAAGACAGTCAATGGATTGTATCCACCAACAGGCCTCAATAAAAATATACATTTAAAATATATAAACAACCAGTCTGATTGGCCGAGACAGACGTCTCGTCCAATCAGACGTCTTCTTATGTAAGTTGAATTTCACCAATCGATTTAAGAAATGAATACTTTTGAATTAGGTGCATAGCGTCGGGAAGACAACAGTGTTCAGACTTACCTGTAAAGCTTGTTGCCAGTTCCGGTTCTTCTGTGCCAGGTCACGTGACAGTAGCACGTAAACAAGGTCAAGGTCATCTGTCGTAGTTCCGTCCTTGACCTTGGGCACGTTCCAGGCTAGATAGGCCACGCGCTTCTCGTCCTCTACGTAAACAGCGGGAATCTCCGAGAACTGGAAATTGTCGCTCACTTCACCTGTAACAGAATTTACATCATATTTTTCAACAAAAACCTCGTAACCACAGCTTTTTAAACAGCTTGTATTCTGTTGAGTATTCTGCTGAAAGGCGACTAAATTCATCTTCAATCTATTTTCAAAAGACAATAATCTTGAATGCTCCAATTTCAAAAATGCTGCAGACGACAAAGTGGGCGTTTATCAAGTCCACGTAAGGAATGTAAACAATTACAATTTCCTCAAAAGGACTAAAGAAACAATTAAAACCTTGATATTCTACCCGCAACTTATAGGGTATTTTAATATCTTTGTGTATTGTTGACCGATTTTATACGTTGAACAATCACAGGATTTTGCTTTGTCTACATTTTTTACACATTGGTACCGCGGAACGGGGTATATTTTCCGGCACTATGACCTTTTAATGGTAATTGAATGAATTGGCGCGTGTGCGTACATATTACGTTATTAATCATAAAATATCACCGGTTACGTTCGAAAATGTCGTAACTACAGCTTGAATAAGCTGTAGTTACGGCATTTTCGAACTTAACCGATGGTATCTGGAGAAATGAGGTCATTATGACTTTTGAACTAAATTTCACGCAGGTGGAGACTAATCCTGCGACTTTAGAAGACAGTCTTTTGGCGCGCCATTTGATAAGAATATGGTGGAAATTGCGAAAATTTCAGAACCTTATCAGACTGCAGAAATCGCGCATTCTGTCCGAAGACGAAACATTTTTATAATATTCTGTCTATTTTCTGTAGGCCTTTATGTTAGTAGATATTTTCAAAATAGCATTTTTCGTGAATTAAGGATAGCGAAATATTTACTATCATTAAAGAGACATTTCAGAATTTTTTGTCATAAATTTTACTTTTATTTTCATCTGAAAGAGCATATTTCCTTATGAAAATTCTGAAAATTTCAAGCCAAAATATTGCCCCGTTTACGAGAAATTTATATTTTTGTGTTAAAATTGAACAAATTGTTGTGGACAACAGTTCGGATTTATATGCAATTTATCGATTATGTCTCAACTTTAAATGCGTGTTTCTCGCTTATTGGCAACAACTTAAAACAAGAGGACCATGATGGTCCTAAATCGCTCACCTGAATCAAGATGACGAGAGTGATAATGGCAATTTTGTCAAATTCAAAAGCATGAAACTTATAAGGACTTTCTGTTTGGAAACAATTAAGTAATAATTTTGTTCCAATTGATCCTGTAAAGTTGGGTATGAATTAGCATAATGGTTGAGTTTTTTTCAACAATTATTTCATTATTTTTCAATATACAACATAGGACAAATTTTCAAAGCATACAGAACTGTTAAAATTGATTATTTATGATATTATAAGCAAGATTTGGTATGTGATTTGAAAGTTTATAGTAAATGAGGACAAACCATCTGATAAGCGGCTAATCCCTTCTTATTTGTTTACATAAGATAAAAATGGGGCCAGCCAGAGATATTGATAACAGAAATAGATAAGAGAAATAGTAAAAGCTTTCCAAATTTATTACTTATATCAAAACGCTGTGTAGAATATATTAACTTTTTCAAGCAGATGATTGTAATGATCACCAACAACATAGGGTTTCATGAATATTGAAACAAAATTTTGCCTTTTGAAAAGCAATTATCTCCTCTTATCTTCAGCTTCTTGTATTCTGGAAGCCATTCATGAAATTAGGTCTTACACAAAAATGGTTCTATGCCAAACAGTTTAGAAGAAAACTAAGTATCTCCATTACAACCCACAGTACAGTATAATTTTCAATGCATGGAATTTCCCTTATCCTGCCATACCAAAATACTTTTTAAGGAAATAAAAATTACAAGATACAATTTTGAAACGAGTCACTCAAGGAACTTTCCAGCCAGGTTTCTTTCAAATTGGCCCAATGGTTGATTTTTAAAGAATTTTCTTATGATTTCTCTTTTCCGATAAGCATTTTCCTCCCCGACATGCCAAAATTTTTTGACAAATATAAAAATTTGTGAACATATTTTGAGAAGAGAGACACAAGGAACATTCCTTCCAAGTTTGATTAAAATTGGCCATATGGTTGATTTTTAAAGAATTTTCTTATGATTTCTCAAAGTCCGATAAGCCCCTTCCTCCCTGCCACGGCCATATTTTTTGACAAATGAAAAAAAATGTGAATAAATTCGAAAATAGTGACGCAAGACACATTCCTACCAAGTCTGCTTCAATTGGGCCCAATGGTTGATTTTTAAAGAATTTTCTTCTGATTTATCTAAGTCTGATAAGCCCCTTCCTCCCTGCCACTGCCACATTTTTTGACAAATGTAAAAAAATTGTGAATAAATTTTGTAAAAGAGTGACTAAAGGAACATTCCTTCAAAGTCTGGTTCAATTGGGACCTATGGTTGATTTTTAAAGAATTTTCTTATGATATCTCTAAGTCTGATAAGCCCCTTTCTCCCTGCCACGGCCATATTTTTTGACAAATGTAAAAAGTTGTGAATAAATTTGAAAACAGTGACTCAAGGCACATTCCTACCAAGTCTGCTTCAATTGGGCCCAATGGTTGATTTTTAAAGAATTTTCTTCTGATTTATCTAAGCCCAATAAGCCCCCTTCTCCCTGCCACAGCCACATTTTTTGACAAATGTACAAATTTGTGAACAAATTTTGTAAAGAGTGACTCAAGGAACATTCTTGCAAAGTCTGGTTAAATTTGGCCCTATGGTTGATTTTTAAAGAATTTTCTTATGCTTTCTCTAAGCCGATAAGCCCCTTTCTCCCTGCCACGGCCACATTTTTTGACAAATCTAAAAATTTGTGAATAAATTTTGAGAAGAGTGACTCAAGGCACATCCCTGCCAAGTTTGGTTCAAATTGGCCCAATGGTTGATTTTTAAAGAATTTTCTTATGATTTCTCTTAGTCTGATAAGCCCCGCCCTGCCACGCCCACATTTTTTGACGAATCAAAAATCCGCGAACAAGTTTTGAGAAGGGTCACCCAAGGAACATTCCTGCCAAGTTTGGTAAAAATTGGCCCATTTATATAGGAGGAGAAGATGTTTAAAGAAATTGTGAACGGACGGACAGACGGACGGACGGACAGACGGACGGACGGACAGACGGACAGACGGACGGACGACGGACAAAAAAACCACAATAGCTCACCTTGAGCACTTCGTGCTCAGGTGAGCTAAAAACTAATAGTATTTATACTCATTAAAATAACAAATCTTGGCATCAAGACATACTTTAAAAAATTGAAATTGGAATGAAATGTCCCTTTAACAGTAATAACTCGCTTCCAAATACAATTTGCATTTGATGTGTCTCGTTCGTTCGTTCGTCGGTAATATTGCAAAGCCTCACAACTCCAGCTTTTATGAAGCTGGAGTTACGAGGTTTTGCAATAACGCCGACGTTATACCAAAAAGGCCCTTCTCCAGAAACTGCTTCTGATTCATGTCTATACTTCAATTCGCGTACTTTCAATTCACTGGGATCAAACTATTGAAGGAAAATGAGAACATCTTTTTTCTTCAGCGAACGTCAGAATCAGACATACTTTATGATTGTTGTTGAACTCAGTTCCTGACTAGGAGTAATTAGCTTTTGTAATTGTTCGAGTACTCCACTTGAGACGGTAATATAATATATATAATATAGCTTGATTTAATGACATGCTAATCAGTTCATTTCAACTGAAATTCATTTGGAATGTTGATTATGGCAAGGGATTGTACCAAAGTTCGAGGAAAACTTATATTTAGAAAAAAACCTTATGTCTATGAAAACTTCTGTATTTCTCACAGGTGGAGTAAGGTCACTCGGAGAAGTCCTTCCGGTCCGTGGGGTGCTAAAATAGTTCCTTTAAAAAAATTGGCTCCTTTTCTGGTGATGCCTTGCTCTCTGCATGAATGATTTTGAGCTAAGGTTTTCATTGGATCCTTTTGAGTGACATGTTTTCTCATTTCTGAGCCAGAATCCATCTTTCTTTTCAGGACTATTTTGTCTGTTTGGGTGCAGGGATACACGTGACCCCCCATTTCCGGTGTCTCTAATTTGGCGCGGAAAAATTCACGGTATGTATGTTTGAGTGAAAATTGTGAAAAAATGAATCACATGAGGTGGGTCCATTTGCTGATAGTTTTGCAGGGCAAGGATGGATCTGTGCCATTTCAGTCATAGTTTTGCTCATTTTGATGTTTGAAAAGGTGTAAAATGTGTAGAAAAAGGGCATTTTACATAGAGTTATATAGGAGCCAATCCCAGCGACCTTCCACCTAGATGTGGGTAGCGTTATAATTTTTGACGGATAATAGCTCTCATGTTTTTAGAGATAAATGATTGAAATTTGGACCACATCTAGCTTATACTATGTAAAACTTGATTTTTGATGATTTAGTCCTGTAAAGTATGAATTTTATTTTTTAGAAATTAAATTAAATTGAAATTATCAAAATTCTCTTATTTTTGTCTATGATTGATTGCAGTCAGCTTCTCCTTGCATCTAGACAGTCTTTTTTACTCTAAATTGGATGCCATGTTGTCTGCAAGGTATTTCAGTGCAGCTGAAAGGGTGTTTTTGTGAAATTGAAATTTTGATTAATTATTTAAACAAATTTAAATGATTTAATTTTTTTAAAAGATTGTTTAAAATTGCTTGAAAATGATATTTAGTTCCATAATTTCAGCAAATTCAACCATGGTAGACCAAGATTGATGGACTAAGCTGCTAAAAGTCCAAACAAAGTGACCAAGAAGTGATTTTGGCGCTTTATCGAGGTTTGCGGACTCCGAAAGCGCTTTCCGTACAGATTCGGGTTCCGACAAACATCAATATTTGTAAGTTTTCTTTGTTAAACACCCTCCCACCCAAATCTTGGTAGTGCAATGTGGCACTGGGAATTTGTCTCTGTAGAATAAGAATTTTTTTCACCAGTTTGGTGTTTTGATTGCTTCTGTTTTGAAATAGACTGGAACACATGGTAAGCTGAACCAACTGCCACATTAATTTGGTGTCACAGACTTAAATTCCTTAAAAATGATGTGGAATCACTTATTATCAAAAGATTTAAATTCACAAAAGTAGTCATTTGGACCGATTTCTAAGAAGAAAGGGTCAACTGGACCTATTGTTTAGTGCAAAGTTTCATTTTTCTCACTTACAAGCACCAGTAATGTGTATGTTTTGGCATGTACATCTGAATAAGCATAATTTGTCTAGAAATTTGACTTTGAAAGCTTAAAGGGACCCTAAATGACTTAATTATAGAACTGGAGGATTGCACATGCAATAGGCCTTTTCATTGGTATAATCCTTCAAAAACTTTGGATAACTCTTTGACTAAAAATATCGCTTTGAATTGGTCGAAGCGGTGTCGCGGACCCGAAATTCAGTCGCGATACCATATTTTTGGATGCCAGCAATTTTTTTATTGACAGTCAGAATACTGTTATATATGCACATTTCTATTGCATTTGGGATAAATCAAACAAAAAATATCACTTTTGATACATTTTGGAAAAATATCTTCTCATCTAGGAGTAAGGTCACTCGGAGAAGTCCTTCCGGTCCGTGGGGTGCTAAAATAGTTCTTTTAAAAAAATTGGCCCCTTTTCTGGTGATGCCTTGCTCTCTGCATGAATGATTTTGAGCTAAGGTTTTCATTGGATCCTTTTGAGTGACATGTTTTCTCATTTCTGAGCCAGAATCCATCTTTCTTTTCAGGACTATTTTGTGTGTTTGGGTGCAGGGATACACGTGACCCCCCATTTCCGGAGTCTCTAATTTGGCGCGGAAAAATTCACGGTATGTATGTTTGAGTGAAAATTGTGAAAAAATGAATCACATGAGGTGGGTCCATTTGCTGATAGTTTTGCAGGGCAAGGATGGATCTGTGCCATTTCAGTCATAGTTTTGCTCATTTTGATGTTTGAAAAGGTGTAAAAATGTGTAGAAAAGGGCATTTTACATAGAGTTATATAGGAGCCAATCCCAGTGACCTTCCACCAGGTGTTGTTTTTCTAAATGATTGTTCATGTTTACCTAGTCGTATTCATATGGGAAGACTACCTTAAAGCAAACGTAACGTATATCTGATAGTAAGAACACCATGTAATTTGTCTATTATATAGTATCTGGCCTCTGATGAACTGATACACTTGTTTTACAAGACTAGGACGATGTGTTGCCAAAATCTTTGTTAGTCGGGAAGGTTTATTTCAAGTGACTTTTATTTTCGTAGTATGACTTGATTTTCTAGTGAAGTCTTTGAATTCATAATGGTAAATGTCCAGGAAAACATTAAGACAAAAGAAGAAAATTCTGATAACTTCTTTTGTCTAACTGTTTTCTGTACTACAAAAATTCACAAAAGTCCTATAAATATCGACATCAATTTAGTCGTCTGCATTTGCTTTCACAATGGACCGGTCTATTTTTTGACGTTTTGCGGACTGGGAAAAAGGTTAAACGTAAATCATGTTTAAAGAACTACTGACATTGTTTTTCCAGACATTAACAATGTTTTGCCAAAATCTTTGTCAGTCGGCAAAGGTTTATTTCAAATGACATTTATTTCTATAAACTTTGCAGGACGCATGCACTTCACTATTCCAAATGAATAGACAACGGATGTAGTATTTCTAACAAACCAATACGGCTCAGATCACCCATCGCCTTCAAGCAACCTGATTAATATTCATATCGACACTTTTCAACGAAAACCTCGTTACTGCAGCTTGTTTTAAGCTGCAGTTATGAGGTTTTCGTTGAAAAGCAGCGACATATTGCTCTTCTACAGAGCAATATGTAAGAGGGATAGAGTCATTCTGATTGTGTTATTTCAAATCCAAACCCTGTGTGATAGATACTCATTTGAACATGATCTAGAACAGAATTCTTAGGCGGATTAACTCATTACCAAACGGCAAAATTTTGGACAAATTCCAAATTCAAAGGTGTTGCAGACCACAACTAAAATGAATGAAAAAGTTCACTTTTTATCATTTTGTAAGGAAAATATTGTGGAAAATGAAGAAATTGCTTGTCACAAGCAATTTCTTCATTTTCCACAATGTTTTACATAGCCAGTTTCTTGTGGGGAGTCAAAAAGAGTCACTGTGTGGTAATGAGTTAAATGTCTCAAAAGTTTTTGTTGGAAGCAAAGCATGAGAAATATAGGAAAAACATTTTAAACTGTTTTCAAATTGAATAGTATTTGATTAAGCCCTTTCTAAGCAAAAACATTTTAGGGTGGTCAAAAATCACAAGTCGCTGTAGACAAAAATTGTGTGTTTATAGAAGAAAAGTAATTGGAGCACTTTATAGCATGGCATAAAATATTCCGACGAATAGAGAAAATCGTCAAATTCTCAAGTAAAACATTTCAGTTTTGGAAAAGTTATTACACTTTTTCCCTCCCCTTTAAAATTTTCAAAAAACGAGATACGAGTTTTTGCATTTACAACGACGAAATGCTGTTTGTATTCATATACTTCATTTCCCTAAATGTTTTCCAAACAATTAACTTTTTGGGGTGGGGCATAACTATGTCTTGTTTTAACAATTTAAAATTTATAGTGCAGTAAAGGGAAGACACACTTGGCAGCAGGACCAGACACTGGTTTCAGACAAGATACTGATAGTAATATTTCGTATCTTTTAACAAAAACTCGTAACTGCAGCTTAACTCAAGCTGCAGTTACAAGGTTTTCGTTGAAAAGCGACGATTTATCTCGTCTATTATCCTTCCTTCTTCCCGAGTAACTTTTTTAGAAAAAATTATCGTTCCGAAAGCAATAGAAAATCCGTCGGAAAATGACGAAGGAAACGAAAGATTGGTTTTTGTTAATTTTTCATCCGTTTTTGTTCTAGGAGATCTTTCCATTTGAAACAGCCTAAAAATGTCTTATTAGGAAAAAGTTAAGATTACCTCTGGTTAAGGTTGCAATTTTGACAATAATTCTAATATAGAAATTAATGTATATAAGATAAGATAATATTTTATATGTAACTGAACGACCAATAAGCCCGTTTGCATTTTGTTATTTTCTTTGGTTACATGTATTTATACCTTTCCCAATTGACAAATTCAACATTGTCCAATTTAAAAATCATTACAGACTACAATGAATGCTTCACAAATCTGTTTAGTTATGGCGAAGAAAATATTGAGACAAACGAAGAAAATGCTGGTCATCAGTTTTTTCTTCCTTTGTCGCAATATTTTCCAAGCACCTGTCTTTTAAAGACGTCAAAACAAGACCACGTAACAGTTAAAATGAGGTCGTAAATTGTTTTTGCCATGCGATGTTTGTAAACAGTAAAATTTCCCCTGTAAACACCTATGTTATAACATATTTGGTTGGCAACAATTAACACAAGCTATCAACGCCAGATTCCCATTGTCTAGAATATTTACGATACATCAAGAAAACTTGTTAAAATCAAGTAGGTTTTTTTGTTTTCCCCGTAAGTTTTTTTCTTTCCTCGTAACATTATACGCCTTAACTTTGCTTCTTTAGATGCATTTGCACTTGTCATGTTCCGCGTTTATCATTATTTATATCAACCCTTTCCCAAACGGCAAAATTTTAGGGTGATCCACTTTCAAAAATGCCACAAATGACAAGATGGATGTTGTTAAAGATAGGATTTGTGTGAGATATGGCATAGATAATATTGAGACAAAAGGAGAAACTGCTGGTTATCAGCAGTTTCTTCTTTTGTTTCAATGTTTTCCCAAACCATTTCAATTAGGGACGTCAAAACCAGGTCTTGTTTGGGAAAGGGCTAACCTTGTTTCAAATGTAAAAGATTGGTACCATCATATTGCTACTGCAGGCAACATAATGGTTGTTGATGAAGATATCGGTAGTGTTTATGTAAATTTCACCAGAGAAAAAATATGGTAAAACTAGAAAAATTTTGGTTTTGACGTCTTCAGTCGCGATAGCTTCAAAAACATTTAGAGAAATGAAAAATGCTGACAGTCGTGATTCATTTCTTTACTTTAAAAGTTTTCATTTCTGTAACACAAAAAATGTAATATGGTCATTATATTTTTTACGTTTACAATGGTGTTTTTTTTGCTGTTGAAACGGAGTTAAAACGTTTCATAAACAATACCAAAATTTGAAGTCCCCAATAGAAAAGGCTTAAGAAAATCTTTCTTTCATCCAAATACATTCTGTTGTCTTAAACAGCTTTCAAATTGGAACAGTCTAAATTTCTGTTGTTTGAGAAAGGGTTAACCCTCTGAATACCACGGAATGCACATATTTTGATGGGCATGCAGATTGTGCTGGCAATATTACAGCTAGATAATTAAAACTTGTTAAAATACTTTGAAACTACAACACGGTGGTTAATCACGTAACTCAGAATTTCAGAAAATTGTCAATATTTTTGTTGGTCAATTTGATTTCGGTTTGAATCAGGGTATGTGGAAAAATGCCAGAAAAAAGATGACCGTGGTAGTTTTTTTGAAAAAAAAAATACTGATAAAAAGTTATTGAAGATCAACCAAAATCTTGGTTGATCTTCAATAACTTTTTATCAGTTGATTTTTTAAAAAAATCTTATACGTCCATTTCATTCGTGAACCTACTCTGTTTCAAACCGAATTCAATTCGGTTTCGTATTAACAAAATTGTTAAATATTTTTTTCTGAAATTGTGATTCACGAGATTACCCACCGTGCTACTATGGCTTACCCGTTGTTGGCTTCTTCCTAAACTTGCAAGCGATGCGACATCCGGGTCCCTGCATAAAAGAATTAAACAAAGTTATTCATTCTCGAGAAATAACAAAATACTTTTCGATCTGCTAAAATTGCAAATTAGACAATTTATTATGCCAAATACAAGAACATTCGACCCTCGCTATTTCGACATCGCACAAGTCAAATTGAAATTTCTGCTTAAGTCGAAGTAAAAAGCTATTCCCGGCCTCATCAATAGATACAAGAATTGTTTTAGCAATTCAGATTACTTTAGTTTAGTCATTGATATACAGTAGGAAAAGGAGAGAAATTGCTCGTCTCAAGCAATTTCTGTCCCTTTCCAGCTATATTCCTATTGTGAATGTACTTGATGAGCAACATAAACATTTGAATACCCTTTTAAGGTAGCCCACCGCTAATGAGATTCGCACGACGTCGTAATTATTCGGGCGCGATCGAAAACATTCGGTGGTGGTAGAATCGGATACGTAACGATGCCGCTCGAAAGAAAACGATGTTTCGTGAATCTCAAAATGACGACATTACGGGTATTCTTCCTTAATCAAGACTTAGAAATTTGATGAGACGAATTCCGTATGTCCATTACGACTTCGACACATTAAGGTAGAATACTCGTAATGTGGCCATTTTGAGGTTCATGAAACATCGGATTTTTTTTTCGTGCGACATCGTAACGTATCCGAGCCTATTCGGGCGCGGTCGTAAACATTAGGCTGTGGAAAATTCCACCGCCGAATATTTTCGACGTTGCCAAAATAATTCCGACGTCGCGCGAATTTCATTAGGGTAAGACTGCTGCAAGTTTCAACTGTTGCTTGCAAAAAGTTTTACATACCATTGAAGGGAAAGCACACTGGAGGAGAACATCGTCGCTTTTCTACGAAAACCTCGTAACTGCAGCTTGTTTTAATTGCAGTTACGCGGTTTTCGTCGAAAAGCAGCAACATGTTGGACAATATATTTCTTTCAGTTTTATTCGTTTCTTTCTAGACTGTCTTGACAAAACAGTTTAGATTTACTGTTTCATAATGATTTCTGTAAGACAGTGCCAATGTCCTCGAAATATTGTTGCTCAACTAAATAATAACGAATACTTACACATAGATTTTTCTTGCAGACTTCTTTCCATTTGTCATAGTTGCTGAAAATAGGTTCACATACATTCCAACACTGCAAAGACAAAATTAACAAAAATTTGAGTACATGAACAATTATGTTTTGTATTGTCTAATACCGTAACAAATATTTGATAAGGGAAACGAACGCATCCATTTATGACCTATTGTGCTATATAAGAGCAAATCATTTGATTGCAAAGGCTTGAACCCGCGACAGTTCTTTTCCGAATTTAATTGTCTGACTAATTCGATCTTTCCTAAACTTATTAACAAATAGGCCCCATTTTTGTGTGACGATGGCTTATAAAACATTCATTTTTACATGGAATACCTATTAATTTCTGAAAACTAAGTCATCAGATCTTGAAATGATCATTTGGCAGAAATTCTACACATTAAATATCAATAAAATAGAAATATGTTATACAGATGAAATATTGATAATGGGGCATTTACTACGAAACATCTATTTTAATATTTACTCGAAATAAAAAATCGTCAAAATACGGCCTAATGTTTGTCTGGGGATAAAAATGTCACTTTTCGATATGTAACAGATACTCGTAAAACCTTTCCTAAACAAGACCTGATTTGACGTCCCTTATAGAAAATGTTTGAGAAATCTTTGAGTCAAAAGAAGACAAGAGGCCCAGGGGGCCTTATCGGTCACCTGAAACAAATTTCTGGAGTTAAAGGGGGAATGGCACTTAAAATCATTCAAATTTTCCGAGAACTTCGTACAAAATAAATATGTGTTATGAAAATATGGCCTTTAAATTGCATCTATGCCAAATCTTAGCTTTCTATCTTGTGTATTGGCTAGGATGTCGACGGATTTAAAACCCAATATGTTCCATTATTGTAAATATTATCCCCGTGACAAAAAATCATGGGGTTTTAAATCCGTCGACATCTAAGCCAATACACAAGGTAGAAAGCTAAGATTTGGCATATATGCAATTTAAAGACCATATTTTAATAATATATATTTATTTTTTTGTACGAAGTTCTCGGAAAATTTGCAATATGTTAAGTGTTATTCCCCCTTTAAACCTTGCCATCTTATATGTGATCCTGAGTTGTAATTTAAAACCAAGTGTCATATCGAGCCCATGAAATGGACGTCTCGAGCATTAGGACAAATTTCCTAATTGTGTAATTTCACTTAAATTCATTGGGAATATAAAAGTTAACTTTTCTTGTACATTTTCAGTATCTCATATAAATAAGGCATTAGACATTTATATAATGACCACATAGGGAAGGTTAGAAATTTAGCAGCTTAAAATAAGACGTACAGTTACTGCGTTGTTTTTGCTGTTGTTATTTTAAGATAAGAGCCAAACTGCTTACTTGTAAAAAATCAAAACTTTAAACATAAGAATGTTTAATCATATTTATGAAAAGGAAAAACGCGTGTATGACGCACGTATAATATTTCCAACATTCATTAACAGTTCTAACATTCATAACGTAAAACCGCAGATTTATTTATGAATCATAATTTATTTTCTATACAGTCGGGTATAAATAAACATATCAAAGACTTAATGAACATGGCTGCTAATTAATCTGCGTCTACTAATTATGTTTCTTTCACTTGGAACGACTGAAATGTGGCTATTTTGAATGTCTCCAGTCTACCTTCCGCGATGATGACATCGTTGGTAACGCGTCGGACTGTTGGACCCAAATGAGTGAATCGTAAAATTGATTGGATGAGTACGAGTAGCGAAAGTCGATGAGTTCGAAAATAATGTTGTGGTATAACTTAGGAGACAAAATTAATGTTCAAAATCAGTGGCCAGAGGCACATTCTTTAGGGCGATCCCGATCACTCTTGCCGACCAAGCTCGCTCAGTACTCGATCGCTTGATCGAGCTTGATCGAGTCGATGTGGTTGGCAATGGGAACGAACCTAAATAATTATATTATGTATTGAATTTGTATGTGACTATGTACTATGTACTGGTCTAATAAAATGTTTGTTCTGTTCTGTTCTGTTCTTAACGAAAACTAATTGTAATTCAAGGTTAGGCCGAAATTATCGCAAGTATAGTTCGGTTGCGATATGATTGTATATGTTTACAAATTGCACCTTTGTAAACAATGTGCAAAACGTTAATAATCTCAGAAAGATGTTGCATGCACTGATACGAACCATAACACCGTCACTTTTCAACGAAAACCTCGTAACCGAAGCTCATTTTAAGCTGCAATTACAAGGTTTTGTTGAAAAGCGACAACATAAAAAAATACAGCTGTTTATTTTTGATATCATGCTTTCAACAGAAAATAGTTATTTTTTTTTGTAAACATGTACCATAATGACGTGACCGAACTATACCCATGCATATAAATTCCATGCACTTTATCGGCTAGAACCTCGCTATAAGAAGTCTATGAATTTCGTTTTTATGTTTTTATGTGGCAAAGGTCCATGCTTACATTAAATGAACGTGCCTAAATCGCATTGAAGTCGGTGTTTTCATGTTTTTGATATAAAAACGATTTAAGATAATGCACAACAAATGTTCGGCGCTTGGTTATTAATTCAAGACTCAGCTTTCAAACGATCCATGGGGTTTTGATATTAAAATCTCAACAGAAAGAGAGTAATTATGTATGTAATAGATGTTTAGAAAGTTAACACATAAGTTTTCTTTTATATTAACCCATATGCTTACCCAAACAAACTCTCAGTTTCGACACCCCTTATATACATCATTGGAAAACATTGAAGCAAATGAAGAAAATACTTATAACCAGCATTTTCTCATTTTGACTCACTATTATGTGATGTTTGCACAAATCTTACCTTTATAGAAACACCCATTTTGTCATCTCCTTTATCTCTTGAATTAAAAGTACATATTTTGCCGTTTGGGAAAGGGTTAATCCTCATCATTATAATCAAAGGTACCATCAATTTTGAGAAATTCTAAAAAATTTAATCCGAACAAAACGTACTACTTTCCTAACAATTTTGGTAATTTGAGCATTCAAAGAAACAAGTTCTTTGAATTATTTTTACTTAACTCGGACCAGTATATAAATTGTGCAGATTACAAGATTTAAATCTTTCCAAAACAGCAAGATTTTTGACATGACCAATTTGCAAATTGCTGTAGATAACAAAATTGATAACACTGCAGAATTTGTGTACATATTTACCAGAAAAAATATAGACAAAATGAGGAAATGTTAATTATCAGCAGTTCCTTCTTTTGATCTCAAATGTACCTTTCCTCTTGAGAACGTCAAAATCAGGATAGTGTAACCATTGACATTTAAGCCGTCAAAATATCTCGACATATCAGGAGTTCGACTCATCCGGTTTAGTTCAGCGTCGATTAGGATGATATTAGACGAATTTTTTTGCTCGCCAAATACTTTCATAATTGAAATAAAATAGGAATTTCTCGAAACGAACAATTTCTATCCCTTTTTAACTTAATGGCAATGGATTTGTTTATTTAAAATTATTTCGTTTAATATTCTGATATCCATTTATTTTAGCCTTGTTCTTTGGGCTTCAAAAAAGAAACCAACATCGCTTTTAAAATAAGGAATCGTTTTTTTTTTTTTTTTTTAATAAATCGTTTTTTTAAAAAAATAAAGAAGTAATCATGCAGTTTGCAGCATGTTTCTTCTCTGTTTGTCAAGAATGTTTTCCTTTTCCTTTTATCAACCGATTCGAACCAGTCTACGGCTTTATCGTCTGACAATGCCCTTAAAGTATCAAACTGAGTGTAGCTGTTCTTACAACTTTACACTTCAATATCACTGTGTTGTAAGTTGTACGTTAGGTTTGTGCAGTCATTCAAAGATGGCGACAACAATACAGCATGAGAGGTAGGTGTCATAGTTTTTCATTGATAAATTTCTTAAACGGTCGTATCTTGCCTTGATACTGATATCATTATACAGGGGAAATGTATACCTATCAACGGTTCTATATATCAAAGTTCCAGTGTTGTCCTATCGTACTCAGTCGTTGTGCAAAGACAGCCCAACACGGAAAACTTTTTTCGAAGCGAGAAAGTTGCCCTTTTAAGGATGATTACATAGTAATCAGCGAACTAGGGAACAAACTATTGCTCTAACTTGGATGTTTTTAACATGCTCTTTTCTATGGTTACTGTTATTTAACACAAAAATGTCTAGAATGACTACAAACACCGTGTTTATTAAATGGCCAGACAACGGTGTAGTCACAGTGAAAATATGCAGACACAACGGTGCAGTTTGTGTGTTTTATGTACGGTGTGGTTATATTTTCATAACAAATTGTGAACGGTGTAGACATAATGCAATTGTGAACGGTGTAGACTTGAAGTAATACAGAACTTATCATTTCTGGAATGATAATATTGTTATGTTTAAAGATAACGTTTTCACGGCTGGGAATCATGTTTTACAATTACTATCGAAATTCTTCAACAATTATGTTCATATGTGACTGACTTGTAAATGCTTTGCAGAAAAGAAGGTGACAGTATGTCTACAAAATATACTTTAATCAAAATATACTTTAATCAGAATAGAGAAAGAATCTAGTTTCCTTGCTAATTGTCAAAGCAATTCCGTAAGGGTCAAATAGTAGAAATTACCAAGAATCTGCCGGCGTCTGTTTTATTTTTTTCTTTTATTTTCAGTGCCATGCTGTTCACTTATTACTACTGTCATTTCGAATTGAGTTTCGAAAAGGTTGTGAAGCATTCGGAACAGGACCATTCCAGTCAGATATTAAAAGAGCACTGGGGGAGATCAATGATCAGACAGGTCAAAAAGATTTGAAAACTCTGAACGTTAGTATAATTCCTGATATTATCAAGAAGTCAGACTAGGACATCATCCCCATTTGCGAGCATAGAATACACAAGATAGACCTCATCAATGTAGAAAAAAGGATTTTGGAGTTAACAATCTTTCTATCGATGATATCCCCGATTTTGAATGAATGAGTCCTGAACATAGTCTGGCCCAGACCCTAGTATTAAGGTTACAGTATAAAAGCAAAGACCCTTTTTTAAATGACATCCTAGTCTAGAATACTAGGGTCTGGTGTAATGCGTTTCAGCTACCGGCAGAATTCTGCCGATTGACCTTTTCACCTTTCATATGAGGGGGGTCTTACTGCAGTATGATAAATAACTGCCTGTCAGTAAGGTACAGTTATGTAAATAGGATTTCCAAGTACTGATAAGCCCACTGACCCTTACTTTCTTCAGTTTGTTTTATTCACATTGAAATCACAAGCTAAAACAGTATTTCAAACAATGAACAATGATGTACAGTTTATTTATTCATTATTCAAAAAAAAAAAAAAAACTTTGCCTCATCCCTTACCTGACTGAAATAGTTATAACCCTTTTCCAAGCAAGACTAGTGACATCAGTCCAAAAAGCATTCGGAAACACAATGAAAAGAAGAAAATGCTGCAAAACACATTTTCTATTTTCCCCTTATTAGTTTTATGCTAAACCACATACATTACTTTCTTAAAAACAGTGACATTTATTCTGGTATCTAATATAGTATGCCTTCCAATTTTGACCAGTCTGAAATTTTGTCTAGGAAATAGCTTTTAAAAGCATTTCCCAGACAAGACATGGATTTTACATCTCTAGTAGAAATAGGTTGGGGAACAATAAAAGAAAAAATAAAATGAGAATTGCCGATGATCAGCATTTTTTTTACTTTTTCATTCATTATTTTCTATGCTACAAAACGTTTTCAATTTTTAGCTCCACTGGCCTTCAGGCCAGCGGGCTATTGTCATGGCGTTGTGTCCGTCGTGCGTGCGTGCGTGCGTGCGTCCGGTCGTCAACTTTTTCTTTAAAAATCTTCTCCTCAGAAACTACTTGATGGATTTCAATCAAACTTCACAGGAATGATCCTTATGTGGTCCTCTATCAGATTCCTTCAATTAATTCTGATTGAACCATAAAGTCTGGAGTTATCTGCCCTTGAACTAAAAACGGCTGTTTTCACTTGTTTTCACACTAGCCACTACAAATATTGATCAATCAAAACAAAACTTGGCCAGAATGTTGGTGCTGATAAGATCTTGCCTGAGTGCAATTTTCAGCTTGATCTGAATATTACATCTTGAGTTATGTGCCCTTGAAATTGGCAAAACTACCATTTTTGACCTTATTTTTACTCAAACAACCATAAATATCCACCAATCAACATAAAACTTTCACATTATCTTACTGGCCATAAGATCTTGTGTTGGTGTAATTTTCAGCTTCATATGAATCTTAAATCATGATTTATCTGCCCTTGAATTTGACAAAATTGTTGTTTTCGACTTTGATTTTACACTCTTTACACCCACAAATATTGAATAATCAGGTAAAAAATTAAACAAGATGTAGGTGAAGTTAGGATCTTGCTTTAGTGTGATTCTTAGCTAGATAGGAATATAAAATCATCAGTTATATGCCTTTCAATTTGACAAAATTGCTAATTCTGACTTTTTTTCACTCTAACAGCCAAACTCACTCTAATAAAGACTGTTGCAAAGCTTGATAACTAATAGATCTTATATGAATGTATTTTCAGCTTTCTAGTTACTTTGTAATTGTTTTAAGAGCAACACGTATTGAAAAATCTAGTGAAAACTTGTACTTGATATTACAATAAATTCAGGTTTTACAGCCATTTGCATTATTTTTGGAAAAGGGGTTTTCCCAGAATCTATTTTTAGCTCAGAATCTATTTTTGGAATATGAAATATTTTGGAGTAATCAATGTTCTGTTAATTTAGATCTGCTGGGAAGAAGGAAAATTTTGATTGCTTGTGACATCCTAAGCTAGAATGTTCTCCCATTTCCTTTTACCCTTTCTCAAATGGCAAACATGTAATTTTACTTTCTTTGCTTCAAGAACCACACATTTTGAACAATCTAGTTTTGTTACTTTCTTTTAGCTCTATGAACCACAAGCATTGAACAATCTAATCAAAACTTGGATTAAATATTACATGAAATTCAGGCCTGTGGAGCGACTCAAGACCTTCAGGTCTTCTAGTTGATACCATTATTATTCTGCTATAGATCTTCATTATCCCTTCCAAATTGGACCATCTTCAAATTTTGCTGTTTGGGAAAGGATTAACCAAAATAAATCCTGTATATACATCCATTTTTTTGTCGACTTTGTCAAGAGTAGAGTCAGGAAATTATTGCGATTAAGAAAAATGATAACAAGAGGACCAAGATGGTCCTATATCGCTCACCTGAGAGAGCCCTGAGACATACTTTTTAGCAAACCTTTTAATTCTCGGAGGATTTTGAAAAGGAGTCACATGACAATGGTACACACTAAATTTCAAAGCAAAATTTGGGAAAAGATTGTCAAAGATTTTTCACTATATCTGTATTTAAAATCAGGAAACCCACAACATATTGCTGAATTTCCATTTCACATAGACAAATCGAAGCATTTGGAAAGAGGTCATTGGGCTATAATATTTAGAAACTATAGAACTTAAGGTTTGGAAATTCTAAGACAATTCTAAACCTGTTCCCGCTTTTTCAAATCTAGAATAACTCATGGTAGAGCTTATTTTCAAAGCATAATGATAACTTGAACTTTTCTGTTTAACAAAACAATACACAACCTCTATGCACTTTTTTCTGTACAAAATGCAAGAGCCTACAGCATAGGAATAATTTTAATAGTTATTAAACAAGGCAAAAAAGTTATCTTCAGGCCTTAACAACTTGAAAAGATTGTCAAACATTGCCCTCTATCATTTATATGGAACCAACAGTATAGGGGAAATATTCATTGAACAGTAAGGATTTGGTTATGACTAAACCTTTTCTAAAAAACATAAGATGAGTGCAGACATAATTAAAAGCTGCCGTAGATGATAAAACAGGTGTTGATAAAGACTGCATTCATGTATAAAACTGCAAAGAAAATGATGAGGCAAAATGAGAAATCAAGTTATCAACATTTTCTTCTTTTACCATAACAATTTGTACAAGCCTTTTCTGTCGGTGAGGCAAACCTGTTTATGGTAGAGAAAGGGCATAATGCTTTCCCATACAGAAAGGAAATAGACTGTTCCAATTTCAAAGTTCAGAATACAAAATTGACAGCAGTACGAATAGGATTCATTTACAATAAACTAGCATATAAAATATTGAGGTAAAAAGAGAATCAGCATTTTCTTCATTTGACTCATTAATTTCCCAAGCCTTTTCTAATAGGGACCTCAAAACAAGGTCTTTTCAGGAAAGGGTTAAAGTATTTATTTGATCTCTTAAGTACACAAACATATAAGTGCCTCTAACAGCTCCATGCATTCTTTATCAGATATTATGATCTGCATAATCTGATTATAGACTTAAGGATATGATGTGATAAAATCTACCTGGTCAAAACAATTCCTCACTTGAAAATTCCAGAATCCACAACCTAGGGCTTCTTTCCTTGCAATGTAATGATTTTAAGTATTCTGTTAGAGGTTTATGAGATGTAAATTCAGACAAAATTTCAAGACTCTAGGCCAAATAGTCTTTGAGAAAACTGTGTTTCTGTGTGAAACCTTAAACCCAACAACATAGGGCCAATTTTTCTTTAAGCACAACAATTTGAAGTACCAGTATGTTGGTAGAGGGCATTGAGACAATGCTACATACAAAATTTCAAGACTCTAGGCCAAATAGTCTTTGAGAAAACTGTTTTTCTGTGTGAAACCTTAAACCCAACAACATAGGGCCAATTTTTCTTTAAGCACAATAATTTGAAGTATTTTGGTAGAGGGCATTAAGACAATGCTACATACAAATTTTCAAGAATCTAGACCTATTGGTTTGGGAGGAGATTTTTTTGTAATTGTGGACGGACGAACAGACGGACAGACGGACAGACGGACGGACGGACAGACGGACAGACAGACGGACGACGGACATTGACCGATCACAATAGCTCACTCCGAGCACTTCGTGCTCAGGTGAGCTAAAAATATACAGATAGCACTGCTTTCTTCTTTTCACTCAACATTTTCTTTTGCTCTTTATATTTTATTTTATATTGACTGAAATTCCAAATAATATTATGTGTTGATTGTAGCTAGCAGCTTTTTATCCACGTGATCAGTCATCTTATAAATAATATTTAGAAAATTTAGGCAAGGAAGAAAAAAGCTTATGATCAGCATTTTTTCCACTTACCTCGACTTCATCTGTGCTATATCATACAGAAAATATCATTATATTTACATCCATTATGTCATCTGCAGAAGCTGTAAAATTTCTAAACTTTTATCGTGTCTTGTTTGGGAAAGGGCTAAACGTTATGTGAGAAAAGAACAATAATAACTTTTGTAACATAATTTCTAAAATTCTTCCCTTCTGAAATATGTTGCAGAGAACAAAATTGCTTGTCAGGAACATAGTTTTGCTTTGCCTTAATGATTCCCCAAACATATTCTTCATAGGACAACAATGGTGGGTTCTATTTTTTAGAAGGGATTACAATTTCTTACAACTAGGATAAAAAAAAACTTAAGTACATTTTGACACTCAATATGTCGACATCGTATAAGTCGATTTTCTGCGTAAGTCGAAGAGGAAATGTCCCATCATCCTCAATGGATATAAAACATGTAAAACAAAATTATTTCGGAGTAAATATTGCCATTGAAATATAGTAGAAAACAGAAAGAGATATTGTTCGTTTCGAGCTAGTTTCCAGCAATAATTTCTTTCCTTTTCCTGCAATATTTCAATTATAAACGTACGATAAAATGATGACCCATACGAGTTTGACACAAGTTTCAATCTATTGACTGAAATTTAAAATGACACAGATATCAAAATAATATTTGCTAATTCTGAAGAAAATTGTATTTTAAAGCCTGGAAATATAGAGAGAAAGGGAGAAATCACTGATTTTCAGAAATACTGAAAATAGTTTTGCTTTTATGGGTAAAAGTGTTTTGCGGCAAACTTTTCAAGCGAACAAGATATCCAATCTCTAATTTCTTCCATATTCACACGGAAAGGGTTAGTTTTCACGGAAGGGAATGCATTGTGTGTCCGTCCAGGAATTGTCTTGAACACATCACTTTGTATAAGTTGGTTGACAATAGCCTCAACGTCAGCTCTTGAGTCTGCTTCGGTATGCACACCAGAAGCCTCATGTACACCTGTCTGTTTGTCATAGTTTTTTACTATCTTATAAGTTTTGAGAGCACTTCTGCTTACCCTCGATACCGTTTTGTCTGTAAATACGCCCCTATAGCTATGGGCTTCGTCTTTGAAGATTTTGTTGCAATGTTCAATATCAAGGTCGTTCGGATGATTTGTGTCTTTTTTGCCTCTATGGTTTACTGTTCTATTCCATTTCAATCTATGTGCCAATCTTGGAGTCAACAGTATCTTCATCTGACAAATGGTTTCCAGCAATCCAAATGCATATTTAGGACAGTTGTTCTTTTTATTTTTGTAAAGTAAAAATAGGTACTGATTAATCGTCATGAGCCTTTCACCGTCCCCCATCTTAATGGCATCATTGTGATTCAATCTAAGAAGTCCCAGTGTGAGTGTTAGCTTTGTATAATTGTAAATCATGTCTTCGTCTGCTGTGTTGGATTCATCTTCAGAAGTCCAGTCCGAGCTAAACTTTGGATCTCTGTGACCGTGAACTAAGTGTTCATGCTTCCTTAAACGTAAACGACCATTACATAGTTCGTGGCAGTATCGACATTCCATGGTATTTGATTGGTTACCATAATCTGGCAAAGGTGTAATACCTATATCAACCATACGTTCAACAAAACGTCTTGCTTGTTCCAATATGTAGCTTTTCATTTCCACCTTGTTGCCAATTTCACCATCATATTTATTTTGCGTTGGTTCACTGGTTAGACTCATATTAAAATGAACCAAAGCACCGGCAACCAAATATGCCTCTGTAAATTTGTCTGCCATAAGGGCTGATGCGTAATAGTTTCCAGCTGGATCAGACGTTACATTCCTAGAATTTGTCAAGTTTCTAGCTGCATACATGGTACCAATGTCTCTTGATGACAAAGTTGAGTAGAGATTTAGCCAGAATACCTGTAAATATACATATTTATTTGTAATACAGGCCTGTAGGAACGGGGAGGCTGGGGGTGGGCTTAACCTCCTCAAAATTGATCAAAAATGCTAAGCTTTCCTTATTTTTTACACTGAAAATTAATGGAAAGTTCTCCCCCACCCCGCCCCACTCAAAGGGGCTTAGGCCCACCCAAAATGAAATTGTTTCCTGCAGGCATGATTCAGAAAATAGTGACATTACAAAGCATTTAAACCTCCGGTTGAACACACCAATGTGCAAATTAATCGAAACTGGCCATGTCCTTGCACTTGCACAGGCTGGTTTAGATTGATATCAGTCACAAATTCTATTATGTCCCTTTATATTATTTTCATTTTTTCATTATTGAAATGGTAAAAAAGAACAATGTAATGAACATTTTCTACCTTCAAAAATTCAGCCTGATTGTGGAACTCCTCCATTTTAGGTATCAGTCCTTCTAGGCGCAATGATGGTGTTGCATCATCCCTGACAGACATCTGCGCTTGTTTGTGTCTCTCAAATGTCAGATAGTCTCCACCACTTAGGGTCTTCACTGGTACACTGTTTGAACCTTCATCATGTCCCGGGATGTACTTGTGCATAAATTTGCAGATATCGGCCATATCCTCATTTTTGGTTTCATTCTTTTTCAGGACGCCTACATTAATCTGCAATAAGAGCGATAATATGTTGTAAATATCCTTCCAATGCACATGACAAAAGCAAATACTAAAGAAAATGGTGCTATATCACAGCACCATGTTTACTTTTGAACTGTTCTGCTAGTCTTGATTTATTTTGAGCATAAAGGTGTTAAGATATCAAATAATTGATTTTTCCAATATCAGTGCGTTATTCGAATGTTTTTAACATTTATAAGTCATATTCTGTTGATTAGGTTTTAAGAGTAATCTGCACTTTGATATCAAAGAAGATTTTTTAGCTGATGAGCAAGACAGCAAAAACATGACATGCCTATAGCAACATTTACAGGAAAAATATTGCTTACCCTTGTTGTTTTTTTCTGAGTCTGACCCATGTATTGATGGTCGATAAAGTCAGGCAAAACACAGCTATAAGGTGTAAAATATTGTATATATTTGCACCAACATTTTGCCGTTAGGAATGCAAAATTTTCTAACATCATTTCATGTTCGTTTCTTCCCGGAATCAGTTCAGAAAAAGAAGCCCTCTTTGCATCCTGTATTGGCTTGGAATTGTCCAAATCATTTCCATCAACTCTGTGAAGATATGCACAAATTTGGAACATATGTTGGTCTTTATTCTGGTTTGACATTGTCATTTGTCGTACTTTTGTGCGCATATCGACATTATCTCCAACAAAGTAAAATCCAGGATGCATTTTCTTCCTGCATTCTTCAAGTTCTTTTTGTACACTAGCTTGTTCCAAAATCAAATCATTGGAATTCATTCCTGCACTATTGAGTAGCTGGATTGTGTCTTGTATATAATCAAGTTGTATGGTGAGCTCCTGCTCAAGGTCGTAATCACCCCTGACCTGTTCTTGCCAGATTGTGAGGTCGTCATCCCATTGATCAGCGATCTTGTTGGTTTGATCAATGGCTGTCTTGTATGTCTGACAATCTGCTGTTGCATGTAGCCTATTGAATGCTGACTTTTTTAATCCACCTTTTAGTAATATCAAATTATTAACACTTTGAAGGGCTTTCATGTCTCGGTTATATAGATTCAGGATCTTACATCCTGCTGAAATTTGCCCATGAATAAGTTTCTTTTCAGTTTTTGATTTGTTTCTGTTTTGAGTAAGACGGTTGACACTAGTACTTGTCAGAAACTTATGGAACAATGGCGCCTTTTCCTTCCACTCCTCTTCAACACTAGTAAATGAAAAACTCATAAGACTTTGTGTGTCGCTATGGCGTAATATGCTGTCAGTTTTAGGTAGACACAGGTTTCGAACTTCCCCTTGTAAAGATGTAAATATGAATGTTTTGACACACTCTACAAGGTTCGGAAGCTTTAAAACCTCCTGCTCTATTTCAGCATCCGTGCTGTACATGAGCGCCTGTAAAAGGTTTTCATACTTTGGATCCACCGCCTTAGTCTGTATACCAAGTCCATCCTGAAATAAATGGAGAATTATATTTTATTTAGTTCATAAACTTACGCACAGTTTGCATTTCCCTTCCTTTATCTAAATATTTTTATGCTCCCCGAAAAAATTTCGGGGGAGCATATAGTCACCATGCTGTCCGTTCGTCCGTGTGTGCGTCCGTCCGTCCGTCTGTGTGTCCATCCGTCCACAGCCATATCTCAGCAACCCTTGGACCAAATTCAATGAAACTTCACATGTGAACTCCCTGTGATAATTCCTAGGGACCTTTAACTCCGTTTCTTAATTTGAGGCTGCGTCATGGAAAAAGGGGTCTAAATGTAAAAATTAGATTTCCTCTAATTTCTCTTCATCCAATGGAAAGAATTTAATGAAATTTTGTGCTTATGTGATAAATGAGATGTTCTAGACCATATTCTATAAATAATGTGTGTACAAAAATCTATCATGGGAAAAGGGGGCTTAATGTATGACAGTTTTTATTTTGTGACAAACACTTATTCGGGGAGCATAATCCGTCTATGGCGGCTCTTGTTTTGTTTTGTAAGGTATCTTAACTCTTTCTCAAGTTTAAGTTCTGGCCCCGGTTTCTCGAAAAAAATTAAGCACATAGTTCAATGGAATGCTCTCCAACGTTGAAGGGTTACATTCGATTGAAGTTCATGTTGATTTCTTGTGATTTGATTACGGTGCTCGGATTTGAGTCTGAGAACGTACTTAAGTTTTTTCGAGAAACCGGGGCCTGATTTTGATGTTTTTATAAGATAATAATTTAGAAATTAACCTAATTCTTGTCGTCTGCAACAATTTTTAATTAGGACAAGTTTAAAATGTCTTTGTTAAGAAAAAGATTACCAAGTAACATTCAATGTTTGGAAGTCTCAAATCAGAATCAAAATTTAATTATCTATGTACATGTAGTAATATTAATGGTAACACAAATAACTTTTTAGCATGTTTTGATTTAATTGATTTATATCCTCTAAAACCTTTCCCAAACAAGGCCTGAATTTGACGTCCTTTATAGTTAAGTTTATGGAAAACATTGAGACAAAAGAAGAAAATGCTGATAACCAGCATTTTCTCATCTTGTTTCAATATTTTCTGTGTTAGGCCTATATATCTTAACAAATCCCATCTCTATCAAAATCCGTTTTGTCATCATTCTGTCATAGCTTTTTAATCAGAAAACTCCAAAATTTCACCATTTCTTCATTCTGGACTGGACCTTAATTAACCATTTTCCAAAGAACACACTTTTAAGGTGGTCCATTATGAAAGTTGATGCAGACGACACAACATAATCATATTGTTTGGGTACAATGTACCTTAGAAAATATTTAGACCAGCACTTTCTTCTTTTGTTTCAATGTTTTCCCAAACCCTTTATATCAGGGATTTACAGCAGTAATTTAGATCTGCCATTTTCAATTAATAAGCCACTGAAAAAACAACTTACCCCTAAAATGTACCTAGGCTGGTCGTCTCTGAAAATGTCACTGCTGGTGCTAGATGATGCTTGGTCTGTGAAAAGAGCTTTTCTCTTATTACTGCCAGTGTTTTCATCTGAAAGTCGCTTTGTTGATTTATAACCGTGACTAACTTTCAATTTATTCCTTGATTCCTTATAAGTATTTTGAAACTGTGAAAGATGATTATCAATGGTTGCCAACCTGCGTTGGCAGCTTCTGCAAACAATATCACTGTGTTCATTTTCTGTGATTTTGATTTGTAAAAGTTTTTCAATTAGGAAATATTCTTCAGATTTCACACCTCTTTGAACCAAAAGCTTCTTCTCTTTCGGGTATCTGTCACCACATAAAACACACACATTTTGCTTTGTAGATGGTGTAAGTTTGATTTTCACTTCTACTTTTGTGGGAGTTTTTAATTCTGACTCCATGTTGATATTTTCAGACATAACAAAATATGGAATTGCAAAACACAATAATCTACAGGTAACACAAGATATAGTACTTAATCCAATCAAAGAAACTGTATAGGGTCCGACTATTAAATGGAAAGGCTTGTAGCAAAGAAATCCCTTTTATTCATTTCTTGCTAATCTGAAGAAAGCCACTCATAGTAACCATAACAAATTGATTTCAATGATAACCGTTAGAGATAAAGATAAGTGGATGTTTTATTAGCCTTTGATTGATGAGAGATAGCATCTATTTGTAGGGGCTGGGGTGTCATGTTTCACTGGCCTTTACCGATTACACTAGTCGTTTCTGTTAGCAATAAATACCTTGGACTTGGATTATAGAGGCAAGTCTCAAACAGAATAATGCACCCATTTACAAATAACGCAAACAGAAACGACTAGGGCTAGTCTATCCTGAACATGAAAAATGACGAAGTTCAACACCCCATAAAGTCGTTCAAAAAGCTCCGACCTTAATTCCTGATATTTCCATTGGACGTGCTAAAACAGATGAAACGGATAGGGTCTCTTCTCTTTCCCCACGAGAACATGAAAACAATGGCTGAAATGAACAGTTTGTTCCCAGATGTGATTAAGTCATTGAGAAGCGTAGATCAACTTGGTATTTGTTTATCTTGGTCAATGAAGGTCGGCTCTCGATGGAAAACATTGCATTTCATTTATTTATGGATGTGTGTAAGTTACCCTGTCTTGGGAGTACTTCAATGCGTTTTACTCCAATAGTCAAACGGGTTTGGCGAATAGAATATTGTCTTTTTCATTGCAAATGGTTACATTTTATGAGTGGGCCCAAAAAATCTTGGTCAGAAAATTGTCAGTCCTGAAGAAGAAGTTCATTACGTATGAAAATTCCAAAATGAATTTTGCAGTTCCAGAATTCTATTTTCAAGACTTTTTTTACTTCAGTCGAACAAGACGAAAAAAGGCCCAAATGTTTATGAAACAAATTTATAATTTATGTTTTGTTGATTGAATCCTTTATTTTGGGTAAAATCAGAATTTTCAATGAGGGGTCAATTTGAAAACAAGAGGACCATGATGGTCCTAAATCGCTCACCTGAATCAAGATGACAAGAGTGATAATGGCAATTTTGTCAAATTCAAAGGCATGAAACTTATAAGGACTTTCTGTTTGGAAACAATTAAGAAATAATTTTGTTCCAATCGATCCTGTAAGGTTGGGTATGAATTAGCACAATTGTTGAGTTAGTAAATTTTCAACAATTATTTCATGATTTCGCAATATACAACATAGGGCTAATTTTCAAAGCATACTGATCTGTTAGAGAATGATCATTTATGATAGGCTCAATTAACAAGATTTTGTCTGTGATTGATAGAATTTAGTGAAAGATTACCATTTGATAAGCTAAAGCTAATCCCTTATTTGTTTACATAAGATAAACATGGGGCCAGCCTGAGAGCAACAGATAAGGAAAATAGAAAATTGGCCCAATGGTTTATTTTTAAAGAATTTTCTTATGATTTCTCTAAGTCTGATAAGCCCTTCCTCCCTGCCATGCCCACATTTTTTGACCAATGGAAAAATTTGTGAACACATTTTGAAAAGAGTAACTCAAAGAACATTCCAGTAAAGTCTGGTTCAATTGGGCACAATGGTTGATTTTTAAAGAATTTTCTTATGATTTCTTTAAGTCCGATAAGCCCCTTCCTCCCTGCCACACCCACATTTTTTGACGAATCAAAAATCCGTGAAAAAGTTTTGAGAAGGGTCACTCAAGGAACCTTCCAGCAAAGTCTGCTTCAATTGGGCACAGTGGTTGATTTTTAAAGAATTTTCTTATGATTTCTCTAAGTCTAATAAACCCCTTTCTCCCTGCCACAGTCACAGTTTTTTACAAATGAAAAAAACTGTGAACAAATTTTGAAAAGAGAGACTCAAAGAACATTCCTGCAAAGTCTGCTTAAAATTGGCCCATTGGTTGATTTTTAAAGAATTTTCTTATGATTTCTCCAAGTCTGATAAGCCCCTTTCTCCCTGCCAAGGCCACAATTTTTTTACAAACAAAAAGATTTGTGGTCAAATTTTGAAAAGAATGACTCAAGGCACATTCCTGCAAGGTCTGGTTCAAATTGGCCCAATGGTTGATTTTTAAAGAATTTTCTTGTGATTTCTCTAAGTCTAATAAGCCCATTTATCCCTGCCACGGCCATCTTTTTTTTTTCAAATGTAAAATTTCTGAACAAATTTTGAAAAGAATGACTTAAGGCACATTCCTGCCAAGTATGGTTCAAATTGGCCCAATGGTTGATTTTTAAAGAATTTTCTTCTGATTTCTCCAAGTCTGATAAGCCCCTTTTTCCCTGCCACGGCCACAATTTTTGACAAATGAAAAAAATTGTGAACAAATTTTGACAAGAATGAATCAAGGCACATTCCTGCAAAGTATGGTTCAAATTGGCCCAATGGTTGATTTTTAAAGAATTTTCTAATGATTTCTCTAAGTCTAATAAGCCCCTTTCTCCCTGCCACGGCCACATTTTTTGACAAATATAAAAATTTGTGAACAAATTTTGAAAAGAGTGACTCAAGGAATATTCCTGCCGAGTTTGGTTCAATTGGGCCCAATGCTTGATTTTTAAAGAATTTTCTTATGATTTCTAGTCTGATAAGCCCCTTTCTCCCTGCCACGCCCACATTTTTTGAAAAATCAAAAATTCACGAACAAGTTTTGAAAAGTATCACACAAGGAACATTCCTGCCAAGTTTGGTCAAAATTGGTCCAATGGTTTAGGAGGAGAAGATGTTGAAAGAAATTGTGAACGGACGGACGGACGGACGGACAGACGGATGGACGGACGGACGGACGGACAGACGGACGGACGACGGACAAAAAGCGACCACAATAGCTCACCTTGAGCACTTCGTGCTCAGGTGAGCTAAAAAAAAAAAACAAGAGCCGTCATAGACGGATTATGCTCCCCGAATAAGTGTTTGTCACAAAATAAAAATCATCATACATTAAGCCCCCTTTTCCCATGACAGATTTTTTGTACACACATTATTTATATAATATGGTGTAGAACATCTCATTTCCAGCAAAGTCTGCTTCAATTGGGCACAATGGTTGATTTTCTTATGATTTCTCTAAGTCTAATAAACCCCTTTCTCCCTGCCACAGTCACAGTTTTTTACAAATGAAAAAAACTGTGAACAAATTTTGAAAAGAGAGACTCAAAGAACATTCCTGCAAAGTCTGCTTAAAATTGGTTGATTTTTAAAGAATTTTCTTATGATTTCTCCAAGTCTGATAAGCCCTTTTCTCCCTGCCAAGGCCACAACTTTTTACAAATAAAAAAGATTTGTGGTCAAATTTTGAAAAGAATGACTCAAGGCACATTCCTGCAAGGTCTGGTTCAAATTGGCCCAATGGTTGATTTTTAAAGAATTTTCTTATGATTTCTCTAAGTCTAAAAAGCCCCTTTATCCCTGCCACGGCCATGTTTTTTTTTTCAAATGTAAAATTTCTGAACAAATTTTGAAAAGAATGACTCAAGGCACATTCCTGCAAGGTCTGGTTCAAATTGGCCCAATGGTTGATTTTTAAAGAATTTTCTTATGATTTCTCTAAATCTAATAAACCCCTTTATCCCTGCCACGGCCAAGTTTTTTTTTCAAATGTAAAATTTCTGAACAAATTTTGAAAAGAATGACTTAAGGCACATTCCTGCCAAGTATGGTTCAAATTGGCCCAATGGTTGATTTTTAAAGAATTTTCTTATGATTTCTCTAAGTCTAATAAGCCCCTTTATCCCTGCCACGGCCATGTTTTTTTTTCAAATGTAAAATTTCTGAACAAATTTTGAAAAGAATGACTCAAGGCACATTCCTGCAAATTCTGGTTCAAATTGGCCCAATGGTTGATTTTTAAAGAATTTTCTTATGATTTCTCTAAGTCCAATAAGCCCCTTTATCCCTGCCACGGCCAAGTTTTTTTTTCAAATGTAAAATTTCTGAACAAATTTTGACAAGAATGACTCAAGGCACATTCCTGCAAAGTATGGTTCAAATTGGCCCAATGGTTGATTTTTAAAGAATTTTCTAATGATTTCTCTAAGTCTAATAAGCCCCTTTCTCCCTGCCACGGCCACATTTTTTGACAAATATAAAAATTTGTGAACAAATTTTGAAAAGAGTGACTCAAGGAATATTCCTGCCGAGTTTGGTTCAATTGGGCCCAATGGTTGATTTTTAAAGAATTTTCTTATGATTTCTAGTCTGATAAGCCCCTTTCTGCCTGCCACGCCAACATTTTTTGACAAATCAAAAATTCACGAACAAGTTTTGAAAAGTATTACACAAGGAACATTCCTGCCAAGTTTGGTCAAAATTGGTCCAATGGTTTAGGAGGAGAAGATGTTGAAAGAAATTGTGAACGGACGGACGGACGGACGGACAGACGGACGGACAGATGGACGGACGGACAGACGGACGGACGACGGACAAAAAGCCACCACAATAGCTCACCTTGAGCACTTCGTGCTCAGGTGAGCTAACAAGATACATTTCGATCAATAATTATCATACTCCATGAGTTGAAATCATTTCATTAATTACAAGAATTGTGTGTAATAAGGTTCAATTAAAACAGTTACAAAGAAAAATTCAAAGCCAGAGCCGAAATTTCGAATCTACAAATCAAATGAACGGATGAACAAGAAATTTGCCGTTGCACTTAACATGGCTTCAAAATGACGGTTATCGTATGTCTTGTTTGATATTTTGTGATGGTATTCCATGTGATTATCATTTCCGTCAGATGTTTATTCAATCACAAATAACAAAAATGTCTTCCGAATATTAAATCAAACATACATTGAACTGTTTAAGGCTTAGGTGAATGAAGAAAAGAGAAAACATATTTCCTTAACTTTTGTTTTCGTTTACTTTGAGGATGGCGGCGTTTTCATCTAGGGAGAGATCTGAGTTTTCTAAGACCAAAGTATTTGAGGGAGATAAAACAGATGTGCAGATGATCTGCTATCTGTTAGAGCTAGTTCGCCCTATACAACATACCAAGTCTACACCGTTCACAATTTGTTGTGAAAATAATAACTACACCGTACAGATAACACAGAAACTGCACCGTTGTGTCTGTATATTTTCACTGTGACTACACCGTTGTTTGGCCATTTAGTAAACACAGCGTTTGTGGTCATTCTAGAAATTTGTGTGTAAAATAACGGTAACCATAGAAAAGAGCATGTTTAAAACATCCAAGTTAGAGCAATAGTTTGTTCCCTAGTTCGCTGTTTACTATGTAATCATTCTGAAAAGACTAACTTTCTCGCTTCGAAAAAAGTTTTCCTAGTTGGGCTGTGTTTGCACAACGACTGAGAACGATAGGACAACACTGGTACTTGGCTATATAGCACCGTGAATAGGAATACATTTCTCCTGTACAACGATATCAGGATCAAGACAAGATACGGCCATTTAAGGAAATTATCGACGAAAAACTAAGACACCTACCTCTAACGATTTTCTACCGACGCCATCTTTGATTGACCACTCAAAACTTCCGTACAAACTACACAAATCTAACGTACAACTTACAACACAGTGAATATGTCGATGCTTTTCACACAAAACCTCGTATTTACAGTTTTAAACAACATGTAATCAGGCCCGTAGGCTCAGGGGGGCTAGGGGGGCTGAGCCACCCAAAAGATGGCCAAAAATGCCAAATTTTCTTAATGTTACACTGAAAATTTTGCGAAAATCCAAATTAGCCCCCCCAATATTCAGGAGAAGGGCTTTAATAGCCCCCAATATAAAATTGCTTCCTACGGGCCTGATAGTTACAACGTTTCGAAATAAAAGAAGCTATCTTTTCTACAAAATAATTGATTTCAATAGCAATATCCTCGATTTTGTGGATGATTTTTAAAGGACGATTTTACAAAGTATCAACAACATAGTATATTATGTAAAATGATCATTTAATGTAATCTTTATGTTAAATAAGTATCCACAACATATGATTTTGTGGTAAAATAAAAATGAAATAATCAATTTAAGTTGTGGTGTTTTTCCTGTACGATCTCCGGGGAGAGAAATATAACATGTTTATTAGAGAAGACTGACGGCCTTCCAACAAATACAATAATACTCGACAGACATATTAAATATTTAAACGCTGTGCTTCTTTTCTCCCCGTCCCAAGGGACTCGAGGTACATAACTGAAACCAGTGAACTGAACATATAATGTGGGCAAATTGTCCTGGTAAATACAGAACTTACATAGGACAGCAACCAAAGGGGGTTTATTGAGAGTTTGTGTCCATATAGATCTTGACTTGTTTAATTGTTGTTGCTGCTGCTGTTGTTGTTGTCGTCGTTGTTGATATTGTTGTTTGTGGCGGTGGTGGTTGGTGGTGGTGGCTTTTTGACTCCCTCACAAGAAAAGGCTTGGGAAAACATTGTGGAAAATGAAGAAAATGCTTGTGACAAGCAATTTCTTCCTTTTCCACAATGTTTTCTAACTCAAAATGGAGAGATTTTTAAAATTTCATCAACTTGAAATTGTCGTCCGCAACACCTTTCAAATTGGAACAGTCAAAAATTCTGCCGTCTGGTAATGTGTTAAATCACTTTGCACAAGCAAATTGAATGGCTTATTCGTCCCTTTGGCGAGTATCATCAGTCCTAGACTAGGGCTGTGAAGGCGCTGTCTCAAGTCTTACTCAATGCGTGGATTTGACTCTAACTAAAGGTCTTTGGACAAGATTAAAATTGTAGGCCTATCAGGTTTTGCTTACAATTTGATCAATACCGTTTGTGTTATTAAAGTAGAATTATGTGAAACAATTGTAAGACATAATGTCAACATCTTCAATTCCAAGTTTTTTTTCCTTTTCTTAGAGAGAAAATATATAGATCTGCACAAAGGTGCTCACTTTTACCAAGAACATTCGTTACAATTTATTTCCTGTACGTGAGAATCAAATATGCGTGAAAATAACACTACTTCCTGTACCAGCAAGAGTAATAAACCCAAATAAAGTCGGTGAAATATGTCCTTTCCCGGCAGTAATTCTCAATTTCCCATCCTCGGACCGTTTTAATTGTAATGTAACTGTCGACCATTCCTTAAATCATGATAAAACTGAGGGCGTGAAAGATGGACCAGAACACTGTTTGTTTATGGTGAATTTGTTCAATATGTAGCATGTGGTTCGGTAGATGAATAAGAAAGCATGTTGAAAGCAAAGTGAAAATTCGACGAGAAATAAGCAAGAAACAAGAACCAGACATATTGTCTATTTTGCTAAACTGTGCATTGGGCCAATGTAGTGCAAAATACAACTGAATTTAGATCGTGTGGTTTTCACCAGTATAATTGTAAATACATCTCGCCTTTTTTTTTTTTTTTTATTCAATTTCAAAAATTGACTGAAAACTTAGGAAATAATGCTGGATACAACATAATGGTACCTACGGCGCTAAATAAAACGCGGAAAAAACATAGATGAAATCGCAAGCTTATCCCGCGCTGCTACTTTGCTTAAATATTTTGATGTCAGCAGAACCTTAAGATCTTGTGAACAAGAGGTAGAGCGTCGCCTTCACGATCAAGAGGTTCAGAGCTCGATACCCGACAGCGGAGGCTGCTCTTGGCTTCTCATTGACCCACACATTCGGTGCGAGTATAGACTAGTTTATCATAGGAAGCAGAATCGAGTGGAAATTCTAAAATAAGTCTTGTGAGAAAAGGAAGAAAACTCGCGTTCTTTGAATCGTCAATTTTGACAACTATTACCAGTATCTTAGGCAAACGTAATGTAAACGATAAATCATCATAAAAGAAAACTTTCATCAAAAACTTGTGAGCTATTTTCGAGACATTTTTAATTAATTTTATCTAATTACATATCCCGCATAGGACAATTAAGATAAATCACCATGAAATTACACAACTAAAACAATCGCACGTGCAGTTTAAAAACAGGTGCATTGCTACAAGATCTCTACCCTAGAAACATATTGGGTCTAGTATATCTTCTTTGTTTAAATGGATTTCAAGATGACATAGTGGTACCAAGTTTCACTTTCTATCGAAGGTCTATTTTCCAAAAGAAAGTGTGCACTTTTAAATTTTGAATATCTCGAAAAGTGTACTGTCTACCGTCAGGAAATTTTGTTTGACACATCTCAAGACTATTGACAAACGATAATATATTGATAAAGAAATCACATAGCACGCACGAAGTTTCGGCTTGGTTGCGATTCTGCATTTTTAGCGTTTTACGTATGCCTCACGTGCTGGATGAGTTATCGATCTGAAATTACATTCACTGAAATCCTTTTGGCATAGCTTAACATAAAATCACATTTTCATTACATTTGTACATAACGCATTAGCGTGAAACGAATTACACTTAACGTCGGTGAACAAGACACAACCTGGTGAACACAAAAGCCCTCAACAAATTTGAATTTGTACGATATTTATGTTCTAATAGCAAGTGTTCATTTGAATAGCATATTCAAGGCATACAAATTTGTTGTAAAACGTTGTTGCACCGTTCGACGACAATTTATTAAACTACTAACGTAGTAATTACTAACGTTGACGCATACGTTTAACGTCTACACGAAAGTTAAAACTTTTGCTTGGAGGTGGCTTTAAAGGGGCTAGTAAAACCCTACAACGGCATATCAGCGTGTAACTCTCTTCACAGAAGAAGATGTAAGGAGTGCAGATCTCAACACCATCAACATCATAACGATCTGACTGCGTGTATGCAGTATAAGCAAATTCTATCTGTTTTCATGCCAATATTCTTTAAGGTCTAATCTGACGTATGATATCACTTTTACTCTCTAAATTACCACAAACTTTTTTAAAAAATTAATGTAAAAGCAAAAAGCGCAAGTGCACACTTTCTTTTGGAACTGAGTACATTTTCAGCAAAGGTTATTAGAAAACGAAAGGCGTGGGTAGGTGAAGTTAGATAGATACTTAGCATAGAACAAATTAATGAGCTTGACAGAACTGATCAACACATAAAGGTTGACCAATCCATACGATATGTCTTGGATTTTGAAATGTTTGCATGTTCGAAAACATAGCATTGGTGCCTTCAAGACTTTGAGACAAGTTCAAAATTCTCTAAACTCCGTTCATGTCTACCAGAAAGAAGTGATTAACAAAAGTAACATATAGAAAGGAAGACAAGATTCTAGGTTCAGAAAATCATCATCGAGCCAAAGTTTTGTCAAAAGCTGTTTAGGATAACATAAAATTAAACCATTTCCACACACAGTGATTTTTCAAGCCACACGAGCTTTGGAAAACATTGCGGAAATCTAAGAAGATTTTCTTCATTTCATTCAATGCTTTTTACCAAGAGACACCAAAGATACTTTTCAATTGACATTGCATTCTTCAGCATCATTTAATTCAGAAAAGCCTAAAATTTGTCGTTTGGGGCAGGAATAAAGATTACTGCAAATGTTTTGAAGGTAAAAAGTACATGACAGATGTCTTTGACATTTTACGTGTATATTTCATGTCACATGTGATAATAACAATCATCATTACCGACAAGACTTCAGAAATTCCCCACTTTCGACTCATTTTCTAGTTTTCTAATCAGTATTTCGGGAGAAAAAGGACTCGTTTCTATACCGTAATCTCCCAATTTCTGTCACAACAATGTATTTTCGCTAACTCGAACTCGTTAACATTTGGTTCAGAAAATTTATTTTTAGAAAATTCTCTGTAGATAAAGTAGGATTAAAATTTTGAAATGACAAAATCCAAAAGTCAGGGTTAATCATTCCCCACTAAATCTTTTCCAAACGACGCAGTTATAGATTTTTATACATGAAAATTATTACTAAAAATAGTCACAGATCGACATTATCAAAAAGAGGCTCCCTAAATATGTGGAGAAAACAATGACGAAGCACGTGCATTCAATATACAGAGTTTTGATCAAAATTTTCGATGACAAATTCAATGCTACAGGAAAAAGGAATTTACAATTTATACCATATAAATCACTGTAAGGGTTGAGAACATTTTCATTCGAAGACAAAGTTGTCATTTTGTCGATTGCTAAATGGACCACCAATCATGACATGGGGGAATAGGGGATACCTTGACCCAAACATGGTGGAGATGCAAACACATACGATATCTGTGCATGTATGGCGGATAGGACTGATTGAGATGTCGACAGTCTGTCCGTTTACGCACGATCAGGCCTGACTATGTTTTGGGCACTCATTAGAAGACTTCAATGTTGTCCCAAATCACGCAGGTTGGTCATTTTTATCAATTCTTTCACCTACCACAGAGCTACAGATAGCAGCGGGTGGCGACTTTTTGAAATTACGATATAATTCATATGATTCGTATAATTCATCGAACCTTATGGTGTGCGTACTCTTTGGAATCGTCTCATCGAGACGATTCCAATGGGTACACACAACATAAGGTTTGATATTCAAATAACAAAATAAAAATGATTTTACCGCCTCTTATATGTTGCTCAGACTAAAGGACACTTACTGATATACAATTCGTGGATTCTTGGCATGTTATATCCTTGTCACTCTTGTTGGTAAACTGAAAATACAAACAAAAATCATGATTAGAAATCAACCCTTTCCCAAAAAACAAAGCAATAGGATGTCTGCGACGTATCCAGGACTTCTGAGAGGAGGTTCAAGTATACAAATAGGGGGGGCGGGGGGTATTTTGCTATTATAACCCAATTTTGACAGAAATTCTATTATATGAAAATGAAATACTCTGGCAACAGGGGTGGGGGTCGGTTGAACCCCCTCTGAATCCGCCACTCGTTGTTCCCACTTGAAAGCGGTGGACGGACGTTTTGGCCACAATATTTTACAAGGTAGGACCTTTTGGCCAAAAATTTTTTCTAGGGAAAAAAGGAATTGAAAAAATTAAATTTATTTCATAGTTGTAGTTTTAGACATTTTGATGATAAAATTGATATACAAGTTCATTATGAAGAAAAAAATAATAACAAATGGTCTCAAATATTGATATTCCATTTCAATTTATATTTGGCCAAGAGGTTCTATCTTGAAATATTTTGTGGCCAAAACGTCCTGGCCAAAACATCCTGGCCAAAACGTCCGTGGCCAAAACGTCCTACATTCCTTGAAAGCTACTGAAGACAACAACAATTGGTCGACTCATTTTGTTTATTGAAGAGATATAGGTACCGATAAATGACTTGGCAGTGCATCTCTATCTTTCAGCTATGGCAGCTCTAGCTATTAGCTAGAGATGCTGTGACAGGTCATTTTTCGAGAGCTATATAGTCTAAATCTTCATGAGTTTTTTCTATATTTTTGTTTCGCTTTGCCGATGTTTTTATATGTTCAAACTTTAGCACTTTTTGCGAGAATTTTGTCAAGTTTTCATGATCCGGTCTAATATTGAACTACAACGTATGTGTGTTCCCACAATACACAAAGACCCCGTCAGAAGCATATGTTGAAGGCTTATCAGCTCTGTACTTTTATTGACAAGATAAATAACACGTGCATAATTAATCCTTAATCTCGAATCATGCATCTATTTTTGGATTTGTACCAAAAGTTTATCTATGGCATCTGTGCTTATTATTTTCCTACATACACATTCTGAATAGTCATTGTTTATGTACAATTGCTCGCAGAGTTTGAAAAAAGGGAACATTGTGATAAATATATTTTTAGATCTTAAAAATGTTCAAATAATAATTTTGTAACATGGAACACCTTTGAAGTCCGGACGACTAAATTTCGATTAACAGATTTGACTTGGCCAGTGTCAACCAGATGTTACATTTGTAAAGTGAACATTTTACTATAATATTAAGATACATGAAATTATTTTAGAGTGAAAAGTTTCGAACCTAGTCAGTCGACATACACTGACTAGCGTCGATACTGGTATTTTTCGCACTTCCCAAAAGGAAAACATGTCAATATTCAGATAAAAGGAGAAAATGCTTGTCATCTTTTTCATCTATTTGTTCCCGAGCTTCTTCTATTGGAGACGTTAAAACATTGTCTTGTTTTGGAAACCATTAGACAATTGAACCAACATGTAGCTTTAAATCTATCAAGCAGTTAAAAAAAGAAGTGTAACGGGATGGTTGCGTTTAATTTGCAAAATTGTTTCAAGAAAAGTGAAAACAAAACGACTCGGTTTTTTGCAACAATTTAGACCGAAGATACCGGTGGTTTATCCATTTTCTGGCGGTAAATTGGACTCTAGTTTCTAAACACAATTTGTTAAAACGCCATTTTCTGCCTTTAATTAGACTTAATTAGGTAGAACAGTAAGCTCCTCAATAGGTTTTTCTTGAAATCTAATTAAACACGGGGCTCAATGACAGATTATCCCCAAGTTTTGTTGCAAGACAGAGGCTTTTTATCCTTTCCCAAAGAATATTCGGTTTTCACGACCATAGGACATTTCGTAATTTGGGGGGAAACATTAAGGAAAAAGAAGAAATTGCTGATAATCAGCAATTTCTCCTTTTCCTTTAATATTTTATTTTCTGTGACGAAGACATGTTCTACTTTTGACATAATTTTTAATGCCTGCCTTTACTTTGAAATTAGAACGTTTTAAATTGTGCCGTAAGGATTAACATCATATTACAAAGGAAATTAAAAAGCCTAGGCGTATTTTCAACGCATAGGGCGCAATTTTTCTTTTATGTAAACTACAACATAGTGTAACTTCTACAATACAGTTTAAAAAAATAAAGGGTTATGAAAGAGGAGAGAAGAATCTCCAAGTTTAAAAAAGATCTTGAAGGAAAGGAAGAAATGCTGGCTTTCAACATTTTCTTCCTTTCCTGCAAGATGTTCTAGACCCAATATTGGTGGGTTGTTCAAAGTAAGTCAGTGTTTGGGAAATGGTTAATGTCGAGTACCACTATTTTGCGGAATTCGAACTTTTCCGACTTAGCTATCGGGACTCGGTTACTAAGTCTAGACGGCATAGTCGTAAATGTGGGTGGGGTAAGGGTAGGCTGGTGCATGGTTATGAAAAGCAGCATATCGTCGCTTTTCGGCAAAAAAACCTTGTAACTGCAGCTTGTTTAAAGCTGTAGTTACCAGGTTTTTGAAAAAAAGATGCATAAAGTAGCGAGGCGGCAAAATACTGTAACCTACGCTTTGATACATATTGGTTACGACTGTTTTGCTTGCAAAATTGTAAATTGTGTCGGCAATGAAAAACAGATTGAAAGCAGCATAAAATTGAGAGGCAACCAAAATGGCGTAACTACAGATTAGTTGATCTTTCTCAAACAAAAACATTTTGAACTTGTCCAAATTCAAAAGAGTTGCAGAAAAAAGATGTAATGTGAGCGATATCTTGAAATTTTGACCACATGAAAACATTATAAAATAAAAAGAATGGCCATCCGTATTTTCTTCATTTTCCTTCAATTTATCCTAAACATATTCTGTTTTGGAAAAGGCAATGCCCTTGTGTTGCATTGAGAAAACTTTTAAGCTGCAACTTTGACGAATACGATCAAAAGCGTCGTAAAAGAGACGAAGCTGTCAGTTTACCAGTTCAGAAAAGTTTCTTATTTGGCATCCCTTATCAATAGCGGTAAACGAAAAGGACAAAATGCTTATGGCCAGTTTTTTCCTTGTTTGTTTTTTCTCTCTCATTCAATACAGTTCGTGCTAAAAGATGCAGATTCTGAACTTTTTGGTTATATCTATTCTCAATTTTGTCGTTGCTTGAGAGCGTTAGATAAGCAGCAGTTACAGCTGTCTGGTTCCCCTCGTAGATACGCGTGTCTCTCATTAATCCAATTATTTAGGTTTATGTTAATTAATACTCATTAACCCTTTCCCAAACAGCAAAATTTTAGGGTGATCCACTTCAAAAACTGCCACAAATGACAAAATGAAAGTTATTAAAGATAAAATATGGCATAGAAAATATTGAGACAAAAGGAGAAACTGCTGGTTATCAGCAGTTTCTTCTTTTGTTTCAATGTTTTCCCAAGCCTATTCTCTTAGGGATGTCAAAACCAGGTCTTGTTTGGGAAAGGGTTAATCCAATTATTTAGGTTTATGTTAATTAATACCCATTAACACTGTAGTAAGAGATATGATAAAGCTACCATGGAGAAAATAATCATTAACATTACTACAGACTGTTTGTATTTATGGGTTATTATTAATTTATGATAATCCAGTACCCGCACGATAAGCCTAACCCACCCAAAACTTACTTGGAGATATCTAAACTTTTCCCACATGCTACTGAATTTTATGCTTGCTTAACCCATTACCAGATGACAATTTTTAGTGGTCTAAATTCAAAGAATTTGCAGACAACAATTCATTGCGGGAAATGAAGAAACTGATCGTCACAACCAATTTCTTCATTTTACACGATGTTTTCCAAAACATTTATCTCACAGGGGTCAAAAGGCGTCATCACGTGGGAATGGGTTTTCAATCAAATTCTCGGCAGATGACAAAATATACTATATATATGTGACCCGTCACGCTAAAAGGGACCTTATCCGAATTCCAAAAATCCAAATGTTGACAAACTTTTCAGACTCAGCACAGGTCAACCAGATCCCGTACGCAAAAAATGAACATATAGTTAGATAGGGAAAACATTCCGGATTTAGAAAATTACATAAAGTGAAAAGTGTCGGCCTAGTCTGGCTGCGCGGACTGCGCAGACAGGCTAGGGTCGATATTTTTCACACAACCGATAAGGTCCCTTTTAGCGTGACGCGTCACATATGCATATTGTTACTACAAGCAGAAATGGATATGTTTTAGTTGCGGAAACATTGAAAGAAAATGAGAAAATGCTGGTTACGGCATTCTCTTCTCTCCTCTAAAATGTTTTCCAAATACCGATATCTTTCCTTAGAGTCGTCAAAAAAATGTCATTGGTTTGGAAATGGTTTACAACCTCTAAATAGTCAAACATAGCAATTTACGCAGACTGGCGAAAAAAAAAATCATTACCAGATTGGACAAATTTAGCCTCGTCAAAGTTCAAAGATGTTTTAGATGACAATATCACGTGAATTAAATTTTAGGGGTAAAACGTTGTTGTAAATGAAGACATTGCTATTCACTCGACAGAGACGAAAGTACTATTATAACTAGAAAATGTCTTCATCTAGGTTGAGTTAAAAACATTTAAAGAAACGAGTGAATCAAAACGTCGGCATTTTCGTATTCCCATTTTTGACAACATTGTTGGATTGGTAAAAGCCATATACGTACATGCACGGGCATTTTTTCACTTATGTTAAAAATTGAATACCCCTGTCCATTGTCTAAAATGAAAAGAATGTTTGAGACTTTGAGAACTTATATTTGAAGAACTGATGGATTACTTTGGTAAGAAGGACAATATCATGGCGTACCAAATGGGTCAAAAGTCTATTTAGAGCGTGCAAGCATAAAATATACGCGTCGACTCGTAAATTTTATGCCTCGACGCGTATATTTATGTGTCGACGCATAAAAACGCGAGCAGAAACTGTTGAAAATTTATGCGTCGACGCGTAAATTTTTAACTGCTCGCGTAAATATACGCGTCGACGCGTATTTTATATATTAACCAATCAGATCCTTCGTTTAATCCATCAATTTTATGGTATAAAGGGAAAGCTTTCTAACCGCCTCTCCCATTGGCCAGCCTCGATTTCACATTTTTTACTCTTGCTCGCGTAAAATTCACGCGTCGACGCATATTTTTTCAACTGCTCGCGTAAATTTTATGCGTCGACGCGCATATTTACGCGTCGACGCATAAAATTTACGCGAGCAGTTGAAAATATAATGCGTCGACGCGCATAATATTATTTTATGCATGCACGCTCTATATAGACTTTTTGCCCATTTAGTACGTCATACAATATTCGGTCGAATGCAAGGTACAATAGTCCCAGCCGAAAATGACAGTGACGTAGGCTGATGTTTACTGCTGCAAAACCAATCAATTCGTCTAATTTGCACCGTTACAAATACTAACAGAGTTGATTGGTTGTCAAGTAGTAAACATTAGCCCACGTCACTGTCATTTTCGGGCGGTACTATTGTATAACCGAGTATTATTATAGTGCATTTATTGTAGTCAGATGGAAGAATTTTTATTGTCTAGGTGCACACCTTTTCTTTATCATGATAAAAGTTCAGTAGACCTATAACTGTCTCGCCACATGAATGTGGGGCATATTGTAACACACGAAAAGTACAGAAATGGTCAATCGGAACATGAATGTAGCTTTTGGATTCGGTAGATTTTCTGCTCACGATGAGAAAAAGAGCGTTTCCTCGTATAAGTTTTTCTTGGGCTACCTACTGTATATGAACCTCAAGTCTTCAGTTAGTTCTCAATACTAGAACTTAACCCTCTCCCAAACAAGACCTGGTTTTGACGTCCCTAGAAGAAATGGCTTGGGAAAACATTGAAACAAAAGAAGAAACTGCTGATAACCAGCAGTTTCTCCTTTTGTCTCAATATTTTCTGTGCCATATTTTACACAAATCCTATCTTTCATAACATCCATTTTATCATTTGTGGCAATTATGGAAGTGGATCACCCTAAAATTTTGACGTTTGGGAAAGGGTTAAATAAATATTTAAATATTATCATATTATTGGTTCCATAACACAAATTTCTGTCGAGTTTTTTTTTTTTTTTTTTTTTTTTTTTTTTTTTTTTTTTTCTTTCTTTTTTATAAGCTTGAAAGAAAGTGATTTTAACAGGAAAAATCGTTCGCTATTGCAATGTACACAAGAGCCCGTTTTTAGGGAGCGTACGGTGGTTATAAATGGGCCGTACCCCGCTGATCTAACGGTACTAATGGACGTGTTAATGGGCTCGGACCAGACTAGAGGGGGTCCGGCTGACTGACAGATAACAAAACAAGGATTCAGTAACTCTATCCTAAACAACGTTATTTTAGACTAGTCCAAATTGTTGTAGAAGATGATAATTATGAATAGTACATATGACGATTTATATGATAAAACATATTTGCAATTTTGCAAAAGAATAATAACAAATGCTAATTATTAGCTTTTCGTCCTTTTCTCTCGGTATTATTTAAAGATGTCTCTACGACGAACGTCAAAACAAGGACTAATTCAGGAAAGGATCGAACATGTGTATTGCATTTCGGGATTGGCCCCATAGGACATGTTTGACCCAGAACGGGGGTCAAGAATCCCTCCTGTCTCTTTTTCTCTCTTTAACCCTTTCCTAAACGGCAAGATTTTAGGGTGATTCACTTCAAAAACTGCCTGCCACAAATGACAAAATGGAGATTATTTAAGATATAATTTGTGTAAAATATGACATAGAAAATATTGAGACACAAGGAGAAACTGCTGGTTATCAGCAGTTTCTTCTTTTGTTTCAATGTTTTCCCAAGGCTTTTTCATTAGGGGTGTCAAAACCAGGTCTTGTTTGGGAGAGGGTTAATCCTTTCCCATTCAAGTTCGACGACCTGTGTAGAAAAGCATTGGTTGATCAGCATGTTCACCTTTTGTCCCAATATTTTCTGATATTTTAAACACGAATCAAATTTCTATCTACACTCATTTTGTTATCTTCATCAGCTTTAAAATCTGAACACCGTAAGAAATTTTGTTTGAGAAAGGGTTAACCATTTACCTAACAGGAAAAGTTGGACTTTTCCAATTTGAAAGCTGCTGCCGACAACTCAGATGAAAATAAAGATAATATTATGATTTGTGTACAATATATTCGAGAGATGAAGCAAAAGGAGAAAATACTGGTCATCAAAAATGCTGTATGAAAACATTTTCTTCTTTTGTCTCAATGTTTTCCCACGACAGTTCTATTACCATGTCTTGTTCGGGAAAGGGTTAGAACCACCGGAGATTCAGATTAGTGGATATCTGAGTACAGTCTGATCAGGATCCTTGCTAGTAAACTCTAGCTGGTCTGGATCCGTAAAGTTCTAAAATGTCAGGAAAGCATTTTACCGGTATTCAGATCATTTTGGTATTCCTTTGTGATCACTTTCGAAGATTGATTCCCACTTATTGTAAAGTAGGTTAATAGGTAATCGGTTCTTATAGTAAACCTTGCGCAACTTTTTTGTTTCTTTTTTCCATTTCACCATTTCTAAAACAACACCTTCACGGTGTATAATCACGTGACTCAGAATTTACGATAATCTTCAATATCTTTTTAATACTTGACCAATTTGAATTCGGTTTGAAGCAAAGAAAGTGGGAAAATGCTAGGAAGCTAGGACGTGTTGGATTTTTTGGAAAATCAACTGATAAAAAAGTTATTGAAGATAAACCAAAATTTTGGTTTATCTTCAATTACTTTTTTATCAGTTGATTTTTCAAAAATCAACCACATCCATCTAGTGCGTGACGTCTGTCCACATTCTCTGCTTCAAATCGAATTCAAATCGGTACAGTAATTACAAAATTATTGAAGATTTTCTGAACATATTGTATCACGTGATTATCAACCGTGCACCTTGTGCAATTTTATCAACGATCTTACTATCAAGTTGGAGGAGGTATTTTTTGTACGACGGTTGACGATACGACCCCCTGATTTTGACATACGTTATAAAAGAAGACTTGGGTAAAAATTTAGACAAAAGAAGTAAATGCTGACAAGCATCAATTTCTCCTTTTGCCTCAATATTGTACGCGGCTTTTTTAATCAGAATCTATATTGCCACCTATAGCAGCTTTAAAATAACACTAGATTTTTAGACTCGGTTGCCGTTGTTTTATAATATAACAAAAAAGGAAATGATGGTAGAGACTGAGAAAGTAAAAATTCATACTAGTACAACACTGTGGGTAATCACGTGATACAACAAAATTAATACAGAAGATCTTCAATAATTTTGTTAATACGGCACCTATTTGAATTCGGTTTGAAGTAGAGAAGATGGGCAAACATCATGCAATATATGGGCGTGGTGGATTTTTTAAAAAAGTTATTGAAGATAAACTAAAATTTGGTTGATCTTCAATAACATTGTTACCGGGTGACTTTTAAAAAATCAACCACGTCCAGCTTATTCCTGGCATTTCCCACCTTCCCTGCTTCAAATCGGTCCCGTATTAACAAAATGATTGAAGATTTTCTTAAATTAAATATATATTACGTGATTATCCACCGTGATGTTACAGTCTTAACCCTTTCCCACACAAGACCTTGTTTTGACGTTCCTGCTAGAAAAGGCTGTGGAAAACATTGAGACAAAAGGAGAAAATGCTGATAATCAGCAATTTCTCCTATTGACTCAATATTTTCTTGGATATATTACACACAAATTCTGTCCGTATTGGCACCCATTTTGTCGTCTGCAACAGCTTTCAAATTGAACCACCCTAACATTTTGTCGTATGGGAAAGGGTTAAACGAAACAGATAGGAAAGGGTATAGATGAGAACAGCTGATATTAGTGCAACCACTTGTAGGGGAGGAATTTACTTTCATATTTCTTTATAATGCAATTTAACCCTTTCCCAAAACGGCAAAATATTAGGGTGGTAGAATTTGGAAGGTGCCACAGAGGATAAAATGGATGGTACTTCAATGAAATTTGTGAATTGAATAGTCAAGAAAACAGTCATGCAGAATGAAAATAATTATGCAGGTTATTAGAATTAATATTTACTTTTGCTGCAACATTTTCCAAAACATATTCCTTCGGGGACGTCAAAACCAGGGCCCCGTTTTACTAACGAACTTACGATCATAATTGTGTGTAAACTGTGTAACAAGGCATCTGATTGCACGAAAAATTGGATTAGGCCAATCAGGTTTGTTGTTATAAGTAATTACGCAAAAAATAATCGTACGTTCTTTAGTAAAACGGGACCCAGGTCTTGTTTGTTTTTTATTAATCAAGTTCGCATTGAGCTAATTACAGGTCCAGTGGCTTCTGTATGGGACCGAGACATTCGACTGGTTTTGACGTTCCAAATAGAAAAAGATTTGTAAAAGATTGAAGCAAAAGAAAAAGATGCTAATAATCACCGATTTTTCTTCGTTCGTCTCACTATTTTATTAGCTATACCATACAAAAATCTTAGATTTATCGGCACCCATTATATTTTGGGCGTCAGCTATAAATATGCCGTTTGAGAAAGGGTTAACGAAGGTTCCAGACTCGCTAATGCAAAATACTCAACATGATCTACACTTCCAACGCATAACCGTGCCCAGTCCCATCCTAATCATCAGTGTCTTAACCGTTTCCCAAACGGCAAGTTCTTAGTGTCAAAGCGATTGTAGACAACAAAATTGTTTTAAATATAGATAGTATAATGAGGCAAAAGGAGAAAATGTTCAATGTTTCCCCAGGCCTATTCCACCATGGACGTCCAAGCAAAGACTAGTTTGGGATTCCTTTCCCAAACCTACAATATTTGTGACCAGTCAAAAGTTATAAGGGGTGCAGACTTTAATGCATTATCATAAGGCAAAGTTATGGACTTGTCCAAATTCACAGCTGTTGCGGATGGCAATTTCAAGTGAATGAACTTTCTTGGAAGAAGAAAATCGTCTTCACTGGAAAATCAATCAATTTGGAAAAAAGACAAGAAATATGCCATTTAACATTGATAGCTTATTCTTCGCATAAGCATGGATCTTGATCAGACTTCTTTTAGGCTCAATCTTAGTTGGTTCAACTTCGGTCATAGCGGTCATAAAGGTCCACTTCCAGAGTTTCGTTCAATTAAGGTGGGTTCACATTGACGAATTTTCTTACGATTCCTTACGAATTGGACATTCGTAATCACATTGCCGATAAGTTCACGTATTGTTACGATTTGATCGAATTTAATGAGCAGTTTACGTATTTCTACGACTAGTTTACGGACTGGTTACGGATTATTTACGAATCAATAGGAGTATTACCGACTTAGTTACGAATGAGTCCTTTGTTATTATTTTGTTGTGGTTGTAGGAAAGACAACCTCGTTTTTGAAAATCTGACATTCGACAAGACGATATGACTTGCGAACGAAATAAGCTTGGGTTGTACCAACAATTTTTTCAAAACCATTAACCCTTTCCCAAACAAGACCTAGTTTTGACGTCCCGTGGTTTGGGAAAATATTGAGAGAAAAGAATAAATTGCTGATAATCAGCAATGCAATTCTTTCTGTTCACTCAGAATTTTCTATTCAATAACATACAAAGTTTACACTTCTTACATCAATAAATGTTTTGTCTGTAACTCTTTTCAAATCGAAACGACAAAAAATCTTGCCGTCTGGGAAAGAAAACTTAAGTGCTTCTACCGGAATAATCCTTTTACTACCATATTGGGTCATTTATGACCCCAGACATTAATGCGTTATTCAAAGTTGTTCTCCGATGCACGTTTACTTTTTTTTACTTTTTCAATCTTACATTCGTGGATAATAAATCAATTTTTCTTGAACATCGAGCAACGTTTGAAGGACTTATCGTCAATTTTTGTGATGGGATAAAAAAAATGACCCTAGTGCATATAAACACATTGAAAAGGGGGCTTTTAGTCCTCATTTTATTGCAAATCCAATTGGAAATCGTTTGACGTTTAGTAAAACATTAAATAGTATTTTCTCTATCATAAATTATATTTGTCATCAATTTTGAATCGAAGTATAGTATAATTATGAGCAATGATCTCGAAAAAGTGTACTTATATCACGTAAGATAAATATTTATCATCTTAAGACTCATATACACAAGGTCTGACCAGGACCCACACTGTCCTCTCGCAGCTTCTCCATCAAACATAAACCTCCTCAGGCCCGATCTGTTTTAGTATCATTCTCGGAATCTCATATCATAATTACCCTTTTTCAAACATCCCGGCTCGTTTATATTCGTAAACTTGTCGTATTATATTCGAGAGTCACTTACGGGTGATTTGCGATTAACTAAGAGTCATTTACGATTGAATAACGGAACATTTAATCCGTGGACATTCGTGAGAACATTTTCGACGTGTCAAAAAATGTCCCCGTATGAGCACGAATCATTAAGAATATCCCCGATTCATTGCGAGTTGTTTACGGATGCACAAGAGTTGTTTACGAATACTTGCGGTTAAATACGATAGGACTTTCCGAATGGGCCACTCAAAACGAAATCTATGAATATGCACGATTTCTTTACTATGTCTATTATTTTTTTGGTTGTAAATAATAAGATATAATCTCCATATCATCATCAAGCAGCTGACATTGAGAAATGAAGCATTTTATACTTACGAGTTATTTACGGATGCCAGCGTATTGTTTACGAATGTTCACGGATGGCCTACGAATGTCCAATTCCTAAGGATTCGTAAGGAAAATTCGTTAGTGTGAACCTACCTTTAGGTAATATTTGTTGTGTTAATAGTGTAACAAGCTCAATTTGCTTCAGAAATGTATAAGATGTTAAATTAAATTTGACTGTCATAGTTTTATTGAAGGGAGAGTATATTCGTGCAAAACTTATTTTAATTACAGCGATTCCTGCATGTCAAATGACACAATGCCAAACCTACTCTCCAACGCCGAGTTCTATTGATTAAACCATCAAATATGACCTCTGCAGTTTTCGGTACGCCAACAGCCTATTTGGTCGTCATAATCTAATTATAGCACATCATTTGAATTATCGAATCAAAATTATTCAGCTTTACCTTGCATGATCATTACGTATACATTACGTCGCTTCTATTTTTTTGCTGAAGCCGATAACATTTGAATTATCGAATCAAAATCATTCAGTTTGATCTTGTTTGATTACGTATACATTACGTCGCTTCTATTTTTGGCTGAAGCCGGTAATTTGAAGCGTCAGCCAATGAGAGCTTGTATCAGCTTTTTAAATTGTTTTGTTGTGTAAAGCCAACGATTGGATACTGAAATCCCGCCAAGGCCCCGAGATTAGACGTGAAATGACCCCGCGAATGTAGAGATGATGTGCTCTGTTCATAAGAGAGTATGCCAAACCCAGAAACCAAAATAAATACAGTCGCGACCATGAATAATACCTCTATGGCACTTGAGACCAACATGGATCCAGATCAGCCTGCGCATACGCACAGTCTGATCAAAATCATTGTTGTCTTATTTTACTTTTTGAACACTAGTTTAATTCACAAGAAAACATCAATGCTCCGGATCGGAATGCACTTTCGCTTCAGCTGATATTAGCCCTGTTCCAAACAATACAATATTAGGGTGATCCAAATTCAAAGATGCTGCAGACGGCAATTTTAGGTAAATCAAAATTAATGTTAAATATTTTCGTATTTTATGGAAGAAAACGTTGTGGGAAATGAAGAAATTGCTTGTGACAGGCAATTTCTTCATTTCCACAATGTTTTCCAAAGCATTTATCTTGTGGGGCGTCAAAAAGCGGCATTGTGTGGGAATTGGCTAAGACACGGTAGCCGGAAACGCCCGATTCCGTCTCCCGTGGCGATCTCAGGTTTAGCACGACCGCGACAGGGAATTACGTGGCACATCATTTTCGATATTTTGAATAATTCCGTTAATATTACTAATTTGAAAAATGTGAATCAGAGAAGGCGGAAACACCGTCAGGAATTTTCTGAATGCGAAAGAAATTCAGCTAATAAAAAGTTATTGACGACCAACCGCCAATAACTTTTTATCAACTGATTTTAAAAGAACTGTCTCAACTAGCAAATTCCTGATGTTTTTTCCACCTTCTCTAATTCAATCCGATTTCAAAGATGATGCAGACGACAATTTCAAGTGGATAAAATTTTGAATGTTTTGGTCTTTTTACGTAGACTACGTTTTCCAAAGCCATTTTCTTAGATGGAGTCAAAAGGAGTCACTGTGGGGTAATGGGTTTGGTTCAATTTACAATTCAACTACGAATTAAACTTGAAAATTACCCAACAACGTCAGAAGCAACTTCGCTAATTAATATTTTTGTTTTATGGGGATGGTCCGTTATGTCGGATCATCAGCCATGATACGATCTTTAAATTATTATTTTGATGTTGTTTTTTTTTTTTTTGTTTTTGTTTTTGTTTTTTTATACAAAATTGCCCCTGTCATTTTAGACATGACCAATGATTGTTTGTGAACTTATTTCTTGTACATAGTGAGTTATTTTAAGAAGAATTTTCATATTTATCAAATGCGCTTTTCCGTTACATTTTCTTAAATAATAGCTCCCATTTTTCTGAAAGTATACCCAGAAGCTTTTGGTAAAATATTCAGTTAGTTTATCGCCGCTTTTAAGGTTTTTCATCAAAACCTCCAAACTGTGGCTGCAGTTATATTATGGTATATACTCATGTAACCGTTTCCAAAACACGACCCAGTTTGAAGCTGCTTGGTAAAACATGGGGGTAACAGAAGAATATTTTCTTCTTTTGTATCAACTTAATTTGTGCTATATTATAAATAAAACGTATCTTTATCATTTTCCAATTTGTCGTCTGCAATAGCTTTCATGATGAAACAGTCCACATTTTTTTAAGGTTTCCACTAAATAATTTGAATCATTCTTACTATTCATGTTATAAATGCATTTAGCATTTTTCAAAATTGGGTAAACAGGATTTTACACTTAAATTGTAATAAATAAACTCTTAAAACGGGCTAAAAATGTAGCAATAAGCATATTAATTATGATTAACACACACGCTCCTAAATATTGTGTTTTATGTTGGTTTGATTTGTGTCTTTGCATTTTGTTTATCTTAAAAATGCATTAATCCTTCCCCGAACTTATAAAATTTAAGACGTTCACAATGAAAGGAATGTACATAAGTAATTATGAATATTTTACTCATGTAGAAAAGGCATAGAAAACCTTGAAGCAAAGGAAGGAAATCCTGGTTATAATGTTTTCAAACCCATATCCATCGGGTTTTCAATGTTTAAGAAATAGTTTTGCCATTTTGTTTTACTAGATTTTTTTAACATTATATATAGAGAAAAAAATGCTGAGCATTTCGATCAATATTTCTGCGTTTTGATAAGTGCACAAAGAGAAATATTTTACTTCCGAGCATATTTTCACATGGACTATGGCCAAGTTAACCCTTTTCTAAATAGCGAAGCCTTTTGACCACACCATTAGATGAGGGTGTAGGGAACCTCGCAGGAAAAGGGGGAAATGCTAATAATCGGCTCTTTCTCATTTTTCTTCAATGTTTTCTATATCAAAAATTATACGCATTTCCTGCTTTCAGTCTTTTATCATCTGAAAAACCATTTAAATTCCTCTTGTCTGATTTATTTCTTTCATTGTGTTATTCATTTTTATTCATTTATTTATTTTTTTCCTTATTATAATTTCTATGTATTAATTGCAGTTTGGGAAAGAATTTTAATTCAAATGTCAGAAGACACTAACCTTTGCCAGGCATCTGGATCGGCAGCGTGCAATAGCTATAACACCTGTTTTTCCTGATTCTGAGGAAAATCCGAGCCCCAGGAGACACGCGAATATCGTGCAGACATTCAGCACGTGCGCCACGCTCAACATTTTGTTAGAAAAACAAATGTTGGAATTCTACTGATTTTACCGTTAATCCATGAAATTCCTTGAATAGCGAACCGACGCACTTAACGAAGCAGATATGTAACGATGAATTCTTTCATAAATCCACATTGATTTAATTTCACTTACAAATCCGCGTAAATATGTAGTAACATCACGATTTATATATTATTTTCTCGGACACCATGTATGTTGTAACAGCGGCAATTTTACATAAAAATACAACAACAAACTCATCAAAATTCTTTATCCATTTTTTTAGGAAATAATCACAAATACTTCACTTTTTTCTTCCGATATAGATCACGTTTTTCACCAGAGATGAACAATTATTCCGCTTTTATCACAATAATTCGTAAGATCCAAGATTCAAGTCCGTCAATGCGGCAGAACTTCACTCAAGGTGTGATACGGTCCAGTTCCAACAAACTGTTTATCAGAAAATAGTCCGTAGATAAGATATTCCTGCTCTTTACTGGTGGGTCGGTCTGAAACACGGTTTATCTGGTAAATGAACGGATGAACTCAAATCTACAAGTGCCTGATGAGCTATCGAGTCTAGGAAATTTTACGGACGATGCACACCTTTGAAATTAGGCGAATGGAATTACACTCAACCCTTAGCGGTTCTTTTGACGTTACTGTTGCTTATATCCTTTCACAAAAACAAGTCCGTGTTTTCTTAGTTCCGAGAAAAAGTATGAGGAAATATCGAAAGAAAAGACTTAGTGTATACTTCCAGTGTTAATTACCCTATCTGCTTTATCGGAAGCTCAAGTTTGATTGGGAAAAACTGATTTGCTTGTTTATCGCAAAAACAAATATTTCTGCCCAAGTCAATTGTAAGTTTCCACTACCTACGCAGAAAACGCGACTAGAACCATCGAGAGAAAATCAGAAAATGTCGTCGACTACAATTTCACTTTATCTGACATCTAGTATTGTCATGATGGGGAATCACGTGACGCAACATTATCAATATTTGTTCACTTATATGTTGATGTACTGTATGACCGATTTTTTAACACATTTTGAAGCGAGAAGCTGGCAAGCGCCATGAATTTGCTGAGTGCATAGGATTCTTGTAAAAATATGTTGGTGTAAAGTCATTGAGACCTTGGTCGTTAATAACTTTTTGAATATTTGATTTCTACGAGAACTACCACATCCATCTGACTTCTGACGTATTTTTTTCCACATTGTCTGCTTCAAATCCTTTTCCTGGTAACCAACATTTCTCCAGCAGCAGTTTTTTAATTGAACCACCATAAAACTTTGCCAAATTGCCGTTTGGAAATTGTTAACCAAGCCATATTTTCTTCCGACTCAACCGAAACAGTGAAAATGCAAAACTATGAGTATATTGGCCATGTTAGATCGATTTTGTACAAGATTCTTAATTCCCTCGATATTCCATTCAACGGTCATAAAACTTTAAACATGCATGGAAACATATATGAATGACATTACTGTTGTTTAGAAATCCCGGAAATGGTTGAATAACTTTGAACGCCGACGACCTTTGTCAAAAAGATCGCTGTTTGTGTCAAGCTAAATTTATAGCCTTTTAAAAGAAAGTACAAAGATATCCCAATGCTGTGTTTTGGATTGCAGCATTTTTCTTTTTTTAAAAGTAAAACATAATAATTATATTTGAATTTTAATCCCGTTAGGTACGACCATTCTTTTAGAATATGGAATGAAATAGAATAAATGAATAACGGCTCTCTTTCAGATTATTATCAACACTTTCCTTATTTTCTCCATGTTTTTCATATCGCTGATTTTAAATAAAACATCGTAATTGCAGCTAAAACAAGCTATAGTTTCGAGTTTTTTTTCTTTTGTTGTTGTTGTTGTTGTTGTTGTTGTTGTTGTTGTTGTTGTTGTTGTTGTTGTTGTTGTTGTTGTTGTTGTTGTTGTTGTTGTTGTTGGAAAGCAACGACATGCTTGCTGGGTTAACCAAAACCCATGTAGACACACGAACAAGTCTACCAAGTTTTACAACCTTTCCATATCCAGTAGTGATTTCGCTGTTTGCTTCAAACTTGTTGAGGACAAGACTTTGCTGGAACACTGATACTGAGTATAGGTAGGACGGGGCTAACATTTTCGCAGGCAAACCCGGTTTCGATGTCCCTAAATAGAAAGCGCTTGGTAACACAATATGAATGGCAGCAAAGATGAAAATTACCATTTTCTTTTTTACTCAACATTTTCTTCGTTATATTGTACACGAATTCTATTATCATCAGCGAAACTTTATCTTAGCTACTTTTTTTCAGTTTGAGATAGCCCTGATTTTGGGGGAAAGGTTACTGCACATTGACGCCTTTTGACTCCCTCACAAGAAGAGTCCTGGAAATCATTGTGGAAAATGAAGAAATTGCTTTTGACAAGCAATTTCTTCATTTACCACTATATTTTCTAACGTAATAATGGAACTATTTTTAAAGTCTAGAATTTTGCCGTCAGGGTATAGCGAGGGCTTGGTGCAAAACTATTGTAACTACATTTTGTAAAATTTTACAGGAGAGGGAAAAAACGTATTGACTTTCTCAAAGTTAAATAGGAAAAATGTTTTTAAGATTCTAAATATCTTTTCAAGTATACAGAATTGAAACCTAATATTAGAACAGATATTGTATTCCTTCCTAGAGATTCAGAAAATGCAAAAAAGTGAATTTCTGAAAAATAGGTAGTTACAATAGTTTTGCACTGAGCCCTCGATAGGTACTCTCCAAGCCGAGGCCTATTGATTAAATCATCAAACAACGACATTTCATCATAGTTTACGAAGAGGAAATGTACTTTGTTGTAAGAAAGTAGGGTATAGGATAAACTTCTAACCATGTAAGTTCCATCAAATGGTGTTCTTGAAAATAAATGAGCCATGAAAACACCAGGGTGCCTGTAAAATAAATCGACAACCTTTTAACCCTTTCCTTAGCGACAAATTATTAGATTCTTCATAATCAACCCATTACTAGACAGCTAAATGATAGAGTGGTCCAAATTGAAAGGTACTGCAGACGACAAAACAGATGGGGTTTTTGTTACTTAAAGAAGTGGAAATATTGAGGCAAAAAGAGACACTGTTGATTATCAGCAATTAAGATGTTGATAAAGATGATTTTTTGTTCATTTAGGCAGCAGTGAAAATTTTGAGGTAAACGGAGATAATGCTGACTATCAGCCTTTTTTGTATCAAATTTTTATTTTTATTTGATTTTATTATCATTATTATCAATATCATTATGGGGGGGGGTCAAATTGCAAAGTCTGCCGTTTTCGGTAGTTGACGTTGGTTTATTAATCAACATGGTTAACCCTTTCCAAACAACACATTTGACGCCCAACTTAGAAATACCCGAGAAAACATTGGAGCAAATAACAAATGTAGATAAGAAGTATTTCCTCCTCATTTTTCTACAATATTTTCTAAATAATTATGTTATTTTGTACTTTCATTGATTTTGCATCCTGATTCAACATTGAATTCGTAACGATTCACATGTTTGTCGTTCGTGAAAGGGTGAAAGGCTAATTTTCAGACCGGATATTTAAAACCTTTGAGAAACTGAATTTTTCTTTCAAGTTGGGTGAGAACAAGATGTTGAATCAAACAGCAAAGACAATAGCACTGTTTATATCATCGTGTACAAATTAGTATTTAATTAATCCAAGACCTGGGAAAAGGGTCAATTTGTTATTTTGCTCTTTCCTAAAAAAATCATGTTTTTTGGAGTCCCTATTAAGAAGTATTTTGGAATACGTTGAAAACCTAACAAGATTGCTGATTAGCAATTTCTCTAGTTGCAATGCATTCCGAAACCTTTTCGAATCTTGATCTAGGTTACAAACCAATGCCAATCATCCAGTTTCTGGCTACAAAATCTCAGCAATAATTTGGATACCATGGATGTAGATTAGTCCACATATAAATACAATCTGATCAGGATTCATGCATCATTCTCTCTCTGGCTACAGGTAACTATACATAATAGGCTATTAAAGTTATATGTACGAGTACAGAATAGATCTTGATCAGACTGTGCGTATGCACAGGCTGATCAAGATCCCTTCTGACCTTAGTGGTTTCAAGTTTCAAAATAGTCAACAAAGAGCAGTGATAGTCCATAGGGAACGATTTTATCAAGTAAACCGTGAAGTAATTTCGGACAAACAAGTATATTTCGTAGGTGTTGTAGTAAAAGATATTATAACAAAACCGACGGTTTATCAAAACAGAACGATGAACCAAGTCTATTTTAGCACAAAATTCATTGCCATTAAATACAACAGAAGAAAATAAGATGCATTGGTGGGCCTGAATTGCTCCAAATGTCTGAGTTTCTTTCATTATTGTATTATTCCATCCAGATTTTGTCTAGATTGTTTAAATTTTGCGATTTTAGAACAAAGGCAAGGTAAAAATACCATTAGAATCCTTTTCCCGGATTCTGACACCGTTGTTTTTTCTCCAGACTAATGAGTGTCGGTGACATCAAAGGTATATTTGTCGTTGACACCTGGTATGCTGCTTTAGTTTGTATTTCTCAAGGTGTTAGATTCAAATAACCAGATCTGGTTTCAGCTAAAGGTCTTTAAAATAGTGGGAACATTTAGGAATTGATATTATTTCAGTGTAAGAATTGCGTGTATTTTACATCCATCTGATTTGATGTTAACTATCAATTAGTTAAAAATGCAAATCGGTACACAATTTACTGAAGAATATCGAATGAATCTTGTAATTTAGATCATTTTGTCACTACAACTTTGACGTATATTTCAACAGAGCCAATATATCTTCTTTGTTCTGTCTCTGTTCTTTTCATTTCTTGAAACGACCATAGAATTTTATTCGCATATATATATCGAGAACTAGGCTCCCCTAATAGCACCTTCAAGGTGCTCTGCGTTATCAGTCGTCCCACATATCAGTCGGTTTCAGGCAGCCTAGTCCAGGGACTATATAGGCCCGTAGAAACGGATGGGAGGGGTAGGGTGTCTAGGCCCCAAAATGCAGATTTTTCCTTATTTCACACTGAAATTACGAGGAATCCAATTTAGCACCCTCCTCAATATTTAGACACAGAGGCTTGAGCCCCATATGAAATTGTTTCCTAAGGGCATGTCGTAGTAGAAATTATTTTTAAAGAAATTTCTTCTTTCTCTCATGGCATCGGAATTCTATAATATCAACTCGAAATTATTTATTCGTATATCCTCGTCAATTTCCATTGCTACGTGTGACGCCCGAAGATTGCCGAAGTGTTTTCTAATTAATGATGGGTTGTACTGTCCAGCAAGATTAACCCGAGACATCTGCATAATGTAATGACCCCACTTCGGCAATGTTTTGTTAAGGCACTCAACTAACGGCCTTTGCACACGAAAATTAAGTTGTCCCGGGTTAATTTGGGTGGGACAATAATCCTTAATGCCAACTTTATTTACTCGCTCATGATCTTTCTGTTATTGTTTCATTATTACTAATTTTAGTAACAAATGACGTCACAGTTCGGGGAAACCCTACACCGTGAAGATTATCTTATCACTATAATTAATCTGACGAGGAAATGCCCCTGTAGTCTATAAAACCACTTATCTCGCTGTACGATCTTGTAAAGATAAGGCCGCGCTTCCATATCTCCTTATACCCTTTCCCAAACGACAAAAAAGTAGATGTGTTGAAATTCAAAGAAGTTGCAGACAAAAAAATCTAGTTTGAAGACTTCAATTCAACTCGTGAAACGTGAAATGGTGGGAACATTGAAATATTGAGGAAAAGAAGAAGGGAATGTTGCTCAGCAGTTAACGTTTACTACTGATTTCCTTTAATCCTTTGTCCACCGAGGTCGTCAAAATCGGAATTTGTTTGGAAAAGGATAAGCGGTGGTTTATAGACATTTAATCTGAGTAATGTACCAAACAGACCGAGAGAATTTTTTTACATAAAAAACAGCAAAATAGCGTTACTTGTCAGTCAAATCCTAAGTTGTGGGTACTCGTTTGAATCGTCTCATCGAGACGATTCGAATGAGAACCCATAACATAGGATTTGGAAACAAAATAATAAAATCAGGACGATTTCGCAAGTACCATACATAATCGCTTGCTATATCTTTGTCAATCATACTCAAAATGTCGCACTTGTACTTTATATGAACTTCAGATACGACATTTTCTAACTTAGCCGATAGCTATCTTATCTATGTGATAAACTTTACATGCGGCTTGGGTCCTTCAAAACCTTCAAAAATTCCACTTGTGTTTTGAGGAATGGGTATTTGAGAAATAATTCTAGATAGCCAACTTTAAATGCATACGTTATTGCCCCTTATTTCGAGATAATGAAAATATATGGCTATAAATTTTCGGTGTTAAGATTAAAAGTAGATCTACTCTTGTTTTTACGGGACTCGTGTATCATGACATGGTCCTGGGTTCGATCCCCGGCCGCCACAAATATCCTTTCTAACAAACTCATTTGATCATGTTGGAAAGCAGCTGGCTGCTCGCTAAGGATACTGTAGTTGCACTGGTATGTAAAAAGACAAGAATGTACTGTTAGGGGCTCCAGCAGTCGCGATATTACAATAGCAGTTGACAGAGGCAATAAACCGCAATCAATCAATGCGCCAGTAAAGGGTGGACATAGTCCGAGTAGGCACACAATTTGTGTGCTGTCTGTATTATCCAAGACAAAAAAGAAAGAAAATTCTCGGCCAAGATTGTCCAACTTCAGATGTATTTTTAATTGGACGTCCGAAAGGACGTACAATTCTTATAACCACTTTTGGACAGGCGAAATGGGTTTTCATTACCAAAAAAACCTTTCTCAGACTCAATTGCCAGTTGACCAAAATTCAAAATAGATTTTGCGACCATACAGGAAAACTGTCGTATCTTTTCCTACTTTCTATGTGTTCTCTAACAAATACCATAAGATTCATTGGCCGATTCAATTCATGCCACGTCTTAACCAACTTTACGATCTTTTTTCGATTTAATCATTTTCTTGTAGTTTTTTTACTTTCGTAATATTTATTGTGTAAAGGGTAAGATCTTTAGAAAGCGATACATGCATACACTATGGTTATAATATAAACAGACACCCTATATCATCAGCAGCAGCGATAGCTCAAACGGGAAAGGATTAACCTCGCAACCTTTTTTCAGTTTGAAATTTGGAACATCGTTGGTTCAAAACCAGTTCGGATTATTTCTTCTGTAAAACGTTTGTTTTTCTTGATGTGTTTACTGAAAACACACATTTTAGAATGATTACCCAATTTAATGCACGTATTGTGTATGATAGGTTCCTTTTCTTTGATCATTGTTGTTTAAGTCTTTGACATATTTAAAGGAACGGGGTTTCCACGAGACGTACTTTGGAACCAGGGTTTTGAAATTGATTATCGGGGAGTGAGATCATTTCGCAACTCGGGTTCGACTCGATGACAAATCGGGGTTCCATCTGAACAGCCTCAGATGAGACACTAGTGAAATCCACCTATTCAGAAAAATAGTTGCTCTTACGAGTTTTTTTTTCTCCAGCATCTGTATCACTGATATTCGACAGTATCATGACCTATTTACATACTGATCGATGATCATGACAACAATGATTATTACTAGTATAAGACTAAGTGACAGCGATCTGTATTTATTTCGTTTAAGAGACCCGTTTACGTGTATTGAGCTAAGAAGATGAAGCAATGGGTCTGCAACAGATGGTACCTGGATGATCGTATGAATATGTTTACAGATAGGGACATTGCTATTCTCAAATTTTCGTTGATAATGATATGAAGATTTAAATTGCTTATTGTACTCCACTGCCATTTTCCCGACGGCACGTTCCCAATTTCTTCTTTTTATGCACATCTGTAGATGTAAGGATGCTGCGGTTGTACTTGTATGAGGAATCCATGGTTAGGTGTTCCAATTCATCTGGTATTTTCTTTCAGGAAAAGTATGTATTGAATTTGTTTTGTAACCACAACCAGGGAAAACTGCTACCGTGTTTTTTTCTTTTTTTACTCTAAACAGGAATAAAAATCAAAGTGCTTGGAGCACTATATTTAGACGCCTCTCATTGATTGAGCGGAATTGTATGTAAATGATCGGCGTTTCATTACTTTATTTCGTTGAATTTGTGTTAAGATCGATTCTAAATCACTGCGGTCGTTTTTTCGCCAACAATGGTGGAGATAGAAGTCGAACAAGAGTGCCATGGTCACAATATACGCCGCAACTTATATTAAGATTGAAGGGGGCATAACTCAGGCAAAAATCAATGAACCATAAAATCCTTACTTCATGCACATCTACCAATTAAGGTAATAACATCCACCAAGTTTCATAAGGATCCAGTCAGAAGTTGTGTTGACAAGGCTGCAATTTCAATCAGCCCCAGAGACTAAGTTTTAAGGGGGCATAACTCTAGAAAAAATCAATGAACCATAAAATCCTTCCTTCATGCAAATCTACCAATTGAGGTGATTGACCAAGTGTCATTAATATCCAGCCATAAACGTAGGAGGACTTGCGTTGATAAGGCTGCAATTTCAATAAGGCCCACAGACTAAGTTTTAAGGGGGCATAACTCTGGCAAAAATCAAGGAACCATAAAATTCTTCCTCCATGCACATCTACCAATTGAGGTGATAACATTGACCAAGTTTCATTAAGATCTAGCCAGAAACTTAGGAGGAGTTGTGTTGACAAGGCTGCAATTTCAATAAGCCCCAGAGACTAAGTTTTTAAGGGGCATAACTCTGGCAAAAATCAACGAACCATAAAATCCTTCCTTCATTCACATCTACCAATTGAGGTGATAACATTGACCAAGTTTCATTAAGACCCAGCTAGAAACTTAGGAGGAGTTGCGTTGACAAGGCTGCAATTTCAATAAGCCCCAGAGACTAAGTTTTTAAGGGGCATAACTCTGGCAAAAATCAACGAACCATAAAATCCTTCCTTCATGCACATCTACCAATTGAGGTGATAACATTGACCAAGTTTCGAGAAGATCCAGCCAGAAACTTAGGAGGAGTTGCGTTGACAAGAAAAGTGGACGGACGGACGGACGGACTGATGGACGGACGGACGGATGGACGGACGGACAGACGGAGAAGATGACGCCAATATACGTCCGCCTCCGGCGGCGTATAAAAAAAGATGATTAAAAAGAACAATGTCTGAGTAGAATTCGAACCCAGGGCCTTCCGGATATAACATGTATAAAGAGTACAAGGTGAGTGCTCTGCTAAGTGAGCTATCGCGGCTTTCATTTATGTAGCGCGTTGGCTTACATTTTGTAAAATTGCTTTGTAGCGTACTTTATAAAATCAATGAAAAGTATAACTGACGACAATACTCATAGTAAACCGAAACAAGAAGACAAAAGTGCTAATCGCATGGCCTTAATTGAATTTGGTAATCAAATTAATAGTGATTATTCATAGCGACAAATCAGTTGTCTTGAAACGGCAATCAAATCAATTTGAAGCCTGAGAAGGGTTTTCTGGTATTAAAGCCGATTTCGTATGTCCGAAACCGATCTTATAGAATTAAACACAGAAGAATGAATAAAATATCTTTCGTTCATGTACAATCCCGCTCAATCAATCAGAGACGTCCAATTACAGTGCTCTCAGCACTTTGATTAATTATTTGTGCCTTGGTTTAAATTAAGGGAAAACTGCTTTGACTAACAATATATCGAAAATTTAGTATAGGTAAACGAGCTAAATTTTGAGAAAAACGCCGTTGTTTAGAAAAATGACATGAAAACAACAGAACGTAAAAAGGCGTAAAATTTAAGAATATCGGCGTTAGCCGAAAACGTGTAAATTTTAGACGTACAGTTTTGACTTTAATAAACTGGACTTTCATTCGTTAAGGAAATGGTGTTTTTTCCAATAAAATCGACCCATTATCATCGGCAATAAAGGTCCTTAAGAGCGAAGACCCTTTAAAATAGGGCGGGTATTTAAACGACGTTATGACGTCACAATCACGTGAATGATAAAAATTTGAACACTGCTGCACGAAAACGCATTTGTTAAAATAGCATCCCTCCTAATTTCGTTCAATTCTGAGGAAATTGCAATTTTGACGTCAGGGGTATCCAGCTACCTTAAATGCAGATGTGTCTGCATTTGACTAAAATATCGGAAAATATATATGAAAATACGGATAAAAAATGGAAAGATATCAGAACGCGGATTTTCTCGTGTTGACTTGACACAAACCGTATGCCTTAAAATCGGTAGTCAGCCACTTGATTATACAGATAATCTAGACTTAATCTTATTTCAGAGATGATAGTTACACTTTCCCAATGGCAACGAATTTTGTGCTATAAAAATAGACTGTATTTACCATTATGCTTCGATAAATCGTCGGTGTTGTTACCAAATCTCGTAACTACGGCTTGAATCAAGCCGCAGTTACGAGATTTTAAAACAACTACGACGAAATACTTTTGTTTTCTCCTCAATTACAACACAGTTAACTGGATAAAATCATTCCCTATTGTGATCTTTAGAACCAAATTTCAAATCTGTTGCGGGATAAAAATGGGAGTAAATAAATATATCTGTCTACATTGTAGTGCAGAAAATTATTGAGGGAAAAGCATGAAATGCTTGTCATCGAAATGTTTCAATTATGTTTGTGTTTAAGGTAGAATACCCGTAAAGTCGTCAATTTAAGATCCAATAAACATCGGCCTTTTTCGGGTGGCGTCGTTACGTATCGGAACCTATTCGGGCGCGGTCGTAAAGATTCGGCGGTGGAACTCTCAACCGCCGAATATTTTCGATCGCGCCCGAATAATTCCGACGTCGTGCGAATCTCTTTAGGGGTGGACTACCTTAAATGTCTCAGAGTATTTCTTGTAGAAATCAGTGGCTTATCATGAAAAGCCTTAATTCTTGACGATAAAATATATATATAGAAAACATTTTGGGAAAACAAAATTGTGTTTGAGCTTTTCCTAAGCCAAACGATTTTGAACTAAATTGAAAGCTGTAGCAGACGATTATTTGATTTTGTTATATCACGAGAAATGTTCATTACATAACAATAAAAGGTAGAGAAAATTGGTAAATTTCATGTTGGTTACGTTTTTCTGTATTTACGCAAGAGGCTTTCCAAAGCTCTTTCATTCAAGGAAATCAAAACTAATCGTTACTTATTAGAGGTTTTAAAATATTTTCAACTCTTTGTCAAAACAGAACCTGGTTTTGACCTAACATGAATATAAATGGTTTCATCGAACGACATAGGCGTAGGAAGAGGGGGTGGGACCAGGCCACCCAATAATTTGAAAAAGGGGCCTGCCCCCCTATGCCCCCCATAATACACCCATATTTCCATTTTTTAACATGTGCCCCCCCCCATATTATAAACCTTCCTACGCCACTGAACGATGATAAAAAGGGCGAGTTTGATGATGACCAGTATTATCTCTTTTACCCAAATGTTTTCTCGGCTTATTTTTAAAAAGATCATGTCTTCATCAGAATGCATTATATCAATGGCAACAGATTTCGAATTGGGCGGTCTTACTTCTTGTCGTTTTGGAAAATGTTGATTCTCTCGGCATCGTTACATTTTATCACGACATGGAAGTAGGTGACACTACAACAGCAAGTAGAAGAATTGCAAGAGTAAAGCTTCAATAGTTCTGCCAATTCCCGACCGATTTGAAAAATTAATGATTTGTTGGTCACGTATTGACTTTCTGCAGTTGTTGTTGTTGTTGTACCATGTAATTTCCTGCCGTGACCAAGCAGCCTCATCATGATCCTGCTGATTTGTGATTTGTTGTCGACAGCACTTTCTGTAAAATTTGACTAGTCTTATATTATGTCGTTTGGGAGAGGGCTAATCTAACCCATTTCCACACCATGATTCTTTTTGGCAACCTTAAAGATTCCATCTTCGCAAGCCAAGGGTTCTACCTCCACTTTGTTCGTTAGGAACAAAGTGATGTAAAGATTCAGGATTTGGAAAACATTCTGATAAATGAAGAAATTGCTTGTGACGAGCAATTTCTTTATTTTCCACAATGTTTTCTTCCCGAACATGAAAATTTGATTTGAAGTTTACTTGAAATTTCGTCTACAATATCTCTGAATTTGAGCAAGTCTACTATTTTGTGGTTTGGGGAATAATAATTTCATTAAAGATAAAGAATAAAGAGAACAACTTAATCATAATCCTGCGGGAGTTGCTTATTTTCGATTCCACCACGAATTACAAGGCAGCTATTTTATTGTTTTAGAAAGACATGTCTGCTTTTCAGATACAGTGGGGCAATTTCCACAAAATTTTCGGATTGTTAATTCTCTTGATATTTTAACATCGTTGTGGAATGGCTTTTGATAGATTCGAAATGGTTTTTAGATTTAAAGATCTAACCTCAAGAGATTTGAGAGAAGTCGAACAAATTCTTAGACTCCTTAGTACAAGAAAGGTTACTGTTATCACTGGGAATCAGGTGACACAACAACAAAACAGCAACAATAACAACAACAACAGCAATAGGAGAAAATGGCTATGTTACGAGCTCCCTTTTCAGTATTTAGCCTTGGTATCCTTCAATACGGATGTTTCATAAGAAATAACACCTTAAGTTATTAACCCTATCCCAAACGACAACATTTTTGGGTGATCCACTTCAAAAACTGTCACAAAAGACGAAATGGATGTTATTAAAGATAGGATTTTGTGTAAAATATGGCATAGAAAATATTGAGACAAAAGGAGAAACTGCTGGTTATCAGAAGTTTCTTCTTTTGTTTCAATGTTTTCCCAAGCCTTTTTCAATTACGAACGTCAAAACCAGGTCTTGTTTGGGAAAGGGTTAAAAAACTCGAACATACATTTACTGGGTAACATTTTCGTGAGTAATATCTTATTTTAAGGTTCCTCTTGGCTTTTTTCCCCATTATACACCACCATTAGGTCAATGCGTATTTATTACACAATTTATGCCCGTGATTAAGTGAGATTAAGCACGTGCGCGCGTGTAAGAAATGTATCGTTATATCTCGCCAAGTTATTACAACTTCTGAAAACTGATTACCTATCTGTAGTAAAAGTTTTCCTTGGAAATAAACACGTTTTTTATGATTGCTACACTCGAAATAAACAAGCTTAGTTGCTTATGATTGTTTTTTATGATTGCTACAATGCAATTCTTACGCTGGAAAACTTAAGGGGGAATGCTCCAGTTTTTCGGAACACTCGGACATTACTGTAGTAAATTAAATGTTTCGTACCAATATGTTTCGCTACCAGATTTTCAATAATATAACGCATCATTACAATTTACCTTTTTCGACGGTAAAAGTGTATTTATTATGCGAAACTTGTTTTCTCAAGATGGAAATCGATTATTTAGAGCAAGACAGTCGTAAGTGTGTATGCAGTTACCACTGTTTTGTGTCATTTTATTCATGTGTAGCTGATAAAAATTGCCGTAATTCACAAATTAGTACGCTGACCTATACATTTTCTTTTTGAATTATTACCAGGACATGTTGCATAATACAATGAGGGCGTTTTATCAAATTCTATTATGTAGAACTTGAAATATTTCCAAAAATATGCAAATTTTGACATAAAACACCCCAGCTTCGTTGATCTAACCGAACACGTGAGCATGCTGTTTTATACATTTACGCATTTATAATAGCACATATTTTGAGTTTTCTGTTCGTATTGAATGTAAGACGTTACTTTAAATCCGTTTTCGGGACTAAACGATGAATATACAGCTTTTTATTAGCATTTTAGTGACCTTGGGCAGGTGCAAGAAATTGTGCATTTTTTTCGCTGTAGGGGTATGTGATACGAGTGCCTATAAAATTCAAACAAGATCGCTGACCACCCACTTTTATTTTATTTTTCAATTGTTAATAACATGTAATTTCAACATACAAAATATAAACACATTCTATTTTTGGGAAAAAATTTAGGAAACTGGAGCATTCCCCCTTAATTCATAGCCCTTATCGAACTCGGAGAATAAACTGATATTATAATTACAGATCGACCTACCAGAAATATGACTTTCAATAAATATTTCTGTCATGAAACAGATTTTTTCCACTTCTTAATAAATTACTTTAAAAAAAAAGTCGTCAATTGGACTTTGTACATTTGTGTATATGGTGTAACTCCTCTATGAATTTGACTTTTTTCAGAAAAATATCCCGAAAAAGAGGGGGTAATCTTTGAAAGTAATTGAACAAAATGCAATTACATGTATTGGGTATCTCTTAGGATTAGAAATACTTTTTATCGCTCCTATGGATTACAACCCATTTATAATTACAAAACATTCCGCGCATGCTCGGGCTTCATTCGTAGCACATTTCTCAAGCCTCTCCTATTTGGGACGTCCAAACCAGGTCTTGTTTGGGAAAGGTTTCAACACATGCACAATTCCACGTCCACATCACGACCAGAGTACGTCAGTCGCACACTATATGTACAGCATAATATATTATTATTGTTGACGCTATGTGGACGTGACATTGACTAGGAATTTTATGTGACCAGGGATGGTATTCACAAACTAGTCTAAATCTCAGAAAACCTTTAAAATCACATCGCAATCGAACCGATAGGTCGATACATACGTCTCGTCCAATCAGATGTCTTGTGATGTAATTTTATTCTAGAAAACCAATTTAGAAATAATGCTGAAATGTTACCACGGTGGGGATTGTGCATGCTGGGATGGATAACGAATACGGACAAAAATAATCTCGAATCTTGTCAAATATTTTGCAATAACTCCTTTATTTCTTTGTCGATTTTCAAAAGGTCTGTTGCATGTACCCCGCCTTGAAAATCCTCGGATACGTGGATTATTTGTGGTATCCTTTTAATTTTTCCAAAAATTGATCCCAACTGACCAGAATACGAAATGATAACGACTACGGCAAAATAAGCCACGTTTCAGGTAGGAAATTGTGCAATAATTTTCTTATTTCTGTGTCAACTTTCAAGCGAATTGTTGCATGTACCCCGCCTTACTGAGCGCTTTCCTCAGGTGTATTATTTATTTGAAAACTCCCCATATTTTTCCCAAAAATTGATCCCAACTGACCTGAAAAACTATCAGATTTTTTTGTCGTTTTTCTGGTCGGTTGGGATCACTTTTAGCAAAAAGTACAAAAAGTATACATCGGAAGAAAGAGCTCAGTAAAGCGAGGTACATGCAACAAACCGTTCTTAAATTGACGCAGAAATAAGGAAGTTATTGCAAAATGACTTACCTGAAGCGAGGCAAATTTGTCCGTAGATTTACCCATCCCAGCATGCACAATCCCCACCGTGGTTACGACCCCTGGCCTTTTCCAACGACTGACCGATTTCTAGATGGATAGAGCTTAACACTTAGTAAATAAGGAATAGTTTTCGCGCGTTCGTGTGCTAAAATAGATTTCTGATCGGAAATCCCTCAACAACGTTTGCCGGGTACCAGTCTAATATTTTGTTTATCGGTCATGAATCGGACATTTTTTTGTAACAGTGTTAAGCAAACAATTATTATTTTCAAGCGAGATATTAGTCGATCATAGATAATGCAGGCGGGCACTAAAACTACGAAACATTACGCATATTCAACATGCAACATTGATTCCAGGTACGGAGACAGGCCATAAATGACAAACGTTTTTTTTCTTGAGATTCCTCAGCAGCTTAACCAGAAAACACAATAGAAAAGTCTGAAAGTAAAGTAGCTTTGATCATGAAACTTCGCGGGTAGATAGATCTCACCAAGGAGAAGTGCAACGTACAAAAAGCACAACTCTACCTTGCTTATTTTTTTGAGTCATTGCCCTCTGTTGTAGTGAAAGCCTGTGGGGGTATCAAATCACATTCAGCGACAAATTAATCCTTTCCCAAACAAGACCGGTTTTGACGTCCCCAACAGAAACTTCTTGGGAAAACATTGAGGCAAAAGAAGAAAATGATGATCGACCAAATTGAAAAGACCTGCACAGCAGACAAAATGAGTGTGAATTAGGCCTACTTCTTTGGATATTTGTTATGCTGTAATTTTTAATTGGACGTCCGAAAGGACGTACAATTCTTATAACCACTTTTGGACAGGCGAAATGGGTTTTCATTACCAAAAACCCCTTTCTCAGACTCAATTGCCAGTTGACCAAAATTCAAAATAGATTTTGCGACCATACAGGAAAACTGTCGTATCTTTTCCTACTTTCTATGTGTTCTCTAACAAATACTATAAGATTCATTGGCCGATTCAATTCATGCCACGTCTTAACCAACTTTACGATCTTTTTTCGATTTAATCATTTTCTTGTAGTTTTTTTTTACTTTCGTAATATTTATTGTGTAAAGGGTAAGATCTTTAGAAAGCGATACATGCATACACTATCGGGTGTGTCACAATCAGATGTACATCCTGTACCTACCTCATGTTATAGGATTCCAGTTGACATACAAATCAATATAACAACATAAATTTGATCTTATATTAATCGCAAAATTATTGTTATGTAATGTACCAAATCTTAGGAAGAATGCATTAGCAGTAAAAAAGTTATTGCAATAAATATATTGAAAAAATGGGGTAAAAATGAAAAAATGATGTTTCATTTGAATTTTCCTTATTTTACACTTTAGAATTTTGTATGAAATTGTTCTATTATTCTACACGACATGCAGCATTCAGTTAGAGAAATTATTCAGCTTTTATCTGCAGGTTATTTTATGAAGATGTAATCAGAATTGATTGATTTATTACAAAAATACCGAGACCACCCTTTCGTTATATAATTTCACCTTCGTAGATGGTCTTTTATAGTGCGAAAAAAAGTAACTTGTGACTTACAGAATTTTCTTATTTTCATTTTTCTTTTGAAAAAAGACATGTACATAAAAATTTAAATTGATATGTTCATAATGAATCAAAGGGTAACTAAGCTATTTCGGCAAGAAGTTCGTTGACCTAAAATGTCCTGTCCGTAGACACGTGTTAACAACGTGATTTTTAAGCAATATCACTACAGATTGTGACAAAAGATTCTTTAGCTGTTAGCAAATCTATAAAATTACAATGGCGTGAAATTTTATCGAATTGTATTGAGTACTCTATTTTTTATGTACAATAACAGAAATGTCTTGTCCGTAGACAAAATGTCTTGTCCGTAGACAGCTGTAAAATAGCTTCTTAAATGGACACAGTCTTTGTTAGCTGATATTGTAGACATTCTTCTGCTAAATAATTGTGCTTTTCCTAGAAAGAACTGTATTTTTAGTGAAAGTAAGGTCAAATAGTGGCTCACAGGCAAAAATTAAATGCGTCTACGGACAAGACAGAATTTCATAACAGATATTATGAGTACCTCATGCCGCATTTTAATCATCATTTTTTATGTGTATTTCATTATTGTTGGCATTCAACAGTCGAAATCAATAAAAAGAAACCTTCACAAGAACCTTTTTCCAAATTGGGTACTGTACACTGAGGTATAAAGAACAATTAAATTCTGATAAACACCATAGTTTGCTTTCTTAACCTTTTCTATCTTTTTAAATTAAACTTTTAATAATAAACTATATAAATTGATAAATGTTTCCTGATGTTTAGGTCTCTAAAAGAGAAAAGGAGAAAGGGTTTGAAACACCAAAGGCAAATAAATAGCATATTGAATAGATTATTTACCAGTTGTTTCCTTTCCCCCCTGTATTTACTACCATACATGTATCTCAATTAAAATTCCAACTCCCATAAACGCTATTCTATTTACAATATCCCAAAAAATCACAACTTTGACTTTTTGCTGCAGACGACGATATGATATATGATCGTTTAGTTGGAATTCTTGTATAAAAACATAGCAAAGGTGATATTGGTGAAAAATAAGAAATAATCTGTTTTGCTAGCACTCCCTTTTTTTGTCATCATGTTTTTCATGCTCTTTTAGTACAGGCGTCAAAACTTAATCTTGTTCGGGAAATGGTTAACATTCATATTCATTAAAATAATTAATGCTGAATTTTTAAGTTTAAATTGATATGTGATTTTTTTATGCTTGTGTCTTAAACAATAGCTAAGTATTTGTAGCTCATCTGGCCATATTGTGCTCTAGTTAAGGTATTGCGAGCTATCAATGTCCGTCATCTGTCTGTTTGTCCGAATGTCTGTTCAACAGTTCAATAACTGCTCGAAATTTGTACCTTTCTTGTTTAAAGTTTATTCCCTTAAAAAATGAAAAGTTTTGGTGTTGTTTATTGTCAATTAAATATGATATTAATACCGTCGAACTGTAATCATTGTTAAAATGTCCAGTCCGTAGACAATGTTCAATGCAAATACGACCAACTTCAACAGTCATTATTTCTGTAAGTATTCGTATTAGGATAACACATGTATATATCATTTTAAAGAAAATTTAAATTCCTGTCAATATTTATTACTTTCAGGGCTGTACAGACAATACTGAATGAAAATAGAAAACTGAAAGATGTCATTTCATGCCTAATTTAGATAAAATGTGAGAAAATCAGATTTTTTTTCAAAATAAATACGTCATGGTCACTTTGTTTTGCATGTCATTTGAAAGCTTAGTCTGTGAGTGTTATGATGTAAAATGTTTTCTCCATTTCAAATGAAATTGATATTTCCAAATATGTGTAAGAAATTATATGCAACTTACTTTTTTCTCTCTGAAATCCCAAATTTAACATGTAAAATAATTTAAATCCTTAAATCTGAGGAAGAAATATTATTATTTTCATCAAGATATATTATTTAGCTTTCAGGAAAATATTGACTCTTTTGTATTCAATGACTTTGAAAAATCACCCTTGGTGAAACATAGTTTGCACATCTGATTGTGACACACCCGTATGGTAATAATGTAAACAGACATCCTATATCATCAGCAGCAGCGATAGCTCAAACGGGAAAGGATTAACCTCGCAACCTTTTTTCAGTTTGAAATTTGGAACGCCGTTGGTTCAAAACCAGTTCGGATTATTTCTTCTGTAAAACGTTTGTTTTTCTTGATGTGTTTACTGAAAACACACATTTTAGAATGATTACCCAAATTTAATGCACGTATTGTGCATGATAGGTTCCTTTTCTTTGATCATTGTTGTTTAAGTCTTTGACATATTTAAAGGAACGGGGTTTCCACGAGACGTACTTTGGAACCAGGGTTTTGAAATTGATTATCGGGGAGTGAGTTCATTTCGCAACTCGGGTTCGACTCGATGACAAATCGGGGTTCCATCTGAACAGCCTCAGATGAGACACTAGTGAAATCCACCTATTCAGAAAAATAGTTGCTCTTACGAGTTTTTTTTTCTCCAGCATCTGTATCACTGATATTCGACAGTATCATGACCTATTTACATACTGATCGATGATCATGACAACAATGATTATTACTAGTATAAGACTAAGTGACAGCGATCTGTATTTATTTCGTTTAAGAGACCCGTTTACGTGTATTGAGCTAAGAAGATGAAGCAATGGGTCTGCAACAGATGGTACCTGGATGATCGTATGAATATGTTTACAGATAGGGACATTGCTATTCTCAAATTTTCGTTGATAATGATATGAAGATTTAAATTGCTTATTGTACTCCACTGCCATTTTCCCGACGGCACGTTCCCAATTTCTTCTTTTTATGCACATCTGTAGATGTAAGGATGCTGCGGTAGTACTTGTATGAGGAATCCATGGTTAGGTGCTCCAATTCATCTGGTATTTTGTTTCAGGAAAAGTATGTATTGAATTTGTTTTGTAACCACAACCAGGGAAAACTGCTACCGTGTTTTTTTCTTTTTTTACTCTAAACAGGAATAAAAACCAAAGTGCTTGGAGCACTATATTTAGACGCCTCTCATTGATTGAGCGGAATTGTATGTAAATGATCGGCGTTTCATTACTTTATTTCGTTGAATTTGTGTTAAGATCGATTCTAAATCACTGCGGTAGTTTTTTCGCCAACGATGGTGGAGATAGAAGTCAAACAAGAGTGCCATGGTCACAATATACGCCGCAACTTATAAAACTTGAGACCAAAAAAAATGACATTGACAAGAATTTATAAATATTCAAACAAAAAACTGTAAAAAGTTGTGTTCACAAAAAGGTTTTTATAAATATCCAGTCAAAAACCTGAAATCAATTGCGTTCACGAGACTGAAATATCATTAAGCCCTAGAGACTAAGATTGAAGGGGGCATAACTCAGGCAAAAATCAATGAACCATAAAATCCTTACTTCATGCACATCTACCAATTAAGGTAATAACATCCACCAAGTTTCATAAGGATCCAGTCAGAATCTTAGAAGAAGTTGTGTTGACAAGGCTGCAATTTCAATCAGCCCCAGAGACTAAGTTTTAAGGGGGCATGACTCTAGAAAAAATCAATGAACCATAAAATCCTTCCTTCATGCAAATCTACCAATTGAGGTGATTGACGAAGTGTCATTAATATCCAGCCATAAACGTAGGAGGACTTGCGTTGACAAGGCTGCAATTTCAATAAGCCCCACAGACTAAGTTTTAAGGGGGCATAACTCTGGCAAAAATCAATGAACCATAAAATTCTTCCTTCATACACATCTACCAACTGAGGTGATAACATTGACCAAGTTTCATTAAGATCTAGCCAGAAACTTAGGAGGAGTTGTGTTGACAAGGCTGCAATTTCAATAAGCCCCAGAGACTAAGTTTTTAAGGGGCATAACTCAGGCAAAAATCAACGAACCATAAAATCCTTCCTTCATGCACATCTACCAATTGAGGTGATAACATTGACCAAGTTTCATTAAGATCCAGCTAGAAACTTAGGAGGAGTTGCGTTGACAAGGCTGCAATTTCAATAAGCCCCAGAGACTAAGTTTTTAAGGGGCATAACTCTGGCAAAAATCAACGAACCATAAAATCCTTCCTTCATGCACATCTACCAACTGAGGTGATAGCATTGACCAAGTTTCAAGAAGATCCAACCAGAAACTTAGGAGGAGTTGCGTTGACAAGAAAAGTGGACGGACGTACGGACGGACGGACGGACGCACGCACGGACGCACGCACGACGGACACAGCGCCATGACAATAGCCCGCTGGCCTGAAGGCCAGTGGAGCTAACAAGACCTGGTTTTGACGTGTCTATCAGAAAACAATTGGGAAAACATTGAGGTAAAAGAAGAAAATACTGATAATCAGCATTTTTTCCTTTTGTCTCAATAGTTTATATGCTATACGATACACATTTACTACCTTAGAAATACTTTATTTTGTTGTCTGCAGAATTTTTCAAATTGTTAAAGTCCAAACTTTTGCCCTTTGGGAATGGGTTAATGATGTGACTTTTTTTTAACAATATCAAACAGAAAATATTGGGACAGATGGAGACAAGAGCCGTCATAGACGGATTATGCTCCCCGAATAAGTGTTTGTCACAAAATAAAAATCATCATACATTAAGCCCCCTTTTCCCATGACAGATTTTTTGTACACACATTATTTATAAAATATGGTCTAGAACATCTCATTTATCACAAAAGTACAAAATTTCATTAAATTCTGCCCATTGGATGAAGAGAAATTGGAGAAAATCTAATTTTTACATTAAGGCCCCTTTTTCCATGACGCAGCCTCAAATCAACAAACGGAGAAAAAGGTCCCTAGGGATTATCCCTGGGAGTTCACATGTGAAGTTTGATTGACTTTGGTCCAAGGGTTGCTGAGATATGGCTGTGGACGGACAGACGGACGGACGGACGGACACACGGACACACGGACGGACGGACGGACAGCATGGCGACTATATGCTCCCCCAAAATTTTTCGGGGAGCATAAAAATGAGCACTTTCTTTGTTTGTCCTAGTAGTTTCTATAGCATTTTCAAAGAGGAATATTTAAAGCCAGGCTTTGGCTGGGAAATTGATTAAGATGTCAGCAGTGTGTCATACTTTGGAAAATGTTATGTATTTGAGTAACATAACTAGTGTAAACATCAAAGGCGTAGGAAGGTTTATAATATTGGGGGTGGTCAAATGTTTAAGTATGGGTGTATAATTGGGTGGCATAGGATATGCTGCCCCCTTCTAAATTATTAGGGGTAGGGGGCTGGCCAATCTTGTCCCCTCTTCCTACACCAGTGAACATTCTTTCTGTTTATGCACAAATAAATTGTTATACAGACAATGCATTTTCTTCTCTTTGTATAAAGATAATGTAAAGCAGAATCCAGGAGGCCTGTAAATTGAAAGATTATTGACATCTTCTGTGACTGTAAGACATTTGTTGATCCAGGAGGCCTGTAAATTGAAAGATTATTGACATCTTCTGTGACTGTAAGACATTTGTTGGACAGATTGACTTGTGCAACTTTAGACAGAAATGGACATCTTGTGTGACTAACATTTGTTGGACAGAGTGTCTTGTGCAACTGTATGTTTGATATGGACATCTTCTGTGACTGTTAAATATTTTTTGGACAAAATTACTTGTGCAACTTGTCAAATATGGACATCTTCTGTGACTAATACATTTGTTGGACAGAGTGTCTTGTGCAACTGTATGTTAGATATAGTAATCTGTGACATAGTGGAAAAAGGGTGGGAAGGGTAAAGTGACTCATATTTGGTGAACTATCACCATTGGCAAGCTCGAGCGTTCACAGTACCACCTTTCTCCGCGTAGACAGATAAAGAAAAGGTTCTTACTTGGTTTGATTGCACTATTCTCAAGCTCTTCCTATGATAAGAATCTTCTGCATTTTCCCCACTCGACTTCACTTGTAATTCATCGTTTCCACACAGGATTCACAAAATGCCGAGCATGCTGTGTCAGGGTTTTTCCCAAATAATTCTCCAGAAAACTTTGACCCATGAATATAATTAAATGAACATTATACATAATCAGTTATTTACAACTATTTCAGTCAAATCTTCAATACTCTCACGCCCCTAAGTAATCTTATTCTTGAAAGTTAACTAGAAGTTGTAGAAAAATCAGAATTTTCAGTTTTCTGGGATATTTGGCTCAAAATTATGGGTCTTTGATCAAATGCAGCTTTAAATTTCCCTCCCATCTATGTTGATCATTTCTTTGTTTACATCGCGAAAATCCATGACATGTTTGTTTCTTCATTTCTCAAGAGCAAGAAACAGTTAAAACAATAAAACATCAAATAGATAACCAAATCTGAGTGAATTACTGACGAAACCTTTTGATACACAGTGCTAAAAACATACTAAGAATATATGATCATTTCTTTGTTTACATCGCGAAAACCCATGACATTTAGTTTTTAGCTCACCTGAGCACAAGGTGCTCAAGTGAGCTATTGTGATCACCTTTTGTCCGGCGTCCGTGCGTCGTCCGTCGTGCGTCGTCCGTCAACAATTTCTTTAAATGACATCTTCTCCTAAACTACTTGGCCAATTTCAATCAAACTTGGCAGGGATGTTCCTTAGGTGACCCCCTTTCACAATTGCTAAAAGAATTGAAATCCATAGAAAACTCTGGTTGCCATGGCATCAGAAAATTGGAAATTTGACTGAATCTCAATACTATCTTTGAAAGACATCTCCTCCAAAACTACTAGGCCAATTTCAACCAAACTTGGCAGGAATGTTCCTTAGGTGACCCCCTTTCAGAATTGCTAAAAGAATTGAAATCCATAAAAAACTCTGGTTGCCATGGCATCAGAAAAGGGGAAATTTGAATGAATCTTAATACTATCTTTGAACGACATCTCCTCCAAAACTACTTGGCCAATTTCAACCAAACTTGGCAGGAATGTTCCTTAGGTGACCCCCTTTAAGAATTGCTAAAAGAATTGAAATCCATAAAAAACTCTGGTTGCCATGGCATCAGAAAAAGGGAAATTTGACTGAATCTCAATACTATCTTTGAAAGACATCTCCTCCTAAACTACTTGGCCAATTTCAACCAAACTTGGCAGGAATGTTCCTTAGGTGACCCCCTTTCAGAATTGCTGAAAGAATTGAAATCCATAAAAAAAACTCTGGTTGCCATGGCATCAGAAAAGGGGAAATTTGACTGAATCTCAATACTATCTTTGAACGACATCTCCTCCAAAACTACGTGGCCAATTTCAACCAAACTTGGCAGGAATGTTCCTTAGGTGACCCCCTTTAAGAATTGCTAAAAGAATTGAAATCCATAAAAAAACTCTGGTTGCCATGGCAACAGAAAAGGAGAAATTCGACTGAATCACAATACTATCTTTGAACGACATCTTCTCCTAAGCTATCAGGCCAATTTCAACCAAACTTGGCAGAAATATTTCTTAGGAGGTTCCTTTTAAAATTTGCTAAAAGAATTGAAATCCTTTAAAAGCTCTGGTAGCCATGGCAACAGAAAAGGAGATATTCCTCCAAATCTCAATGACATCGTTGAATGATATCTCCTCCTAAACTAACAGGCCAATTTCCACCAAACTAGGCAGAAATATTCCTTAGGAGGTCACATTTAAAAAATTTCTAGCAGAATTGCAATTTATAAAAAAAAACACTTCTGGTTGCCATGGCAACAGAAAAAGAGAAATTACATGAAATCTGTCAGAAGCAATTTCTCAATAACTGCAGAGCCAAATTTGACAAAACTAAATATTTGCATTGCTTATGATATTGCTAAGAGGTACTTTTTTTGGCTTTTCAATATGAAACCTTGTCACAGAAAAAGGGGACTTCTTGTGAAAATCTGCTTATCAGGGGCATAGCATCTACATTTATGCATGGATTTAAAAAAATGTATGGGTAAATGTGTTCTTTATCATGAGTAGATGTTCTATTTGAAATATATATTAAGGTAGGTTCAAGGTCATAGATCTAGGTCAATTTGTAGATTTCTGTTTGTTTGACAGTCTGTATGTTTGTCAGTCTGATCTGTTATAAAACCCAATCTCAGATGAGCGACCTAGGGCCAACGACCCTCTTGTTTACTATTGTTTCTTCATTTCTCAAGAGCAAGAAACAGTTAAAACAATAAAACATCAAATAGATAACCACATCTGAGTGAATTACTGATGAAACCTTTTGATACACAGTGCTAAAAACTTACTAAGAATTTTCAGTTGTAACTTGTAACAGGAAGTGTGGCTAGGGGGTACTTGGCTAGACTGGTTATCGATTTTCAGTATCGGCTGAGCGCTTGTTTATATGAAATCATGAAGCTTGTCATGCCTCTGATGCACCATGACTTTTAAACCAGTCTGGCAATTTTTTTATAAGAATGTCCATTCATATGGACCCTAAACTACATGCACGGACATTTCAATATGTCCATACCTTCGACACTTACTTGTGCAGCAGTTTTAGAGTAGAGGCTAGAAATGACACAGAGGTAATTTCCATCTGTTATATACATTTTCTTATGGGACTGTCACATAGGAGAGTCTCATAAGAAAAACCGAAGCAGAAGCATGCTTTTTTCAAAGAATTTCGAAGCATAAGCATGTCTCTGTCAACCCGGACGGACGGATGGATGGACGGACGGATGGACGGACGGACAGACGGAGAAGATGACGCCAATATACGTCCGCCTCCGGCGGCGTATAAAAAAAAGATGATTAAAAAGAACAATGTCTGAGTAGAATTCGAACCCAGGGCCTTCCGGATATAACATATGTAAAGAGTACAAGGTGAGTGCTCTGCTAAGTGAGCTATCGCGGCTTTCATTTATGTAGCGCGTTGGCTTACATTTTGAATAAATTGCTTTGTAGCGTACTTTATTAAATCAATGAAAAGTATAACTGACGACAATACTCATAGTAAACCGAAACAAGAAGACAAAAGTGCTAATCGCATGGCCTTAATTGAATTTGGTAATCAAATTAATAGTGATTATTCATAGCGACAAATCAGTTGTCTTGAAACGGCAATCAAATCAATTTGAAGCCTGAGAAGGGTTTTCTGGTATTAAAGCCGATTTCGTATGTCCGAAACCGATCTTATAGAATTAAACACAGAAGAATGAATAACATATCTTTCGTTCATGTACAATCCCGCTCAATCAATCAGAGACGTCCAATTACAGTGCTCTCAGCACTTTGATTTTGTTCCGGTGTTATGCGGAGCTTTTTAACATTTGGTTCTTTAGGTTTAATGTTCGTTTCTTGGGGAATCTAATAAAAGAAGAGATGATCCGATGTATGAGCCAACCTTTAATTTCAACGTATCTTTCCGTGTTTTCAAAGCAATTTGATTAGTGACATTTAATACAATTAGAACTAATAAAAATGAAAATTCTTACAAAAAATGATGATGTTTGATTGAAGTTCGTCACCATTTTGCATCGCACCTATTTCGTTCTAACGAGATAGCTGCGGACGCTGAATGGAGACGACATTATAATTTAGAAGACTTCGATGATGATTAAGCCTTTTCTACTATTTCCGACTGCATAGCCAAACTTCGTAAAACTCAAATGCAATGTTTTTAAAGAGTATATATATCCAAATTAACCAACAATAATATAAACAACAATTTCACAAATAATGTAAATATTTTAGACTGTTTGTTTTAAATGCTTTTCCACAATGTTTTCACAACCGAAATCTGAATGAATTTCTCTTTCCACAATGATACACTAGAACAACTAGTTTGCAACAATACTTTCAAATGAAACACCGCATATCGCGTGTTTAATGCAAATATTGCCGCAACTGATCCAATCCAAATACTCGACGCTAATTTACATTTTAGTTATAACGTTACCAACATACAATTCTACCCAAAATTAAATCAATATAACCAATAGACTTTTCCCACAATGTTTTCGTGTATTTTCACGTATTTCAAAACACTTCAATTTGCCGACTAATGTGTTTGCAACATTGTTTTAATGAAACCACTTCATACAGCGTGTTGCATTAGACAAGGTCGCAGACATTTCAAATTTCTAACTCTCTGACGCGTTGCCTTTTTCCACAATGTTTCTGTATCAAAATATATACAATTCTAAAAGATATTTCAATATGAAAGACAACATTATCAAATGACATTTTAACAGTAATTTTACAAATGTTCATCAATTGAATTTTCTACTAATTCAGTATTTTACAATGAAGAATAAAACAAGGCTTACCTAATAAAAGAAGAGATGATCCGATGTATGAGCCAACCTTTAATTTCAACGTATCTTTCCGTATTTTCAAAGCAATTTGATAATGTGCTTTGCCAACACGGTTATTTATACGAAACGGTTGCCATACACCGGATCTAACAAAAACAAGTTTACAAAGGTAGTTGACAGGTGAGAAGATTGAGACAAAGTAAGTTTATTCTGCCAAAGAAGGTGCTAAAACGGTCCTGTTTGTCGGTGTCAAAACATAAGACGTAAGCCGCCTCTGTTTTAACAAACAATCAAACAAGCGTTAACTAGTCGCGTCACTAATTCGATTTAACAATAACTGATTATTGATCAAAGCCAATTCTAACATGTTTTGCCATTATCAAAAAATGGTTTCTAATACCGATTAAGATTAACTAAATAAGCCGTATCCTCGGGCTAAAAATGCTTCATAAAAGACAAAATTTACTGAAGTTTAAAGTTTCGTAGAAAATGGAAAATCAATACTCAATAACCAACACAATTTTACAAATACAAAATGAAACACATCATCATTATTCAAATAGTGTCCATACTCATATTTTAGTATTACGCTAATTTGCGTGACAAAAATTTAAGATAATTTCACCGCGTAATACCACCTCCTCCTCTAATGTAACTTTATTCCTATAAAGTTTTCAAACAAGAGAAGGTGCATTACATTTAACTTCAACATACAAGTAATAATATTCGTTGCGTTCAGAAATATGGACAATGGCATGTAAAGAGTCCAAACTAAATTACAAATCAATCTATGCAAGAATTATTTTCTGTAAGTGTCTTGGCAAACTGTACGGCACGGGCATATATTTAGTACATACAATATGATTGTCTAAATTCTAACTTTCTATCGTTTGCTTCTTTCTAGTTTATTCTACTTTTGGTCATTATGTGAACAGACATTCGTCATACTTAAAATCATTAGATCAACATCAAGTTTCGTGTCCCACGTTTTGGCGACAATTCGTTACATACAATACATATCAACTCATTTTTGTTCGATTTTGCATACAAATGACATGATCTAAGAGAAAATACACACATGTCAATTGTTTAATGCTTAAGTTCAAGTTCAATTTGCCAACTCTTTAATGCACCAAAGGGTCTACGCCCCAATCACAATGTTGCTTAACATATTTCCTATTACCCGATCTAGAACATAATATCATGCAAGTAAACCTAATTAACGAAGTTCTAAACATTTGCAATACTAAACTGATCACGTGACAATGTTGATCTGGACATTGTCGATCTTTAGTTACAGAAATAAGAAAATAAGAGAAAGACCTTACTCTCAGTCACTATCGCTCAGTCTACACTCCCTCACAGTTAACTAAAGATGTGATAGTTCATTAATGCAAATCTCAGCACTTACAATGATCAAAGTTTTAAACTTGACTTACTTCAATAAAATGAATTAAATGCTTTTGTTCATAGATATAGTGACATATAATCAATAAGGCATATAGAAAATAACAACATTTTTCACCAATGATTTGCAACTTTTACAGTTCAATATCATTTATTTGATTTCACATTTTCATAATCAACGACTTATAGTCGACATCTTTTTCATTTGCATAAGAATGACATACCCTTGCCACGTGCAGCACTTAACTTAATAATTATCAACTCACACTGACAAGGATCTAAGAACTACATACAACTTAAACACATTTTCTCTTAATCAACATTTTTTTTTTTATTTTCGCGTGCATCTTTGCACATATTTCAGCATTTTCCATTTCAAATTTCATTTGCACTTTATGCACCTGTTTGTAAATTTGTTTGTTGATCCTAATGTTTCACCATAATTTCAGTCGACCAAAAATTATATATTTTTGTTTTTGCACGTTTGCATAAGTCATCCAGCATTTTATAAAAGCATTTTCTTCTATGTATTGACAAAAATTTCATGACCAATTTTAAACATTGTTTGCCCCGTACCATAAGTGTATCAACTACAAGACACTTACCACAGCTCTGATGATATCTTCATCTGTCTCTTGGACTTGGCTGTATCCTTGTCTTTCCATCGTCTTTTTGTTTCTTTTGTTCCGCGGGCTTTTTCATCTCCACGTCAGAATTCTCGCACAGTTCTTGGTTTGTTGAATATTTCGTTAAGTTTCACCTATATATGACGCACTTTTGTATATTCCATTTTCTTTATGTTAACACTGGTTTTTATTTTTCAATTTCGTATAGAAAACTAATATTTACTTTGAATTCACATTCATGATTTGGTTTCACCTATTTTACATTTTTTTATATTTTTAATGACATCGATCGTCTTAATTATTCTCTATCACAATTTTCGTTTTCAGATTTATTCTATATACATAATATTGATATTAGAGCACTCACAATTTGTTCCGTATTAGTGCCAATTTACACATGAGTCCGTGTGAGGAGAATTTCCTCTGTCTGTGTAGGCCATCTTGGTTGTTATCTGACGATTTTCTAGTTTCTGGGATTCATCTTTCTCCTTCGCTTGGCTAATTTGGGAGGTTCGGGTCAACCACTGTACCCGGATTCTCCACCACGTGTTATGCTGTAATTTTTTTGTTCCGGTGTTATGCGGAGCTTTTTAACATTTGGTTCTTTAGGTTTAATGTTCGTTTCTTGGGGAATCTAATAAAAGAAGAGATGATCCGATGTATGAGCCAACCTTTAATTTCAACGTATCTTTCCGTGTTTTCAAAGCAATTTGATTAGTGACATTTAATACAATTAGAACTAATAAAAATGAAAATTCTTACAAAAAATGATGATGTTTGATTGAAGTTCGTCACCATTTTGCATCGCACCTATTTCGTTCTAACGAGATAGCTGCGGACGCTGAATGGAGACGACATTATAATTTAGAAGACTTCGATGATGATTAAGCCTTTTCTACTATTTCCGACTGCATAGCCAAACTTCGTAAAACTCAAATGCAATGTTTTTAAAGAGTATATATATCCAAATTAACCAACAATAATATAAACAACAATTTCACAAGTAATGTAAATATTTTAGACTGTTTGTTTTAAATGCTTTTCCACAATGTTTTCACAACCGAAATCTGAATGAATTTCTCTTTCCACAATGATACACTAGAACAACTAGTTTGCAACAATACTTTCAAATGAAACACCGCATATCGCGTGTTTAATGCAAATATTGCCGCAACTGATCCAATCCAAATACTCGACGCTAATTTACATTTTAGTTATAACGTTACCAACATACAATTCTACCCAAAATTAAATCAATATAACCAATAGATTTTTCCCACAATGTTTTCGTGTATTTTCACATATTTCAAAACACTTCAATTTGCCGACTAATGTGTTTGCAACATTGTTTTAATGAAACCACTTCATACAGCGTGTTGCATTAGACAAGGTCGCAGACATTTCAAATTTCTAACTCTCTGACGCGTTGCCTTTTTCCACAATGTTTCTGTATCAAAATATATACAATTCTAAAAGATATTTCAATATGAAAGACAACATTATCAAATGACATTTTAACAGTAATTTTACAAATGTTCATCAATTGAATTTTCTACTAATTCAGTATTTTACAATGAAGAATAAAACAAGGCTTACCTAATAAAAGAAGAGATGATCCGATGTATGAGCCAACCTTTAATTTCAACGTATCTTTCCGTATTTTCAAAGCAATTTGATAATGTGCTTTGCCAACACGGTTATTTATACGAAACGGTTGCCATACACCGGATCTAACAAAAACAAGTTTACAAAGGTAGTTGACAGGTGAGAAGATTGAGACAAAGTAAGTTTATTCTGCCAAAGAAGGTGCTAAAACGGTCCTGTTTGTCGGTGTCAAAACATAAGACGTAAGCCGCCTCTGTTTTAACAAACAATCAAACAAGCGTTAACTAGTCGCGTCACTAATTCGATTTAACAATAACTGATTATTGATCAAAGCCAATTCTAACATGTTTTGCCATTATCAAAAAATGGTTTCTAATACCGATTAAGATTAACTAAATAAGCCGTATCCTCGGGCTAAAAATGCTTCATAAAAGACAAAATTTACTGAAGTTTAAAGTTTCGTAGAAAATGGAAAATCAATACTCAATAACCAACACAATTTTACAAATACAAAATGAAACACATCATCATTATTCAAATAGTGTCCATACTCATATTTTAGTATTACGCTAATTTGCGTGACAAAAATTTAAGATAATTTCACCGCGTAATACATTGATGACCATTCTACTTTTGCCTCGATATTTTTTCTGACATAAAACACTAAAAGTATTCACATCCGTTTTGTCATCTGCAGACTTTTTTCAATTTGGCCCAACATGACATTTTGTCGTTTTGGAAAGGGTAAGCGAGTACGCACGAGCGGCACGACGAAGCTATGGCAGAACCGTATGTGTAAACATTACTTGTCAACTGGTTATTTCATAGTTACTTATCTTAAAAAGTACACGACAGTGCAGCAACCTTCTCAACTCTGAATTATAATGTTTCTAAACAAATGATTACAGCAATCCAGCTCTTAAAACGTCATCTTCAGCGAGTTGAACGTGGAAAAACTTCGCGAGATTCACAGCCATATTTGTACGATAGAGGATTCCCAATCTATTTTTAGACCAATGAGGCGTGACGATGACGTATTTGTTTAACGAGAAAACCGAATCCTATTTTGAACGATAAGGAAAGTGCAGGTCAACTTAGACAACATGAAACGTTCTGATGGCAATTATTTTTGTGATAAAAATAGATCGGGTTTACTGTTATGTTTTGATAAACCGTCGGTGTTGTTATACAAGTACAAAATTGCTGCATGATGCAGCATAAGATGAAGCACGGCCTAAATAAATTTGTGCCCCGAATTTTTCCGTATTATGGTTAAATTCCAAGGGATCAAACAATAGTTTTTAGCTCCACTGGCCGACAGGCCAGCGGGCTATTGTCATGGCGGTGTGTCCGTCGTGCGTGCGTCTGTCCGTCCGTCCGTAAACTTTTTCTTTAGAAAAATCTTCTTCTCAGAAACTACCGGATGGATTCCAATTAAACTTCACAAGAATGATTCTTGGGTGACCCTCTCTCAAATTCTTTCAAAGAATTTGGATTTAATCAGAATAACATGAGTTATCTGCCCTTGAATGTCAGAAATAGCTGGTTTTGATTTTAATTTTACTCTAAAATCCACAAATATTAATTAATCAAGACAAAACTAAAACAGAATGTTGGTGACTATAAGATATTGCCTTGGTATAATTTTCAGCTTGATCTGAATTTTACATCATGAGTTATGTGCCCTTGAAATTGACAAAATTGCCATTTTCGGCTCTATTTTAACTTTGTTTTCACTCTAGCTAATACAAATATTGACCGATCTAGACAATACTTGAACAGAATGTTGATGACCATAAGATCTTGCTTTGGTATAATTTTAAGCTTGATGAACTCAACATCATGAGTTATGTGCCCTTGATATTGACAAAATCACATTTTCGGCTCTATTTTGACATTGATTTCACTCTAGCAACTACAAATATTGACCAATCAAGACAAAACTGAATCAGAATGTTGGTGACCATAAGATCTTGCCTTGGATTAATTTTCAGTTTAATCTGAATTTTACATCATGAGTTATGTGCCCTTGAAATTCACAAAATTGTCATTTTCGACTCTATTTTGACTTTGTTTTCACTCTAGCAACTACAAATATTGACTAATCAAGACAAAATTTGTACAGAATGTTGGTGACTATAAGATCTTGCCTTGGTATAATTTTCAGCTTGATCTCAATTTTATATGAGTTATTTGCCCTTGCTATTGACAAAATTGCCATTTTCGGCTTCATTTTCACTTTTATTTTCACTTTTACAACCATTAGTATTAATTAATCAATACAGAACTTTCACAGAAATCTTACTGACCATACGATCTTACTTGTGTGTAATTTTTAGCTTGGTCATGCATGCATTTGGTTGTTTGCGCAGCCTGAACCTTGCATTCAACAAGACAAACAATCAGGCCTGTGGAGCGCTTCCAGGCCGCCAGGACTGTCTGTTTCTTTAATGTCTGTGAACTGGTAGGGTTACAATCCTATCTCTATTATCTAGGTGTAAAAATAGTGAGGGCTTGTTTTTGGAGATAATGGCTAACAAAGTTGGTAGGGTGAATTGACATGAGAAGCATTTTTTTACTTTGAAGTACATGTATAGTTTACAAATTGACCCTGCTGGTACTCTACTCTACAGTAATGGTAAGAGAGTTTTAGACTATCAACAGTACTACTTTACTTTATCCCCTTTCAACCAGCATCATGTGTCTTCACCAGTCCCAAAAAGCATTAAGTGCTTATTTCAATTGTGAAAGGACAGACCGTTTTACGATAGGTGACCATAGTAGGTTCCACTGAACACTTTAAGCCGAAAAAGGCAATTTTGCCAAATTCAAGGGCAGATAACTCAGAATTTGCATTTTCAATCTGGATAATATTCTAACTCACCCAAGACGTACATGCAAACATTTGTCTTTGGCTTTACATTTGATTGTGCAATATTTGTATGTATTACGCCAAAATTGTCAAAAATGGCATTTTATGACATTCAAGGGCACATAACGCAGCACTTTCTACAGATTTCTACAAAATCAATCTTACACAAGGGTTTATGACCATACACATTTTGACAAAGTTTGGAGAAGATCTAATGATATTTGTGGATTCTAGAGTGTAAACCTGGATATTACAGACGAGCAGACAGACGGGCAGAAAACAGACAAACCTGGTCGCAATAGCTTATTTGTAGTACTTTCTTCTGAGGCCAGCTAAATTTTAAGCTAAGTAATCATTTATGCCTTTCTGTGCGAAGGAAATCCAGAAAAAATGTATTTTGTAATTTATTCCACAATTTGTCATGGGTTTTTAGCTCAACTAAGCACAAAGTGCTCAAGGTGAGCTATTGTGATCACTTTTTTCTGTCGTCCGTATGTCTGTCTGTCCGTCTGTCAACAATTTGGTGTCTATACTCTAGCATCTACAAATATACCAAACCAGGTCAAAATATGTATGACCATTCGCTCTAAGATGAGTTTGATTTTGGGTCAGATCGGACCAGAAAGTCTGGAGTTTTCTGCCCTTGAATGTAAAAAAATAGCTACTTTTGACATTTTGTACACTCTAGAATCTATAAATATTGACCAACCAATACAAAAGCTGGACACAATGTTGGGGACCATAAGATCTCAAATGAGAGTGATTTTTGGTGTGATCGGACCAAAACGTATTGAGTTATCTGCCCTTGAATTTGACAAAATTGTCGGGGTTTTTTTTTACTGTTTTCGACTTTGTTTACACTATAGCATCTACAATTATTGACCAATCAAAACAAAACTTGGACGCAACGTTAGTGACTATTAGATCTTGTATTTTGGTTTGATCGGACTAGAAAGTCTGGAGTTATCTGCTCTCGAATTTGACAAAATTGCTGTTTTTGACATTGTTTACTCTCTAGCATCTACAATTATTGGCCAATCAAGACAAAACTTTGCCACAATGTTAAGGACCATAAGATGTCAGATGGGTTTGATTTTCAGCTTAATCGGTTTAAAAAAAATCATGATTTATATGCCGTTGAATTTGACAAAATTGCCGTTTCGACTGTTTTTGACTTTGTTTACACTGTAGCATCTACCAATTAAGTGACCAATTAAGATAAAATTTGTACATAATGTTGAGGACCATTAGATCCTGCATGACATTGAATTTTAGTGTGATTGGATGAGTAAGTCGTGAGTTATATGCCCTTGAATTTTACAAAATTGTTGTTATCGACTGTTTTTCGACTTTGTTTACTCTCTGGCCTTTACAATTATCGACCAATCAAGACTTACAAATTATGTTGGTGACCATAAGATCTTAGATGACTTTGAATTTCAGTCTGATTGGATGAAAAAGTAGTGAGTTATAATAATACTTGAACTTGACGAAATTGCTGTTTTCGACTTTGTTTTTACTCTAGCAATCACAAATGGTGACCAATCAAGACAAAACTTGGATCTTGGATATAATGGTTGATTACCATAAGATGATGGATGAGTTTGAAATTCAGCAGAATTAGACAAACAGTTGCTGAGTTATCTGCCCTTGAATTTAACAAAATTCTCGTTTTTTACTAAATGTTTTCACTCTTCACAACCAGATATATTGACCTAAGTGGATGAAATACAGTTGATGTCCATAAGTTTGTTTTCAGTCTTACAATCACAAATATTCATTGATTCAAACAAAAACTGTGTCTCATATCATATTGGTTCAGGTGAGCGATGTAGGACCATCATGGTCCTCTTGTCGTGTATTAAAGGGCCCATGACTCGTTTTCCCGACCAGCTATCAAAATTCCTAATAACTTTGCGCTGACAAATTATTTTAGTACTGGCCTAAAATATTATTCCAATAAATATGTCGCTTTAATATAGAAATGTGTTGATGTTTTCCCCAGTCGGTTACATCGGAGTCTAACAATCCAGGGGTCTCTAGTTTGAACCCCGGCCCGGCCAATATCCATTCTGACATTTGACAATAAGTCATTTGTCTCTCACCAATGGGTGTGAATCATCTATGTGAGAGAGCAGCTGGAGGCTCGGTTTGGATATTGTGGTTGTACTGGTGCGAGAAATACCAGGAACCCACGGTTAGGTGCTCCAGCCGCCGCAATATGACCATAGAAGTTGAAAACGGCGTAAACCCCCAATAAAATCAATTTTCCCCAAAGCTGGGATATGAAAATATACAAAAAATTGAAAGATTGCATAAAATGCTTACTATTTTGAAATTGATCATAAGCAAGCAAATGGACCTCGTGTCGTGTTAACATGGGCTCATATACAAAGCATTTTGTTTTAAAAAAAATCGCCAATTATTTACATATAGCTAGAAAATTAATGAATAAGAACCTTGGGTAGCGCCGGAATAGAATTACCCACCAACTTTTAATAAACATGTACAATTAGACTAGGAGAAATTTTCTGTACGAGGCCTAAAAATGGTTCCAGGGAGGACAACTTGTTACAAGCAAGAGACAATGCTTAAATGATGTAGCAATGGCCCCTTAATCACTTAAGCCCTGTCTCTCCGTTCGCATCAATGGTGAAGTAGGTCTAAGTAGGTCAAAGGTCAACTATGTGCAAAAATTAAATGGTATATGGGGTATAGTTAAACAATCAGCTATAACTTATTTAATTTTGGGTGTAGAATAACATGGTTGGTATCAAAATGAAGCTTAGACATCAATCTTTATTTTGCAATATAAATATGCAAATTAGCTGATTTGCATATGCATGATTATGAAGATTTAATTGGAATTTTTTATCATTTTTTCGTCATTTTTTCATAGTGTAGTTGGAACGAAAGCTATAGCTCACTAAGTTGGTGGTGTATATTCACAAATTTGATACCAAAGTAAAGCCTAGACATCTATCCTCAAGTTAAGTTATGCAAAAAAAGCTTAATTGCATATGCACGATTTTTTATTATTTTTTAATTAATTGATGAAAATATCACCATTTAGTGAAAATTGGATACAAACAGAGCTTTGCAGCTTCCTGGAAGGATTTAATCATATTGCATATGTAAAACATCCTGCCCAAAAACAGAATTTAGCATTTTGATGTCTTTTTACAGAATCAGATTGAATTACAGTATAGTAGAGTGTTTGGTTTCCATGGAAACAGATTGTAAAAGTATTTTGGGGTAGAACGAGAGAAACGGCTTTTACTCACTAAGTCCTTGGTATAGACAAACAATCAATGTTTTTAATTGAACACAAGACATCCATTTTTGTTTTTAGCTCCACTGGCTGAAGGCCAGCGGGGCTTATGTCATGGCCCTGTGTCCGTCGTGCGTCCGTGCGTGCGTGCGTGCGTGCGTCCGTGCGTAAACAATTTTCAAACATCTTCTTCTCCAAAACTACTGGACCAATTTCAACCAAACTTCACACGAATCATCCTTGCATAAATCTCTACCAAATTCCTTCAAAAGAATAAAATCCGAGCAGAACTTGAATTTTAATTAATTTAATTGAATTAAATATTCGAAAAATCTTTAAAAATTCTTCTTCTCCAAAACTACTGGACCAATTTCAACAAAACTTCACAGAAATCTTCCTTGCATGAATCTCTACCAAATTCCTTCAAAAGAATGAAATCCGAGCAGAACTTGAATTTTAATTAATTTATTGATTTAAATTTTCTAAAACTCTTTAAAATTCTTCTTTTCCAAAACTATTGGACCAATTTCAACCAAACTTCACAGAAATCTTCCTTGCATGAATCTCTACTAAGTTCTTACAAAAGAATAAAATCCACTCAGAACTTGAATTTTAAATAGTTTAATTGATTCAAATTTTCAAAAATATTTAAAAAATGTTCTTCTCAAAAACAATTGGACCAATTTCAACCAAACTTTACAGAAATGTTCCTTGCATTAATCTCTTCTTAATTCCTTCAAAAAAAATAATAAATTCTATTTAGAACTTAAATTTTAATTAATTTAATTAAATTAAATTTTCGAAAAATTCTTCTTCTCCAAAATTATTGGACCAATTTCAACCAAACTTCACATGAATCATCCTTGCAAATTCCTTCAAAAGAAAAAAATCTATGCAGAACTTGAATTTTAATTAATTTAATTGATTTAAATTTTCGAAAAATCTTTAAAAAATCTTCTTCTCATAAACTACTGGACCAATTTCAACCAAACTTCACAGAAATCTTCCTTGCTTGAATCTCTACTAAGTTCTTACAAAAGAATGAAATCCGAGCAGAACTTGAATTTTAATTAATTTAATTGATTTAAATTTTCAAAAAATCTTTAAAAATTCTTCTCCTCCAAAACTACTGGACCAATTTCAACCAAACTTAATCTCTTCTTAATTCCTTCAAAAAAAAACTATGTAGAACTTAAATTTTGATTAATTAAATTGAATTAAATTTTCGAAAAATCTTCTTTTCCAAAACTACTGGACCAATTTTAACCAAACTTCACAAGAATCTTCCTTGCATTTATCTCCTCTTAATTCCTTAAGAAAATAATTTCCGTGTAGAACTTTAATTTTAATGAATTAAATTAAATTGAATTTTTGAAAAATTGTTAAACAATCTTTTTCTCCAAAACTACAGGACCAATTTCAACCAAACTTCACAGGAATCTTCCTTGCATGAATCTCTTCCAAATTCCTTCTCGGTCGGATGAAAAGCTTGGCCGTTGTGGGCTAGGCTTTTTTTCCGCTATATGAAACAGTGCAATTTAAAGAAAATTTTAAAAACATTTCTGCTCCTTAATCACTTATTGGATTTCATTCTGGTGTAGCATGAATCTTCTTTGAGTAGACCTTTATTGTATTTATATGAAACAGTGCAATTTTAAGAATATTTTAAAAAAAATTCTGCTCCTTAATCACTTATTGGATTTCATTCTGGTGTAGCATGAATCTTCTTTGAGTAGACATTTATTGTATTCCTTGAAGAAGTTTGTAGTCTAAATGTCTAAAAGCCAGTGGAGCGATACAGGGCCATCTTGGCCCTCTTCATCAGAGTAAATATGCAATTAAGCCTGTGGATGCTTATTTGAATATTCATGACTTTGAAGAATTTATTGTAAAATTGATGGAATTATCGTCAAATTTTGCAAGTACATCAGAAAAATCAGACGTATCTCGCATAGTTCTTGGCATAGATTAACAATTTTAGTATCAAATTGAAGCTTAAGCATTCATCTTTATTTTTCGGGACATTTATGCAAATGAAATAATTTGCATATGCATACTTTTGTAGATTTAATTGGAAATTTTGGTGAAATTTTCACAATTTTTGTTAAGAATATTGCAGTAAAAGGGCTATGCCTTAATTAGTTGATGGTGTACTCTTACAATTTTGGTGTCAAAATAAAACCTAGGACTCCATTCTTTATATGTTAATATTTGATACTTGCTTTTTAACATTCGTGGAAGAAACTAAATCATACAACTTCCTGTCCCAAACAGAATTAAGCATTTTGACGTCTTTTTAAGGAATAAAAGTGTAATACATTATGCTAGAGGGTGTTGTTTCCAGAGAAACATATCTTTTGAAACGTGGGAACAGCTTTAACTCACAGTTAACAAGATCAACTGACTAACAACTACAGTATCCAAATGAAGCATAATTATACTCAAATCTTTATGGGGACATCTTTTTTCGAATTATCTAAATCATACGTTTTAAAAAAAAATACTAGGAAACTTGGGCCGATTATAAGCCCCTTCCCCTCAGAGAATTTTCCTGGACAAATGTTTTTCCCCTAAAAATCAATTTTCCCCATTTAAACAATGTTACAGTCCTTGTAAAACTGTCTTAATTTTGCTTAAAATTTGTATTCTTACCGTTAAAAGATTATTTTCAAATCTGTATATGTTTATGGATTCCTATATTGAAGTTTAGAAGCTTTTTTATCAAAATAACCAATTTATACATTTCCCATAGAGCTGTATTTTTCCCAAATCAAGGGTCCCAGGCCCTTTCTCCTAACTTTAGGTTGAAGAGAAATTGCGTGCAGTTTATGGGGTGTCCTCTACTTCTTTTTAAATTAACAAATTTTGGATGAAGGAATTCCAGGATTGCAGATAGGGTTAAGAAGACGAAAGAGCTTAAAAGAACGCTACTGCGGAGAGCTGGTTAGGGTTACCAAGGCATTGACTTCTATACATTGGGTATCAATGATTTGCAAACCAGATGGAAATGTATTATGGAGTTGAAAGAACTAAACAAACAGTTGTTGCGTAATCTACTGATTTCCACCAAATGATAAAAACGAAATCATAGCGATGATAATCATGATTGTTATGTAATTATGACGAGATGATTTCCACAAGCAAATAACATGTCTCTATATCTTTAGATTTTGTTTATAAACATCAATTTATCTCGCGACCATTGTACTTGTTTATACATTTAACTGAAAACTTGTGCAATTCATAGTATTCATTGAACGAAATTTGTTTTCTGGTAGCAGAATAAAAAGATCTGCAAATATATTTCAAACAATAAGGTAACATCATCTTACCCCCCCCCCCCCCACACACACACACACCTACTACCATTCGTAATACAAAAAGTATATTTGGGTCGATATATTTTGACCTTGTACTTTTCCTACGTACTCCTTATATTCACTAAAGTATCACACAGGCCATGGTTTGGATATCTTACAGCTAGCACCCTACTGAAACCTATAAAACCTTTGAAAAACTTCAATTTCAGAGCAAATCTTTAAAACCTTTACCTTTTTCCAGAAAACCTTTAAAACGGCAAAATAATCTGTATTTTTCACTCAAAACCTCTATATTTGCTCTGGCTGGTTGTCGTGCAAGCTTCAATCAAGCGATGGCTTTTGTTCTGTATTATCCCTCTTTATGTGTAGTTTAACAATGAAAATATCACTAGATGCCACCGAATCTTACCCAATTTTTTAAAATTTTGTCGGGGAGATACGGTATACTCCCTTACGAAACAAGTGCGTAGAATTATTGATATTTTCGACGAAAATTGCATTTATTCACCTTTCTTTTTCATATTTTACGCTAAAAGGCCTTTATTTACATAAATGTGAGCCTTTATAAAAAAAATTATTTCTGTTTTGGTATGCTAGGAGGCCTACTACAGACTTTTTTTTAAAAAGTGTCAAGGGAACAGACCAAAACGCTAAGACTCTTTTTATTTTCTTAATAATTTCATTGCTATATTTGACTATAGGTACATACAGGTGACAGATACAGAATTTATTAGAATGAAAAATTTTACTTAATGGATAGATTTAACATATTAATAAGTTAAATATTGCCCAGAGATTTGTCAGGTATATTGTTACGGGTTTAGCTAAAACAATCACAGGTCCAAGATTTCCGCTATTTATATACCAACAGTGTATTTGTGTCCACTCCAAAATATATCAGCTGTGGACAAATGTGGTAATTTTAGACTAAGTATTTGAAAAAGATCAATTGAGTGAATACATTTATTGAATAATCATGATGGTATTGTGAAGCAGGCCATAGGAACAGGAGGGTGGGCTTTGCGTGGCTAAGCGCTCCCCAGTTGTCCAAAGATGCCAAATTTTCCCTATTTTACACTGAAAATCCAATTTAGCCCCATCCCTAGTATTCAGCCACAGGGGCTTCAGCCACCCCAATATGACATTGCTTCCTACTGGCCTGTGAAGGATGGATAAACACACATAGTTTCCCATATAATGAGTAATTTGCATAATAAGAGATACACGCAGAACCGAAGAGTTTGATTTCTTTGACAATTAAGAGCTTATTACGTTACAAAATTAATTTATCCCAAATACCAAATCTTATGTAGTCCCTAATGAAGGCATATATGTATGAATATATTAACTTACATGGTTACTATTGGAGACCTTCATCACCGCACATCTGGACATCCAGAGTAATGATAGTGATATGTTTCCATTGAATGGAATGTTTTGTTTCTAATTACATTTCATATACATGTCCGAATGTTTTCGTGAGGCTAACAGGTGTAATTATCCGAATTGCAATAATGGTGGTTAACCTTCTGTTTACAGAAATATATTACATGTATGTCAAACATGAATACTTCTTTAAAGGGGCCCGTGAAAGGTTGTCAGACGTACAAACATAAAAATATATTCAAGAAATATCGTATGGAATGGTCAACCTAGATCCGCATGTAGCTAGATAATTTCTGTTCAAGGAAATTTCAAATAAAGTTCGTTTAGTCCTTCTAAATCATGTTTGTATATAATTAATTTACTCGCTCTTTATAGTTACAGTAACATTTATGTGAACCTGAACCTTGATTCATTCTATTGGGGTTTTACGCCGTTTCCAACTTCTGTGGTCATATCGCGACGGCTGGAGCACATAACAGTGGGTTCCTGGTATTTCTCACACCAGTACAACCACAATATTCAAACCGAGCCTCCAGCTGCTCTCTCACATAGATGATTCACACCCATTGGTGAGAGACAAATGACTTTTGTCAAATGTCAGAATGGATACTGGCCGAGCCGGGGTTCGAACTCGAGACCCCTGGATTGACAGACTCCGACGTAAGAACCTTGATAGATAGTTAAAAACTTGGTTCCAGCGCTAAAACTTCCTTCCTTTTGGATCTAGATAGTACAATGTACCACACAGAAATGCAAACTGTCACTCCCCATGTTGTTCTGATTGCTGAAAAGTCTAGCATGGGCCCTATTAATGTCTTATAAATAATGACCGTAAGATATTGAGAGGAATATTCTCAGCTCTCTTTTATGCTATTTTTCATTTTGAGTTTAGCTTTATCTAATTGCACTTTTGTGTATACTAGATAAATATTCGTTTAAAGAGTCGTGGTTTTTACATTGTGTTGTTGATATTTAAGCTGTATCAGGCTAACATGCTGTTTCATTTGATTGTCATTTTCGCTCTTGAAATCTGATTAATTTTCAGGAATATGCATTACAAATCCATGCAAATATGATTTAAAAACAGTAAGTTCCTATAAATTATCTTCAAATTTATCACAGAATAACATTTATGTGTAAAAGGTATTGTTACATCAAACTTTGCATTTTTTTGTATTTTTGGAAAAATTTACCCCACCCACTTTTAGCTATAGCAACAAGCGTAAGCTAAAGACTAATTCTGTGAACAAACATATATAAGTCAGGAATAGGTTTCTAGGCAATTTTTAAGCATAATTTCAACAACACAAACATACATTTGGTATTTTCTAAACTTTTTTTTTTCAATTTTAGACAAAACTTATTTTTTCGATTTTTGGCCATTTTTCGCTATGTTTATGTATATTTACAAAAATACACAAAAAGAAGTTGCACATTATTGTTGTAAGTAAAAGTGCACATCATCAGCTTTATTTTGATACCAAAATAATTGTTTTATCTTTATAAATGAGTAAGTTATGGGACATTTTAGGAGGCATGTGTGACAAATGCACCGAATGACCTTTGACCTGGATAAAATCCCTTTGCGCCATTGATTCGGAAAAAGAGACAGGGCTAGAATTGACCCTGATATATAATTGAATCATTCTATATACGTCTCCTGCTTGTAACAAATTGTCCTCCCTGATTTGATTTTTCAGATTTTCACTACCAGTCTAAATATACACCAAACCAAATGTCCGTTTGATTCAGACTTTTCGGCAAAAGATGTCCCCTTTATGTATCTATTTATACTACGAATATTATTGGAAAACTTAGGTCCCAGGACCCCCCTTTAAATGTTTTTTTCACCTTTTCCCACACACATATTGTGAAGTAAACTGGTTATAGAACCAGTACTAGAACAGTAAGTTCTAAAACTGCATTTAACGTTCAAGAACTGGTTCTTGAACTAATTATTGAATCAGTTCTAGAACTTTTGAGTTTTAGAAATGCCATTTAACGTTAAAGAACTGGTCCTAAAACTAGTTCAAAACTAAGTTGTAGAACATTAAGTGACAGTTCTAGAACTTCAGTTCAAGAACTTGGGTTCAAGAACTGATTCTAGAACTGGTTCTAGAACGTTCTAGAGCTGATGTTTTAGAACATTCTAGAACAGTTCTTGAACTTCTTTTGCAGGGGTATGTCTTTACCCCCTTTTTGTTTGTTACTTCCCGTATAGTGTTAATGAAAATTTGTAAAAGAATTTACGAATATTTTAGACTGGTAGGCCTAGTTGACGTGACTATCGAAATAACTAAATCTTCTTCTCTCTCAATCTTATCTAAAAAATTCCTATCACGAACAATACCTGATGTTGACGTTACTTATAGGAACGGAGTTGACGAAACATTGCGGCAAAAGAAGTAAATGCACAATATCATTATTTCCCTCTTTGCCTCAATATTTACAGTGCTACATTTTACACCAATCCTTTCTTTTTTAATATCCATTTGTCATCTGCAGCACATTTCAAACTGAAGTTTCATTGTTTGTCAAAGGATTAACAAAGACATAGACACAATGTTATGTTTGAGAAAGTGTTAAAGAATTATCTCTGGAGCTCTGGATTGACCCAGTCACGCTCGGTCACCTGATTGTCCTACATAGCTCACCACTCGCACTGTGCAATCCTTTTCCAAAAAGCGAACCTTTGTTTACTGCTCTAATTCCAAAACTGTTGCAGACAACAAAATAATTAAAGCTTTAAACCTTCCTATAATTTACATGATATTCCTGATGTGACCAAAGCTACGGTAGACAATATAGATTAAGATTAGTCTAGTCAGCAATGCAATCTGATCCTAGTCTACATATTGGCTGCTTTCTGCTTGATTATATGATGAAAACTTAAGACAAGCAATAAGATCAGTAGGGCAAAGGTTAAATAAAAAAATAATTGCGTACTATGCATTACAGCACAAACGGGATACATTATGAACGCCCCTCAAAGCTGTTAATGTGATTAATGGTTAAAAGATAAAACGGAATTTATGAGATAGACTAGAAATAGAAGGGAGTTTTCATTTCCGAAACATAGAATAAACTCAACAGAAAGATCCTTTAACGAACTTTTGTGATAAACATCCTTTCTTTACTCTTACTTATATAAATATCCTTGCCTCTCAAATGAACATAGCCATTGATTATGGAGATAACAATTCATTGAGAACAGAAAGGATTATATTAGCTTATATCCGACACCACTGACATCCCCAAAATCACCTTATTATGCACGGCCTGAGGGGCCGTGCAATAATCTCGTACCTACGGCTTGAATCAAGCCGTAGGTATAGTCTATCGGTTATAATTGTAGACTTGTATACAAACATAAAAACAAATACATAGTTTTAACATTTACCAAACCATTTATCGTGAGGTATACGAGCGAATTAATGTCCTTACTCGTTTATTCTCAAAAGAAAAAGTATTTGTGTGGACCATTTATCAACAACAAGAAGTGAAGTGTTTGTATACAAGTCTACAGTTATAGCCGATGAGTTATACGAGAGTTTATAACGACACCTATAAATAAACCATGACCTCTGGACAGACGAGTCAAACTGAACAGGTAAACCAGGTATGTAAAAGTCGTGGTTTTAAGAAGGCGTTTACCGATAGATGTATCACAACACCCCTCTCACGTAGGACAGTCAGTAGTTAAAAGTACATTTGAGTCTCAATGTTGATGGTACCACTATACGAAATACTATTGTTTGTCGGAAATAACGTAACTGTTTACTATCTAAAATCATTCCCTATTTGTTAGTATTTCGATCAATAGAAAAGAATGGGTTAAGGTAAGACATGTATAATGCACTTCCTGTATAATCATACTATAATTTGAGCAATGTTTGTCCGTTTGTCCGTTTGTCCGTTTGTTCCCCTACTCCTCCCAGGTCCTTGGGCCGATCTTCACCAAATTTGGAGGGAAGGTGGAGGGCGGCCCCGGGTATTAGCTTGAGGGGTTCATTTTTTGAAAGGTCAAGGTCATCGAGGTCAAAGGTCAAATTTATGTTTTTACGGGTTACGGGTATCGTTTTTACGGGTTACGGGACGGGATTGCTTACGGGTTACGGGACGGGATTAGGTGGAGGGCAGCCCCGGATAGGTCAAGGTCGTCGAGGGGTCAAGGTCATCGAGGTCAAAGGTCAAATTTCGAGACGGGTAAAATTGCTAGTTGCTACAATTCGACTTATTCCGTGACGTCCGTAAGTCCGAGCATTTATAAAATGTCGTTAGATACAGTATTGTCTGTTTCTGTAACAACGGAAATAATTGAACGTGCTCAGATTTCTGGGGAATAGTCTATACAGTTTTTGTGAAAATGTTTCTAAATTGTATGAAAAGTAGGCAAAAACCCAACAAAAGTCAAAAATTCAAAATTTGAGAGCAATCAAAATTACATCCCTTGAAGTCGTCTATTCGGACCGAACAGATTATGATCTATAACTGGTCACATAGCCCATGTCATTCGTCATACTTCGAGATAGATCTATACTGCATGGTTCTCCACAACCCAATAAGCTGCATCGGCCCTAATACAGCTTCATGTAAAAAAGTGTTATGCCCCTACAACTTTAGAAGAACTCCACATCTTAATTCCTACAAAATAGTCACCAAAGTGAAAGATTTTAAGCATTTCATCAAAACTGATAAATAATGCATTTCTGTAATTATAAATGTAATAATTGGTTAAAAAGACATTATGGAAAAAGAATGAATTGTTCAAATGTTTTTATTCTTTGTCATTTTGCATGTAGATTGCGTTTCAAGGCCCATCGTCAGTAATATATTTTTGCCCCTTCAGCTTCAAAGTATTCTGCGTAAATCACTACAGATAGATATTCACCGTTGCACCGAATCCCTTTTTATACCAATTGGAACAATGCAGAGTGCATCTTTTTCTTTCGCCTTTGTTAGTTTTATTTATATCGTTCACTGATATTTTCCAGTATGCATTTCTTGTAGCAATTAAAACATGTGCGCATCGTATTTTTGGTACTTCTATTGAACATAATCAAAGAGCGTGGTATTTGTAGGTGTAAAGTATAGTATCTTCTGGTTACGTTTTACGACAATTTAAACAAAAGGTTCGGTGAATTGCAGCTGCTGATTCGGTGCAAGTAGCACCATGTGCACTCTGTTTTTAATATTTGCACGATTTACAGTATAAGAAGATTGCATTTCTAGAAATATGGACATACAAGTTAATGTTTGTTTCAATTTTCGGTTACCGAAGGGAATGTAATACTACCAGTTTTGTCCAATATAAAAATGATCTGCACCATTTTCACGTAAAATTAACTTCTGTTTCTTCCGACGGTGGGTCATTGTCTCATAAAGTACTTCAAGTACGAAGGGATATAAAAATTAAAATATGTTTCAACCTCACGAGTAACACGTCTACTTTTCTTTGAAATTTCAATGGCTTTTTAAAAAAATGTTTGACATTTTTTATTTCCTTTGATTAAGGTAGAATTCTCGTAATGTGACCATTTTGAGATTCAATATCATCGTTTTTTTCGAGCGGCGTCGTTACGCATCCGAACCTTTTCTGGCGCGGTTGAAAACATTCGGCGGTGGAACTTTCCACCGCCGATTGTTTTCGACCACGCCCGAATAATTCAGACGTCGCACGAATCTCATTACGGGTATTCTACCTTAAGACGGGACCAGATTTTCACTTGGAATTTAGCGGTAATTCGACTTAGCTGGTGTCGAGATGACGAGTGTCAACTGTATGATATTTAGACATAGTCCGAAATTATATCGTCGCTTTTCAACGAAAACCTCGTATCTGCAGCTTTAAACAAGCTACAGTTACGTGGTTTTTTATGAAAAGCGTCGATATAGTCCGGCAGATATTCCCCATTTTTTAGCTGAACCTTGCAGTGGAGTATAAAGTTTTATTCTTTGCTGATTCTTAAAGTAGAGTTTGAGTTTATTGGGGTTTTACGCCGTTTTCAACTACCAGGGTCATATCGCGGCGGCTGGAGCACCTACCCATGGATTCCTGTTGTTTCTCAAACCAGTACTACCACAACACCCTTACCGAGCCTCCAGCTGCTCGCCCACTTAGGTTAACGATTTCAAACCCATTGGTGGGTGACAATTTTGTCAGAAAGGGTATTAGCCGCGGCCGGGTCTCGAACCCGGGACCTCTCGAATGAGGGTCTGATGCGCTACCAACTGCGCTAAGGCCGCGGCCTTCTTAAAGTAGACATCCTACTGTTAATGATTCCGACGGGTGCCATCGCGTCACCCTTTAGCATTTTGAGAAATTCAAGATGGCCGCCAAGATGGCGGAAATTACTTAAATAATCAATGTAAGGGTTTTAATTTCATATTAGAACTGATATGTCTTAGGTAAAACATCTTTAATACACTTACTGTTGCTCTAGGAATGGAAAACAATAAAGATAAGACATATTTCTATCATTTCAGTTGACGTTTTTTGTGTAATTTACGTTACATTATGGGAAAATTGCTTCATTTATTCCCTTATCCGCTATTATTTGGTCATAAGTCAGCCAAACACAACAGCACATGGTCTTGTTATCAATTCATTCACTTCATTTTTTGATGAGAGCCAAATAAGGGTTGTATGAATATATATCAGTTGATAATTTTGTGTAACTTATGTTACATTATGGCATAATTGGCTTCATGTATTCGCTAGAATACTACCATTTGACCATAAGTCTTTTAAACACAACGACAAATGATTTGTCGATCAATACCTTTACTAGAGGCTTTTTTCAACAGCAAATCCAAGGTTTTATACATGTATTATGTAATTTACGTTACCTTAATATTAGCACATTACCTTCGTTTATTTACTTATCTATTATTATGTGGCCCAAATCTGCCATAAATCATTTAAACACAGCAGTGAATAGTTTGCTTATCAATTGTTTTACTAGAAGATTATGTCAAGAGCAAAACAACAGGTTGTATAAATGTATCATGTAGCTTACGTTACCTTAATTTCATGTACTGTTACATGTACTTGTAACGATAATAAGAATACCGTAACTCGAAGGAAATGCAACTTAGCTGATTAGTGTAAGTAGAGTCAAATACCGGTATAGGTAAAGTATATGAAACAAGACACACATGTAGCCACTGATGCACACACATTATGTTTTATACAGAGCAGAGTAGTGAACTAAGTGCATACAATTGTAAAAAGTAGGTCACAACGATCTGGTTTTGGTACAATGATACACGACAACGCTTTGGGTCATGGCGCATCTACACAACAAATCCTTACATCAAACAGTACATGAGCTATTGAGCGGAAGAAAATTTCTATTTAAGAGCAACCAAAGTGAAAAGTAGGTGACAGCAATCTGTTTTTGGTATCGGACACACATCAAAATGCGTCTCCGTAGGTCAAATTGTGTACGAAGTATGGAGCGGAATAGATGCGGACGAACCCGGCAACCTTACGCCCTTCCAATGGACCAAACGCCAATGTCAATCAAAACCATCGATAACCCCATGGACGATTAGAAAAATGCCACACACATTGTTTGTCTTAAATCCTTCGTTGGGCGGAGCGATTTATCGATTTGCGTTTGGTTAATTACGCCTTATATGTTTAACCCACCGTACATTTCTTAGAGATTAAAACGTCTGCTTTCCATATTTCTGGTTTCCTACAGTATTCAGTGTTACACAGCACACCTCCTCGGCATGTGCTTTGTAACATCCCATTCTAGCCTTAGCACAACTGCATTTAGTAGAATAAACTTGGTCCATCTCTTCCACACTGACATTTTATCATTTTGCAGAGCTAGACCTTCAACTACGAGGTCAATCAGTGATACTAGTAGGCTACTTAAGCTGTAATGTCACGTTGCTTGCAGTACTTAGTTGGTAGCATGTCAAAAGCTAGTATCATTCTCTCCAGATACAAGCATTGTAATACAATGATAAAAGGAATCAAGCACAAAATTGGAAACACACTCTTACACAAGATCAACTACACGTGGGATCAAGGGATCAATTGCTAGTACAACTGATTGTCACCAAGCCGAGTGTGTAGCTCTAGCTCATGGAAATACCGATTTCTCGAAAATGACAAAATAGCAGTGAGGAAGTGACGGACCATATTCTTCATCTAGATGTAGTTGTGATATGCTAGAAACAATTGCAATGTCTTTATTATTATTATGTGCATTGCTTAGTAAATGCCAAGGAGCAGTGCTATGTAACAATGATAGCATAAAAACCCAGAAATACGAATAAACAATGAAATCTATTTTTTTTATATAGAACATGCATGCAAGTTTTGGCCCCTTAGCAATGTACCGCGGGTATAATACAAGACTTTGACGGAGAAAATATATGTATCATATTTTAATAGGCTTGGTCTTGTTCTTTGCAGTTTAACGCCATTTTCAACTGCTATGGTCATATCCCGACGATTGGAGTGCCTAACCATGGACTCCTGTCGTTTCTTGTACCAGTACTATCACAAAATCCCAACCAAGCCTCCAGATGCTTGCCCACATAGGTTAACGATATCAAACCATTGGTGGGAGACATTTTTTTCTGAAAGGATATTTGCCGCAACCGGGGATCGAACCCTGGACTAATGGAACAATGTAGAGAAATACCTTACATATTATACACACCATTTACAAAAAACAATAATTTTGATCAGCTGTTAGGAATTGATATCTAATCTTGCGCAATTGTTTAGTTTCTTTAAGTCGTCAAGAAAAAATGCTGGGGAATTATCGTATACTCTTTGTCAGGCGGTCGGGCAGCCTGCGAACGTTTCTGTTTCGCTCCATTTCTCCTGCACTATTTTACCTAGAGAAACCAAATTGAATATAAGACGGGCCATGACCAACAGAAGCATTATGTATCTAAACGATGTCACTGTGACCTACTTTTCACTTTGAGTCAAATTTACTTAACTTGAAGTTCCCTTCTGTTTCATATCTCATGTACTGTCTGATCTAGAGATACCTAATGTGCAATGTGCAATGACTAAAAGCTATACCATGTACCAAAATCAGGAAAGAGTGACCTACTTTTTGTGCTTAACTTTGAAAATCATTTCCATTCCATTTCTTAAGCCGTTTGACCTAGAGACACAGAATGTAGTATATGGATGAGTCATGACTCAGGCAAGGTTTGTCATGCACCAAAACTAGGTCACTATGCACTTCTTTTTATGCTAGTCAAAGGATTTTCATTTGCAAATACTAGTCATTGTGCCCTAATTGGATACGTTTAATTCACTATTCTTTTGTGTCTAGAACATGATAGGTTTGTGAATCAGAGACTACAAGTGTGTCTTGTTTAACTTATTGTTAACTCTATTTTATCCCACTGTAACCAGCTATTGGGGGTATTCTGTTCAATTCATGATTATTATCTTTTTACGAATATGTAACAGTACACGAAATAAAGGTGACGTAAATTACATGATTCATTTATACAACTGTTGTTTTGCTCTTACCAAAAGCCTCGAGTAATTAAGTTGGTAGTCAAAGTATTTGCTATTTTTTTCACGACTTATGGCTAAATATTAGTAGATAAATTAATAAATGAAGCTTATATGCTAATATCAAGGTAACGTAAACTACATAATACATTTATACAACCTGCTGTTTTGCTATTACAAAAAGCTTTAATGGGAATGAATTGATAACTAGACCATACACTGTCCTGTTTAAACGACGTATGGTCAAATAATACAAGATAAGTGAATGAATGAAGCTAATATGAAGGTAACGTAAACTACATAATACATTTATACAGCTCTTATTTTTCACTTTCACCAAAAGATTCAAGTGAATGAATTGATAACAAAACCACTCACTGTTGTGTTTGAATGACTTATGTCTAAATCATAGGGGATAAGTGAATAAATGAAGCAATTTTCCCATAATGTAACGTAAATTACACAAAAATGTCAACTGAAATGATAGAAATATGTCTTATCTTCATTGTTCTCCATTCCTAGAGCAACAGTAAGTGTATTAAACATGTTTTACCTAAGATATATCAGTTCTAATATGAAATTAAAACCCTTACATTGATTATTTAAGTAATTTCCGCCATCTTGGCGGCCATCTTGAATTTCTCAAAATGCTAAAGGGTGACGCGATGGCATTCGTCGGAATCTTTAACAGTAGGATGTCTACTTCAAGAATCAGCAATGAAAAAACTTTATACTCCACTGCAAGGTATAAGTGGATATCTGCTGGACTAATATTACGTATTGAGTCTAATCTAACAATTGTTTATTGGCACCTAGCACTTCGATGGTTATAAAACGTAACGCATTTTCAAACAGTAACTGTAAAGTTCTGATTGCATCTTATTGCGGTTCTGACATGCTGAGTTATGTGTTCGTTCGCAAATACTTGGAACAGTTGAAATAGGTGGATCATTTTTGGAATTCTTTTGAATTTGACTTCGAAAAAGAAAGCAAACGAATGGGAGGTAATTTTACGAAGTTGAGCTCTTGTTCTAGGCTTTGTCGTCAGTGTAATGGCTTAAGTGTCGACTGATATTACAAAATGCATTTTATCTTTCATCACAAGCTGACCAAAACTTTTGATTCCCCGCGAGACATTTCCCCTTATTTCAACGCAAAGTCTTGAAATAGTCTATTTCTTACACTTTGCAATCGACAACCTTCTATTCTATCCCAACGCCATTCCTGTAGACCTATCCAAAACAAAGATGCAAATTGCGATAACATAAGATTTTAATGATTCAAAATATAGGGTGCAAGCACATGACAGGGAATCACTTGACACAGAAATAACAATTGAAGAAATTCTTCAATAAATCTGTGTTACAGGGACATTTCATTCCAATTTCAATATTTTAAAGTATGTCTTGATGCCAAGATTGGTTATTCTAATGAGTATAAATACTATTAGTTTTTTAAAGTTGTTGCCATAAGCGAGAAACACGCGTTTGAGACATAATCGTTAATTGCATATAAATCCGAACTGTTGTCCACAACAATTTGTTCAATTTTAACACAAAAATATAAATATCGGCGCAAAAACGGCGCAATATTTTCAAAATTTTCATAAGGAAATATGCTCTTTCAGATAAAAATAAAAGTAAAATTTATGACAAAAAATTCTGAAATGTCACTTTAAAATACATGGTCTATTTGACCTTTGTTTGAAGCAGAGATGTAGAGATATCAGGAATTTGCTGAAGTGATGGATCTTTAAAGATGGTATTGTGCATGATATAATATAGAAAACATTGAATCAAAATGAGAAAATGCTGATCATCAGCATTTTCTTATTTTGTCTCAATGTTTTCATAAGCCTTTTCCATTTGGGACATCAAAATGAAGTCTTGTTTGAGAATATTCGATATAACGATTAAACGTTTCCAACTCTGTTTCTCATACAACCAGGATAAGAACCATGCGAGATAAGAACTGCGTTGCATTTATTTATCAATATTCACTAATTATTTTTTATATTGAATGGAACGATCTAGGTGTTGAATTTCATTATAACTTTGTAACTGCTTCTATTGTATATCTAGGAATTTGTGAAACCCCAGGGATCCAGTGAAATATCCATGTGGTGGTCTCCCTCGTATTGTGCCACCAGCTACATTGAGACTCAAATGTACTTTTAACCGCGATGGTCAAAAAGAACTTATTCACCCTTTCCCAAAACAGAGAGTTCTGTTGGCAAGCACAGTGAATTTTTGTTTCAAATTCTTGCAGGAAACGAAGAAATTTTGATAGAAATATTATATTCTCCTTTTTTGTAAAAGTTTTCTATGAATTTAGAAGAATATCTAGAGACACTCTTGAACTACTTTTCGTCTCTCTCAAAATTTGGAATGAATACCAGCTTATGGTAGGCCTGGTCACATACATAATTGACCAAATGCCAATCGATAGATCGCTCCGCCCAACACAGAATTTAAGACAAACAATGGAGATGTGATCGTTAATAGTGAACGATTTTATCCAGTTACGCGTGACGTAAATTCGGACAAACAAAATAGTATTTTGTAGGTGTTGTTATAACATCTCGTAACTACGGCTTGATTTATGCCGTAGTTACGAGATTTTATAACAACATCGACGGTTTATCAAAACATAACGTTAAACCTGGTCTATTGTTAGCACAAAATTCTTTGCCATTGGCATGTCGATTGATTTGATTGTCAGTCGATAAATCGATACAATAACACGTGCAACGGTGAACAATTGGGGCATGACATTTTTCTGATCGCCTTTTGGCTAATCGATGTTTTTGATTGACAGTCGGCGTTTGGTCAATTCGATGTCCACATCACGGCCGGAACACGTTCAGAAATACTCAGTCGTACAGCATAGTTTAGGACGTGATATGAATGTATATATGAACGCGGAATTGTATGTGACCAGGCCTTAGTGTGTTTGGTCTACATAGTACCTTTTCTTGTTATAAAGTTATATTTTATCGAAATGATAAAAAAAATAATACACAAAGAGCAAAGCAATTATTCCATATAAGATAATATATGTTAAAATAATTGAGTTCGTTATGTGAAATACCATGGCAACATATCTTTTAATTATCACTTCCAAGAAAAATAGGTTGGACTACCATATATTACGAGCGATGACCTTTTATTTTCTGATTACACAATCTTGAATATTGACCCTTTCCCAAACAAGACCCGGTTGAAAAATCTCCAGTAAATGAAGCTTTAGGATAAATTGAGACAAAAATAAAGAGAATAAATTTTCTTTCTTTGCCTGGGCAATATTTTATCTTCATCAAGATTAATTATGTCCTCTGGATTTACTTTCGAATGAAAACAATCTAAACTAATGCTGTTTGGAAAGGATTAATTAAGAATTATTTTTATTTGTTACACTTTGTACCTATCATTATGAAACCATTTTTGTTATTGGATCATTACCATATGGCAAAATTTTAGACTTGTCCAAATTCAAAGCTTTTGCAAACGAAAATTCCAAGTGGATGAAATGTTACAATTGTTTCTGGATAAAAAACATTGTGGAAAATGAAGAAATTCTTTTGACAGACTTTTTCATTTTTCACATTATTTTCTAATCTTGTGGTGTGTCAAAAGGCGCCATCAGGGTTTATCCCTTTTTGAATAACAGACTGTTCTATTGCAGACGACAAACAGTAAAAAATGTATTCGATATAGGAAAGAAATAAGAAATAGCTTCAATTTGAAAGGAGCTTTATATTGGAAAAGAAGAAAAAGACTCTTTCTTGAAATGCTGAATAAAATATATCCAGAAGATTATCAGCATTTTCTTCTTTTCCCTAAATATTTCCCAACATTTTCTGTAGAAGGGATGTCAAAAGCAGGTCTTTCTGGAAGCGGTAAACCCATTACAACACTGCGACTCTTTCTGACTCCCCACAAAAGTGGCTTTAGAAAACAATGTTGAAAATAAAGCAATTTCTTCATTTACCACACTGTTTTTCTATACCTGAAACGACCTGAAAATGTAAATTTTCATTCGTTTGAAATTGTTGTCTTTCCAACATGTTTGAATTTCGATCAGTGTAAAATTTTGTTGTTGGTAATGGGTAAACGTCGAAAATACTCCCGGTGGGCTCTACAAGAATTTTGAAGACGGAAAAAAGATGTACTAAAGTTAGGGTGAATGTGGATAAGTGACAAACAGCTTGCCAAATCCAATCTATTCTGCTGATAACCGATATTAGATGGTTTACAGGATATGTTTCTGATGTCAACAAGTGCAAGGATCCTTAGATGACAAGTGAATCCAAGGGTCGTGAATTCGTACCCCGGCTGGTCAGCTTCTATGCTGACATTCGACAAAGGTCATTTGCCTCTCACCAACGGTGTGAATCATCCATCTAAGAGAACAAATGGGGACTCGGATTGAATATTGTGGTATTTCTTGGGAATAATTCATACATGGTTAGGTGCTAACCATAACAGTTTAAAGAGGTGTTAAACCCCAACCAGTCAAATTGGCGAGGGACACCATAGGCATAACAACCCGTACGCAAAAACGTAATTGCGTACACAGCGCTTTTTTCAAAAAAAAATGTGGATTTTTGTTTTTGTTTCCCTTGAAATAAAAACCTGAATCGCCAATTTACATATCAAATACCCACCATGAGCAACGAATGACCATGGTCATTCGTGGCTCCAGGTGGGCATTTGGTATGTATTTCATAAGCATCTACATTTAATTTAAAAAAAAATCTGGGAGATGCCCGCAAGACCCACCCCCAGCAGTATGGAGCCCGCCATCAAACCTCCACTAATACTTTACTAATATATTAGCACGGTGGGGATTGTGCATGATGGGATGGATAACGAATACGAGGTATACGGACAAGATTTGCCTCGCTTCAGGTAAGAAATTGTGCAATAATTTTCTTATTTCTGCTCCAATTTTCAAGCGGTTTGTTGCATGTACCCCGCATTAGTGAGCTCTTTCCTCGGATATATGACTTGTTTGTAGAATATTTGTTCTTTGTCCAAAAATTGATCCCAACCGACCAGAAAAACGACAAAAAATTCAGGCCCTTTTTCTAGTCGGTTGGGATCGGTTTTTGAGAAAAGTACAGGGAAAATCCAGATAAATAATACATCTGAGAAAAGGGCTCAGTAAGACGGAGCACATGCAACAAACCACATGAAAATTGACGCAGAAATAAGAAAATTATTGCACAAATTCTTACCTGAAGCGTGGTTAATTTGGCCGTAGTCGTTACCATTTCGCTTTCTGGTCGGTTGGGACAATATTTCGGAAAAAGCATCATGAGTTATCTAATATGTCATACATCCTAAGAAGGAGCTCGATAAGGCGGGGTACATGCAGCAAACCGCTTGAAAATTGATACAGAAATAAAAGAGTTATTGCAAAATGTCTTACCTGAAGCGAGGCGAGTTGGCATCAAATTTTGTGCAAAACATAGACTGAGTTTACCGTTATGTTTTGATAAACCGTCGGTGTTGTTTTAACATCTCTTAACTACGGTTTGATTCAAGCCGTAGTTACGAGATTTTATAACAACACCAACGAAATACTATTTATTTGTCCGAAATTACGTCACGGTTTACTTGATAAAATCGTTTCCTATTGTCGGTAGTCGTTATCCATCCCATCATGCACAATCCCCACCGTGATTAGGCATGCGTCTGCGTACACACTTTATTTTCGGCTACCCACGCCAGCGGATACGCCCGAAGTTCCACGGAGTGTTTTTTAGATAATGATGGATGTAATACCTTAACTCGACGGGACGTTGCACCATCAGCACTGACAAAGCTAGTGTAAATGCATCAATAATCGTTATCAAGTGAATAAATTCGATTTGGCGCGCGAACCACAATCTTATATGAACCCATACCGTTAAAATGAAATGAAGACACTTTGGACGCGTGATTTAGAAATATTGCATTTCGTTCATTTAATTTTAACCTTTCGAAAAAATTTCAAGAACTGATTTTAAAGTTAAAAAAAAACTAGTTTGGGAAAACTTTGAATGAAATGGGAAACTTCTTCTTAATCAGTAATTTCTCCTTTTACCTAAATGTATTATCTACATCTACATGTTTCGCACAGCCGTCAGACTTGACTATTATTGCGCGTTTGGGTCTGCGTTAAAGAGAGAAAGAAATAGGAAATAGTGAAAAAATGAAAATTAGAAACAGCATGTAGGAAAGTCAGAAGCTAGAAAACAAATCACCATAGTTTTTCACTCTTCAATCTCTAACCTGTCTCCTTTCCGTGGCGGTACCAGGGGCCATATGCCCCTGAGAGCATAGCCCAGAGATATCCTTAGAGTGTACTTGCCATGGCAAGATATTAAAATTTAAGTGTTGACAGCTCCCGTTTGAAGGATACCAATCCGGCAGCCTCAGCTGCTGATTTTGGTAGTGTGTTCCAGGTCCTGATGGTGCTTGGAAAGAAGCTATTCTTGTAAATTTCTGTTGACACTGGAATCTGTTGGAATTTCTTACTGTGTGTCGAGCGAGTGGATCTAGACGAGTGGGCAGGTGTAAGGTAGTCATCAGCTGGGATTGCTACCAAGTCGTGTACGATCTTGAATAGCATTGTGAGCCTGGTCTTTGTCCTGCGTGATGACAGTGGTTTCCACTCAAGATGATCAAGCATGTCAGTTACACTGCTTGTGTTTCGATATCTGTTGGTGACATATCTGGCAGCACGTCATTGGACCATCTCAAGTTTGTGGATGTTTGCTTTAGTATGGGGACTCCAGACCGACAAACAGTACTCCAGGATGGGTCTCACCATGGCGTAGTAAGCTGCAGTCTTCGTTTTTTCTTTGCTTACTCGCAAGTTTCGGTGGAGAAATCCAAGAGTGTTGTTCGCCTTGCTGGATATCTTACTAATGTGATTATTGCACAACATGTTGTTTTGAAGTTCGACAACAAGGTAGCGGGTGGATTCTTCAACAACAAGAGCGTGTCCTTTCAGAGTATATCTGGTGGTTACTGGGTTCCGTGCTCTGGTGACTCTGATGGCGCTGCACTTTTCAGCGTGGAAATCCATACCCCATTTCTTCTCCCAGGCTGTCAGGTTGTCTAGGTCAAGCTGGAGGATGGTTGGATCTTCTGGAGACTGAATGGGTCGATATAGAACACAGTCATCTGCTAATAACCGGACCTTGGATTGAACGATTGAACACAGTCAGGGAGGTCATTGAAAAAAACCCAGGAAGAGTAGTGGTCCAAGCACTGTGTCCTGGGGAACTCCACTGAGGACATGTAAACTCTCGGACGTGGCGCCTTCAACCGTGACCTGTTCAACCCGATCGGCGAGGAAAGCTCTGATCCGGTTATGTATGTTGCCTCTCACGCCATAGTCAGTATAGGGAATAAGTATTGTTCCCAAGAAATACACCCCAATAAAATATAGAGGCTACCTGGCTCACAAGTGAGCAATATCTCATACTTGCACTATATACTGATAGTGGCCAAATTTCCTTAACAGACGTTCTTTGACTCTATCAAATGCTTTCGAGAAGTCCAGTACAACCATGTCATGCTGAATCCTCCTGTCCAGTCCTGATAGCAATTCATCCGCTATTGTAAGAAGTTGGGTTTCGCAGCTTCTTCTTGCTCTGAATCAATGTTTGCATTATATGCCTAGCATAAATATATTTTACTTTGATTCAAATCATTGTCCCGTCTGCAGTTCTTTTCAAATTGGACTGATCTTAAATTTATATTAAGGACAGATCCTCCATTTATTTCCTACGGTAAGATTTTTTTCATTTTTTCTGTACTGATATTTAGATATATGAGAAGGAAAACAATGACTTAAAAACTATAGGTCACCAAGCGAATTAAAAAGTTATTGGATTTCAAGGGAGACTACTCTTGGCTAAAATTGCAAAAATGGGGTGTCATTTAAATACCCGCTAAAAAGGTGTTCGAAATGACTAGGATTTCATAAATAGGTCTTTATTGTGTTCAATATGTTTTATTCTGTCTAAATGAGTATCAATTTGGGAAAATTTAGTGATAATTTTGAAATTTTTAGTGAAACATTCTTTCAAAAGTAGCTGAAATTGCTCTTTTTTCGCAACGTTTCTGATAATAAAAAATATTCCAGCGGTAAGAATTTTTTTCTTTTTTTGTATAGACATAGTGCTTGGCCATACCTACAAAAACAAAAAAAGAAAAATATATCAAACCAAGCGTTTTTCTTAGTTATAAGTAAAATTTTGTTTACTTTTTGCAGCTGTGTCCGAAATTGTTTCACTACTTTTATCCATTTTCTTCCTTATTACCAGCTTTAGATAATAAAAAGTGTCATCTTTTGTGTCCATCGGAAGCGGACTAGCTCATAAAGACATCACTTTGCTTTTGTTGCTCCGTTCCCTATCGCTAACGCCACATGTTGAACGCGTAAGAGCGAAATGTACCGTCCGAGTACTATTACACTTTAATTGACCAAACAGAGAAAATTGAAATAACAGAAAAGGGTCTTGTCATTTATCAACCAAACATTAACTAAATGTAAAAAAAATACATTTGCTGAAAAGGCCAATTACTGAAACAGCTTTATTTCGTTATTTAGGATATACGCAGTAAGTTGCGCAGAAACAACTGGAGGATCTGTCCTTAATCTAAGTTGTAAAACTATGAACCTCTATAAATGCCATTAAATTACAATTTTGAGAATCACGCGACACATTAAAAGAGCGTTATACCACAACACAATGATGAAAATACGATATTTTTATGATATTGCAGCTAAGTTTTGTAATATCCATAGCTCACGATAAATGAACCGGCAGAGCATCTCTAGCTATTAGCTAGAGATGCTTTGCAAGGTCATTTATCGTGAACTATGTACTTATGGAAGTAAATGTATAGATTTTTGTTGGACGTATATGGCATAATAAATTTGATAAGTTTTGTATAAGATGTTTTTTTCATTTTATCAATGTAGACCTTTTATTCATTTTTATTCTCTTTTTTAGTTTCGAGACTTATTTACGATTCTTAATCCACGAATTTTGGATAAAGGGCCTATGTGGTAGGCTATACAGCAAGGTGGTTAATTACTTGACTCAGATTTTCAAAAAAATGTCAATACTTGACCAATCTGAAATCGATATGAAACACAGAAGGTGGGGAAATGCCAGGAATAGGCTTGACGTAGTGTAGTGGAGGTTTGAAAATCAACTGATTGAAAAGTTATTGAAGATCAACAAAAATTTTGGCTGACCTTTCAAAAATCCACCTCGCCAATGTAATGCCATGTAATGTGTGACGTCTATTCACATTCAAATCGGTCCCGTATTAACAAAATTATTGAAGATTTTCTGAAATTATGTTGTATCATGTGATAATCCACCTGGTAGTTGTTCTGTGAAATGATAAATAGCAGAGTGTTTGAGTGTGGTTATTTTGACAAATTTGAAAACACTTGTACCGGGTTAATGTTACGACTCATCAAGCATGTGAGTGCCAGACCTCGTAAACTATTCCAGACCGGGGTTCACAAGTAAACGGGACGTTTTAACCCTTTCCCGAACAAGACCTGGTTTTTGATGGCCCCAACAAAAAAGGCATGAGAAAACATTGAGACAAAAGAAGAAAATGCTGATAATCAGCATTTACTCCATTTATCTCAATATTTTCTGTGACCTATACTTTACACAAATCCAATTTTCACCAACATGCATTATTTTGGCTGTTTTGGAAATGGCTATTTAACCCTTTACCAAATGACCAAATTTTTTGGTGTTGCATTTTGAAGACAAATGCAGACAACAAAATGGATGTGTACAAAATAGCTCAAAAATAGTGAGGCAAAATGAGAAACTGCTTGTTATCAGCAGTTTCTTCTTTTGTCTCAATGTTTTCTCAAATTAATTCTTCCTGGGACGTCAAAACCAGGTCTTGTTTTGGAAAAGGTTAAAACACTTCAATAAAAGACATGGGTTATCCCCCTTCCCAAAGGGCACAATGTATACCCCTCCCCAAACAACACCTGGTTATGACGACCGTAGGATATAAAGTTTGGAAAAATATTGGGACAAAACAAAAAATGCTGATATCAGCATTTTTTTCCTTTTGCATCAATATCTTCAATGCTATATTTGCTATATTGAACACAAGTCCCATCTTTTTCGATATTCATATTGTTTTTTTGTAACGGCTTTCAAATTTGACCATAGTAAGACTATGTCGTTAGGGAGGGGTTAGGACGCTTTACTATTGAAAGCACAGAAATTCTCGAGGAAGAAGACGAAAATGCTGATTATCAGTATTTTTTTCCTCTTGAATATTTTTGTTCTAACATCAAAACGGGTCGTTAATACCATGGTTTATTTAGAAAGCCTTATGTTAGTCCAGATTAAAATGGGCTGCAAACGATGATAATGAATAGATCTTTAATAAAAAATTCATGGATGCAAAACTCGTATATCGTCGCTTTTCAACGAAAACCACGTAACTGCAGCTTGTTTTAAGCTGCAGTTACGAGGTTTTCGTTGAAAAGCAGCGTTATATAAAAAATTGTAGCAAGGTGAATATAAAATAAAAGAGAATATTAAAAAGAAAAAAAATCTAGCTTTTCTTTATTTCTCGTAATGCTCAACAAAGCCTTTTTATAGTGATATCAGAACATGGCTTGTTTAAGATGATGTTGAATAAAACCTTTAGACTTGAGGTTACATTATCATACTATTGTCTCAATGTTTCTCCAAACCTTTCATACTGGAACGCAAAAACGATGTGTTGTTTGAGAAAGATATAAGGCGAAATGGAGTCAGTACGAAAAAAAAAAACAGTGAACACATATCAGGACCGAAAATCTATTTCAAAGTTACATTACAAGTTTTAGATTTTGTTAAAGTAATTAACAAAATGGAATTATTCGGCTCAGTGCGCACCTTTAAAACTGAGAAATGCATTTTCTAGTAAAAGTGTAAAATAACATAGTAAATCTGCAGGTTTTTTCACCGTCGATTAGTTTCTGTTAGTTTAGTTAGATAATCCCGTGCAGCACGTGCTAAAACTACATCAGTTCTAGACAATCTGGCGTCGCCGCACGGAGATGTTTCGAAATCTTTTTGGCACGCGTCTATCAGGGTAATATACAAGCCAAAAAGTGAAATCGGCAAGCAACAAACAGATTGACACGAAAAACACATTGATACCTCACAAGTTCTTCTCTCACGAAACACGTTCTGGATTGACAGGTCATGGGAAAAACCAGCTGTTCAAAATACCACACACAATGACCTACAACAATGTTGGAATGGGATGAATCCATTGTGCGATCACTGTAAATACGGATTAAACCATTTTTGAAACGGCAATATTTTAGTGTGTTTTAATTGTTAAGTTGCTTTACGCAAAGAAAGAGATCTTGCTAATGATAGGAGTTTTCTAGTTAAAAAAAATATTTAGGCAAAAGGAGAAAATGCTGATTATCAGCATTTTCTTCTTTTGTCTCAATGTTTTGCCAAGTCTTTTACATCGGGAAGTCAAAATCTGATATTCGTTTGGAAAGGGTTAAATAAATTACCACTGTAATGGAATTTAGTTGTTATTGAATAATGAGTATCTTGCATATATTTTGTTCATTTTTCTTTAGTGTTTAATGTACGGGAGTTCACAATTTCTTTTTAATCTTTTGTTATCATGCAAAATACATAACTAAATATTATTGATCGTTCTTGTAGAACAAATATAAGTAGGCCTAGGCTATTTTGTTGGTTTGTTTGCTATTTGTCTTTCTTTGTGGAGGGGCATATGACAAATCGAAGGTAGGAGTTTTTGGTCTCCTTCTTATAAAGTTTGCACCTATAAGTTTTATTTTTTATAGTTCGGTCTATATATTATGGCACATGTTTATAAAATTTCACTATATAAAAACACATTATAAATATCCAAATAATTTTAATTTTGCATGTGATGGTTCGAATCTTGCAGGTGTCTCACACCTGCAAGAATCAAACCAACGCATACAAAATTGTATTAAACATTAAGGACACTTTTCCCCTTGTTTACATTGTTAACATTTGTAAACATGTGATATTTCATCGTGACTGGACTATAGATGTGTAGTATTGAACGTTTGCCAAAGTTCGGTTATCGAATATCCCGGATTATCCGGTATTATCGGGATTATCCCACAAACCCGTCAGTCTTCCCGGAGTTTCCTGACGTCATCAATCATTCCTGGGAAATCCCTTTCCTCAGTTTCTTTTAAAATGTCTTTTGAACTGAAGTTCCATCTAGATTACAAACATGTTATTTCATTATTTTCGGATATCCTTTTTTCAAATCTCTAAAGCATTATTTTGACGTTGCGAAACAATTCTCATAAAATGATTTCTTTCTTGTCTTAAATTTTCGCGGAGGTCTCAGCATCGAAAAATATAATAAAGGTGCTGATTCTACGTCAGCGCATTTTGGGCTCAAGCTACTACAGAGTAAAATACAGATAAATCGAATGATTGCTTCAAAAATGCATTTCACAATTACATATCGTCAAAAAACTTTGATAGCATAATATATTCTTGATATTTTCAGGAAAAACGAAACGGAAAAAAAGACTTCAGGTAGAAATACGTGAATTAATCCTTTCTCAAACTATATTATGACGTCCTTTATATACCTACAAATATCTTGTTGAAAACATTGAGAGAAAAGAAGAAATTGCTGATAATCAGCATTTTTTTCTTTTCCCTCAATATTTTATACGCTGTAAACTACACAGTATTACTTTCTACTAGTAGACTCAATAATTTTGTCGTCTGTAAATCCGTTCAAATTGGACCACCCTTAATTTTCACCGTTAGGGAAAAACTTAACGTCTGAAGATGCATTGATATGATAAAGATGCGTTGAAAACAGTGCATTCTACAAATTCGAGAGTTCTTGCTGGCAACTTTTTCAAAGTAAAACGCATTATTAATGATCTTCCTGACTAACCAGATTGTATTATTTTTCTGTCTTTTAGAGTCTTGCCCTTTGCCAATTTGTCTCAAATGTTAAACTGATCTTAATTGATGTGAAGAAAAAAACAATTAGGCATAATGACAAAAACTTACAACGTTTATAACATTGATACGCCTACATGAAACAAATATCTTAAAAATGGTGAATCAAGTGTTAAATTGTTGCTTTCTTGACCTGAAAATTAATCTAAGAGTACAAGTTTCATTTGACGACTTCATTCCCATCCATTTCTGCTTTTTGACACCCTACATGAAAATGCTTCAGAAAACATTGGTGAAAAGGAAGAAAATACTGATGATCAGGATTTTTTTTCCTTTTCATCAACATTTCCCATTCCATTTCATACAAAAAGATCATTATTATCGACATCTATTTTGTCGCCTGTAGCAGCTTTCAAAATTACATCATGATCCCTTTTCCGGACCGCAACTTTTCTATTGCATTTTCTAAACCAAACCCGAGCCAATGTTATCAACGATCTTACGACCAAGTTAGAATGGAAATCATAATGACGAATTTGTCGTACATCGTTGGAAATACGGGTCCCTGTCGTTACTTTCTAGACTTAACAAATGGACAGAAAGGAAAAAATGATGATAACCAGCATTTCGTCGGCCACATTCAAAAAAGGTCGTAACTACAGCTTCAATAAGCTAGTTTCGACATTTTTTAACGTGGCCGACGATTTGTATTCATTTTGTCTCTGTGGAATGTCACACACAAATTTTATATTTCGTCGTCTGCAACAACTTCCTAAAAGGTAATGTTCCATAGGTTTACAATTTCGTCGAAAACAAAAGGTTACACCGTGAGCTGCTGTCTATTGAACGTTAACACTGGTGGTGAACTCGGCCAAAGCGAGGGACGTTTTTCGCTACAACAAGGTACAGATATTTTGCGTTTAAATGTGAGTTCAAAGATCTGATTGGATAGTTTTTCTAATAACAATGAATTTGTTCTCAAAATAGACCGGGTTTGCGGATATGTATTGACAGACCGTCTGTGTAGTTATAAAATCTCGTAACTACGGCTTTATCGAAGCCGTAGTTACGATAATTTCATAACAACACCGACGGAATACTATGATCGCGAAAAAACGTCCCACGCTTTGGTCGAGTTTACCACCAGTGGTTAAGTGTATCGTTGTCAGGAGACAGTAATAATAAGAAACAAATTGTAAAAGGACGCTCTCAGTTTATAGTAGTTTCCTAATATAATTTTTGCTTACCCGTTACTCAAAAAGGGGCCGTCTCGGAATTCCATAAAACACAAGTTCAAGAGGAAACAGACGAGACTTAGCAGATGTCAACCGGAAGTATGAGGCCTATTTAGAAAATGGACATAAGTTATATAGGAAAAACAATGTGGATACAGAAAATTACCTTTAATGGAAAGCTTTCGATCCTAATCATTCTGCAGTCTGACTAGAGTCGATAGTTTTCACACGGCCCAGAAGGTTCTTTTTGCATGACGGGTCACATGTATTTTTTCTGTGATATAAAAATAAATGAGACGATGGTCGTATTATGGTTACAACGTCTATTATCTTTTTCCAAACGATAAAATACACATGTACTTCGGGTCTAATTTTAAAGCTGAAAAAGCAGACAAAAATATTTGGAAAATGACATCTAATTACAATGTATGTACAATACATCTTCAAACAATTGAGGCAAAGTTAATTATTGTTTGAATCAAAGTTTTCTTTTTTGTGCGTTTTCCAAAACTTTAATTTTACAATAGGTACGGTACATGAAACAAGTCTTTCTTTGAGAAAAGGATAACGATGCTTTTCAACTAAAACCTCGTAACTGCAGCTTAAAACAAGCTGCAGTTACAAGTTTTTCGTTGAAAACGAGGATAACTTATTTTCAGGTAACTGTCATTCATGTCATTTCTTGAGAATAGTAAACATCTATTTAATTCCTAATATAAATTTTATTACATTGGAAAAAAGAGCATTCTAAAATTAATTTTCCTGGTAAAGTAACCAAACTCTCTATTTCTAAATAAGTCATGTTTTGACGTCTCTTATAGAAATGGTTTTAGGAAGCATTGGAAGAATAGAAAAATGTTCTGAAAAACATTTTTTTCTCATAATTTTCCTAATACTTTTTTATGATTTGATGATCATATAAGTGGGATAGAATAACTTAATTTTATCCTCTGCTGCTCTAGTTATTTTTGACTTGTGTTTAACTTTGCTGCGTAGATAAGGGTTTAATTTGACTACTATTAAATAATTGTGATTGTTAACATTGTAATTGAGGTTTGGAAAATTGGTCCTTATTGTAGCCCTTAAAGATCTCTTTAAAAGTGTTCGCAGTTCGATCAAAGTCAAAGTTTGTTGGAGTGGTAAACTGAATAAATGATATTATCGATAGCATACTAGAAACTTTTAAGATAGAAGACCCATCATTAGCACAAAAGAGCCAGAGGCGAAATTTGAAAAGTGCCAATAATTCTTAAGCTGTGTTACATTTCCATTCCAAATACCAACATAAACATTTTGAACGGTTTAGAATTTTGAATTAATCCCTTGCATATGAATATAGAGTAAAATAATATTTGTAGATTATTTTCTTCTTGAGACATAATCTTAAAATCCGGCACGGTGAATCATCTTATGTGAAGTGTATTTACAAGTGTGTGTAATTTGATGCATTTCGTATGACGAGAAAGTGGTGTTTTTAATGATGGGTCATATACCTTAACTAAAGCTTTTTAAAATTGCAGTTAAATGGTTTTGATCTTCCATCAGCTATAAGCGCCGTGTTTGAAAAAAAAAAAATAGCATGATCATGTGCATGCACTTAGGTAAGTAGACCGGTGTCAATCGTTTCTCTTTGCTAAAAGCGTCGGAATCCTGTAAATGACCACACATGTTTCTAGATCAGCCTATGGTCAAATGAGTATTAATAGGGAACCATGCAGCTAACTCACTACACCTACAGATACGCGTCATGAAGAAGTTACCACAGAACAACCTAGATCTTGATCAGACTTAACTAATGCACTTGCTGATCTGTATCCATACTGTTCTCTAACTGTTCTCTAACGCAAGGACGGAACCTTTTCGAGATCTTAGCTCGGATATTTCTATCGAAATGCATTATCACTTCCGAAAATGGCGTACATGGAAGTAAAAGTACATGTATTGTAATTTGAAGAATAAAAAATGATAAAACAGACTTTGGATAATTATCTTGCTAACTTATATTGTCATATTATGTCTGCGGCTCTTTTTTTCTTCCTCTCTCTTTATACTCCAATTACCACATAATGACTCTTTTCAACTAATGGCATTGGAAAACATTGTGAAAAGTGAAGAAATTGCTTTGGAAAAGTAATTTGTTCATTTCCTTCATTGTTTTCTTTAAAAAAAAACCAAATTATATAAAAAATTATTTACTACTTGGAATTATCGTCTACAATATCTTTGAATTTGGTCAAGTCTAGAATTCTGCCATTTAGTTAATGGGTAGTTAATGGGTTAACACCTGATCTTAGAATTTGATTCTAAAATAACCATACAGTGACAACTCGTGAGAATCTGTCAACAAATATATCTGAAGACATAATGAACCTCGTACACTAGACAGCTAAAAAAACAGATATTGAAATAAAAAAAATACAACGTTAAAGAGGTTGCGGAAAGAGTCTTTCGTCTTTTTGTGACAGGTCTTATAGTAAGACAAAAAAGAATAAGAAAGAAGCATTAAATAGTGGAAGAATGGATCATGATCAGAATATACTTGAGACAAATGTTGTTTCGGACAGGTGGAGGTCTTACAGGGGGAATGTCACTTAAAATCATGCAAATTTTCCGAGAACTTCGTACAAAATAAATATGTATTATGAAAATATGGCCTTTAAATTGCATCTATGCCAAATCTCAGCTTTCTACCTTGTGTATTGGCTAGGATGTCGACGGATTTAAAACCCCATATGTTCCATTATTGTAAATATTATCCCCGAGACAACAAATCATGGGTTTTTAAATCCGTCGACATCTAAGCCAATACACAAGGTAGAAAGCTAAGATTTGGCATATATGCAATTTAAAGACATATTTTAATAATATATATTTATTTTTTTTTGTACGAAGTTCTCGGAAAATTTGCAAGATGTTAAGTGTTATTCTGCCTTTAAAGTATGAGCAAAAAGATAAACTTAAGTTTGGTCTCGGAAATTACTTTTTATCCGCCCAACCAATTCTTTTTATTTGTATATAATTATGTAGTAAAGTAACATTTCCTGAACAAAATATAAAAAAAATCAGTGTAAGTTTTCTTGCTCGTTTTCGTGTCAGAGGTACTAGTATCTGCCCTTGACTAGTAATGACCATTTTCGCAAAATTACCGTTATGTTTTAAAGCTGGAGGGTAACAGATGGTCTGATTGCAAAAAATTAAATTTTTTGAAAAAATATGCAAAACTTTTGTGTTGGTCACCTCAGAATGGTTAATAATATGCGATTCAGACAGAGATTGAGCTCGGAAATTATAAGAGAGATAGCCGAATTTAGGAAGAATCCAAACCCAAATTCAATTCCGTTACAGATGCGGTTGAATTTATTTTTTAACTGTCACGCATGCGCATACAGCGCGGACCAAGATTCAAACGAGATTCATACTTGAATTTCAATATGACGTCATCATGTATGTTGTGGCGTCATTTAAGACAGTAGCATGTCCTACTGTTTTTGACCTACTTTCGACATCGTTTCATGAATTTGGTATCATATTGCGCAAAAATGAGTCGTTGCTTCAATAGTTTGTCGTAATCATTTAATCAGGTCATATAAAGCTTAAAGTGACATTTCACATTTATTTCATTTTTTCAAAAGTGTGTCTTGCTGCAAAGATTTTTTATTCTTATGCGTAGAAACGAAATCAGTTTTTTTTTAAAGTTGTTATCTATAAGCTAAAAATACGCCTTCAAAGTTGAGACAGAAATGACAAATTCTATATAGATCTGAACTGTTGTCCACAACAATTTATTTAATTTTAGCACAAAATATATATTTCTCGTGAATGGTTCAATACCTTTGCTTGAAATTTTCAGAATTTCCATAAGAACACATGCTCTTTCAGATAGAATAAAAGTAAAATTTACGTAAAAATAATCGTGAAATGTTTTTGACAAATTTTGGGTCCAAATCTGGGAAATAGTAGCTTTTAAGACATATAGCAAGTTATTCTGAGTGGATAATTTCAAATGTTATATCAGTTTAGAGACAAAATATATGCAAAACAGTGATAAAATGATTGAAAGAAATATTTAAAGACCATTTTCTTGAAACAAAATATGGGGAAAGTTGAAAAATCACAATTTTTTGAGAAAATTTTGCAACTTTTTTCAATTAGCCAAAAATTAAACAATGCATATATTTTATTATTATTATTATTATTATTTTTATATATATTTTAAAGCTAATACCAAGAGCTATTTCTAAACAAAAAATCAGCACACTTTTCCACGCAAATAAAAAAATATTTTATTTTTTCTTACCCACCAACCCTGTTTTAGCCTAATTATGACAAAAAATCTATATTTTCAAAATAAATCTAACATTTTCTGGTAGATGTTTACATTCAGAACAACAAAATACTTCATTTGACATACACCATCACAAAAAGGGAATGTTTCGCGTTAAAAATTGATGAAAATTGTAGCATGGGCATTTGGTGCAGCAGAATAAAAACAAAATTTGCAAGTCTCATGGCTGCTCTCCAAACTTACATTAATTGCTATGACAGTTTTAAGCGACCTTTTACCAGAACCCGGCTCAAACTTTATTAGACACATCCTTAAGATATTTTATTTTGTTTTTCATCTCATAACCGTTAATGTCGGTTTTTTGTGTAGCCTACATTGAATAAAGAGGACCAATAGGGAACGATTTTATCCGGCTAACCGTGACGTAATTTCGTACAAACACTAGTATTTCGAAGGGGTTGTTATAAAATCTCGTTACTAAGGCTTGATTTCAGCCGTAGTTACGAAATTTTATACCAACACCGACGCTTTGTCAATACATGACGGTACACCCAGCCTATTTTAGCACAAAATTCATTGCCATTGGATCAAAAATATACAGGGACAAATATAATTTATCATCTCAGTTGATCAAATACATAGAGCTATCTAGATATCATAGCCTTTCAACGAAAACCTCGTAACTGCAGCTTGTTATAAGCTGCAGTTACGGTGTTTTCCTTAAAAAAGCAGCGATATTAAAAACAGGTACATTTAGAAAATCTAAAAAAAAACTCCGAAATTTCAAACTACAAAATGTATGCCAATTGTAAAGATGCTACAGACTATCTAATACGTACTTTCCATACAAATATGTATTCTGAGAGAAAAACAGAAAATGCTGCTATTCAGAGATATTCTCTAGACTGTATAGAATGTTTTCATAAATTATCTCGTAAAGCGTTAAATAATCTGATACTTTTTTTAAAAAAAGAAATGTTTTGAAAGAAAAGTCAAAATTAATGTTGAAATTAAAATTGCAAATCTCAAGCCTCCATTTGATGCCAACAATTAAGGTTATTTACAGCAGAATTGGCTTTTGTAACTAATAAGCGTGAAAGGTCAGTTCCGGTGTTGCCCGGATGTTAGGAAACAAGTCTCGAGATTTATCATTTTTACCGGAAATCTTACAATTCGAGCGGCTTGTTCAAACTGTGAAGAATTGATACGCCCACCCTTGACCATATTATTAACAAGTGTTGGTAAAACTATTCTTTTAGTTTGGAACTGAATTCACACGACTGGAATAAAGCGATGCAAAACAATAAATATTCAACAATGCATTCCACCAGTACGAGACCAATTTTTAAAAATTTAACTTGAAACAGAGAGCGTGGAAAAACGTCAAGAACTTTCTGGGTGTGTTACATTCATGCGTTGATAAAAATATTGACTATCAAACTAAATTTTAAAAAAAAAGTTTTCTTCAGTTTAAACGGTCCAAATTTTTGGTCTGAAATAATGCCACACACCAAACAACTATACATCGCTTTTTAACAAAAAGCTCGTAACTGCAGCTTGTTTAAGCTACAGAAACGAGATATTTTGTTGAAAAGCAGCAAATACTTGCTCGTACTGGCTTGCACATTCTAAGTACGAGTCCCATTAACCCATTACAAAGCAACAAATATTTGGAGCAGTTCAAATTAAAAAGATCTGCAAACGTCATTTTCAATTTGATGAAAATTTACACTTCATTTTAGGCTAGAAAACATTGTGGATAATGGCGAAATTGCTTGTGCGACAAGCAATTTCTTAATTTTTTACGAAGTTTTCATAAACCCTTATTTTGTGGGGAGTCAAAAAGAGTTTTTATATGGTAATGGGATTAAGTATCAAGGGATAACACGTTATTCACGCCTGGCCTATTTGTTGAACAACCAAGCCTAATGGGCTTATCAGGGCCGGATGGACAGTAGGGGAGTGGGTTGTAGTTTTAACGCTTACTGCCAGGCTGAAGTAACAGAACCAATCTATTTTGACAGACATAAACAATTTTGTTGAAAAGATAACCTTGTTACGAATCTAAAACATCAGTTAAGAATAATTCGAGTATGATATGGAACTTGGGGTCTTATGGCATTTGGGACCAACATGGATCATGATCAGACTGCGAATATTCGCAGTCTGATCATGACCCATGTTGTTCTTTTATGATTTCTTCGTTGCATGAAACAATTGTAACGAATCCATTAGCCTGGCTCCTAGGCCGTGAGAATATTAGGCCGATATATTTACAAAGGTACTTCACTCCTGTTGGAAAAAAATATTTACTCAAATTACTGCCCTTCTCCTTATAATCTCACGTGTCTGATCCACATTTTCAGAGAGTATGGCAGTGTGGTGAATTATAATTTATGTACATTACTTACATATATTTTATTAAAAATCAGATCAGTCAGACTGGAGCCAGTCTACGAATCCATATCCATAGATCCTGATCGGATTGCAGTATATTACAGTTAGACTTATTTCCATGGTCTCATGCCAATAGGTCACTTTTTTAAGCCCCGGTCATATCGTCGGAATAAGATCAAAACGTCGTAACTTCAGATGGAAAATAATGGAAATACGAGTTTTTGGTCTTGAGGCGATAATACAATTTATCGCTGCTTTTCTTCAAAAACCTCGTATCTGCAGCTTAAAACAAGCTGCAGATACGAGGTTTTTGCAGAAAAGCGACGTTATGTAGTTTATCACTCGACCAACCCGAGAAAAATAATCTACCATTCTGACATTTTGATGATTTTAAAACATATTGACCCAGGCTGGTCTGAATGTTCCTTGGAATTTTGTAATTACATCTACGCGTAGTTCCGCTGGTTTTCTTTTATGAATAAGCAAAAAAACTCTGAGCTGGAATTAATATTGACTGGTCAGTCTGTGAAAGAAGAGGTTTTAGAATAAAAATAAACATTTCAAAAATGAAGTTAGAAGCCTGTATTTCAGAGAGAGGAAAGTTTATACATGTAGTTATATCCGCCTAGATACGCGTCTGTTTAACATTGACTAATGCATCTCACTGGCGTAGGAAGAGGGGGGTAGTGGGACCATGCCCCCCAATAATTTAGAAGGGGGGGGGGGACATATCGTTTGCCCCCCCCCCAATAACTCACCCATATCAATCCATATTTTCCTTCAAGAAAGGTCCAGGTACAAAATGCTGTCAGAAAGTGTCTGAAAGTGCCCAGATTGCAGGAAATGGCTTCTTAGAATTCAAAATTTTCTGAGGGGGGGGGGGGGCATGCCCCCAAACACTACGGTCGGTCGGGTTCCTACGCCTATGCATCTTTGTACTTGTACCAGTCTCAAGTTTTTTTTCATTTGGGGAAAAAGTAAAACATAAAATATGACATTAGAAAAGGGCTAAAGATTGGTTCTATTAACTGTTCCAAAATGGGTCAGACATTGCCATAAACCTGTCTCAGTTGAAAAGAGAATTGGTTACGGAGATTTGTTTGTAATTAGCTGAACATTTACAACGAACTTTGGCAGATTATGACCTCTTTGATGGTTCTACGAGACCGATGGACTTTTTAATACTAAACAACACGATTTTAAAGGTACATAACATTCCCTTTCATTTTTTTTAAAGAATGTCTTGATGCAAATGCTGGTTATTCTGATATGTATATATAGAATCATGCTATCAGTTTTTTAAAGTTGTTGCTGATAAGCAAAATATACGCCTTGAAAGTCGAGACAGAAAGGACAAATCCCATATACATCTGAACTATGTCAATTTGTTTAATTTTGACACAAAAATAATTGAGCCGGGATCTGGAAAAACGTTTCTTATAGCATTTTTCAAAATTGAGTTTCAAGATCAGCCTGTTGTCAAATGGAGTCCAATATGCATCAATGCTGCTCTCTTCAAGTTACTACATATCACGAAGAAGCTATTGGAGAACAACATGGATCCTGATCAGACTGTGCGTATTCTATATTACCACCTTCTTTATTTCATTTAGCATAACAACGGTTGGAAACTGTGTCATGAATGTTAAAGTGCTAAATGTCAAATCAAAGAGAGAGACTAAACATCCGTAGTTATTGTGATACATATACCACGCCAATTAGTACTGTTTATATCATCATGATGTTGAAACTAGGCTGCTATTGTCGTTTAGGCTGTAAGAGGCCGTGGCATCCTACAAAAAGTACGATTTTAAACACTTGTAAGAATATCGGTATGTGAATATATCTCGTGACCATGGGGAAGGAGTAATAAAATCACTTACATTGCCTCGTAGAAACTAGCTGCGATGTCGTAGACATAAGACTGGTTATTGGTATTGGTTTGTGAAACTCAGGTCCAGATTCTAAATATGATTCGGATTTGAATATTGCAACTACGTAAGATGAAACCTGTTATACGCTTGCAAAATACTGAATTTACGAGATATTGAAACGAGCGAAGGTTTACAAATATAATAATATAATAATGTGTTTCTACATTAAAACCAAAGATGAAACTATCCGCGACTTGGAATCCCTCGCAAAGACCGATATTCTAATCAAACATAATAATAATGTTGTTTTTTCTTAAAATTGAAAGTATATGAATTTACGTCTTTTCAGCTGTATTGCAATTTGCCTTTACAACATCAGAAATAAATTTCCTTTAAAAGAAAAAAATACATATATATAGATCTATATATTCTAAAATTGAGAATCTTATTTTGATATAAATGCAATTTCTACGTTAAAAAGATATCCCATACATAGATTTTCTCATAGATTTTACTTTAATTTTTATCAAAAAAAAAAATGTTTTCTTATGAATATTCTCAAAAGTTTAGGTTAAAGTATCGCGTTGCTTACGAAATAAATTGATTGTGGTTAACCGCATATTGGTGTTCGATTTCACTTCCTCTTAAGACTTTGTATTTACGTGTATTATTTAGCTGAATCTTGAATTCAGCTGATTTTTCATACCAAAGTTAGAAGAAGTGATCTTTTTTAGTTTGTTCTATGAAAAAAAAACAGCACGTCTTCCCAAGCCACGTCCTGTCCATCAATCCCGTCATTAACACCTCCCGCCACAACATTTTGTAGTATATAGTACGGATGATTCACAATCTGGCTGGCTCCATTGTTGTTTCCGCTCCTCACGGCGGGCGGCCATGTTTACCGTCATCTGGAATGGTCATCAGTCGGTACGGATACAGTATGCTTAGAGTAACTCCTTAGACTTTTTAGAATTCAATTCTATTGACATAAACTTACAAGAAGTCTTTAGTCAAATAAAATATACAATAAACAAAGAATTACATTAAAGGGTAGCGAAAACAGATTAAAATAGTTGTTCTGGTATAAGTATTGTTGAAAAGATTAGCAATGATTGGACCATTGTTAAATGATTGTATGAAGAACATAGCCGTTATAGGAAAGAGAATGTGTATAACTTTGTCTTCATGAACATCAATTCAGAGAGCAACATGTGTCTAAGGTTTCCTTTAAGCTGTCTTGATTTCGGCGCAGGTTTATAAGAATAGGCTGCAACCATTAGCCTTTACTAACTACTATTTCTTCCCCTTCTACATGTCAAAAATTCTTCTTTTGCGTGATACGGGTAACGAATGTTTCTCTTTCCTGTTTGTATGTGGCACGTGTAACCCGAGCTCTGACGTCAAGCAGATAGTACAAAGCGTGAAGCTGTTTGTTAATTGTGCGGAACCCAAGATGTTAAACATGTGTAGCTAACAGGAAAGGTTGTATACCGGATAATTGGTCAGGGGATTGCTGGAATAAATCAACGGTCGTACTTCTTGCCAAGGCTGGGGTACAAAACGATACTTTAACGCTTCAATTCACAATTTGTCAATCACATTTCAGCGGTCCGCCATTATGAACAAAATAATCACCAAACATACCCTTTTATACTATGTATTTGATCTTCGAGCGCCATTTTGGACATGAGCAAGCTAAGTGGTGGTGCAGTGGTAGTTTTTAATCGTCGATAACAAACACTTGACAAAATTTTCGATATAGTCAGTTTTGATTGCACGGAAGTACCGAGTAGATGTAGATGAAATCGAATTCTTGCTTTTAAGTTACTGTAGGAGGGTTGGTTGATAAGTAGTGAGCCTCACGTAGAAATGTTTGAATTGTAACTGTCAAACGATTTTATTTTTCAACATAATTCCATTCTTTGTCTCTACGCTTTTGCCTGCGATATCTTAAGGCCTCAATGCTACTTTTGTAGAACTCCTTCTCCTGGTCGTTCAGAAAGGCATCCACTGCATGTATGACGTCATCATTTGAATGAAAGTGGGTATCAGCAATAGCTCTTTTCAACTGCGGAAACAGATGAAAGTCTAATGGAACAAGATCAGGCCCCGGTTTCTCGAAAAAACTTAAGTATATTCTCATGAGTTCATGCTCAACTTCTATTCAATACCAATCAACGTTGATTGGTATTCAATTGAAGTTCACGTGGATTTCGTGCGATTTGAGCACGATGCTCAGATTTGAGCATGAGAACATACTTAAGTTTTTTTCGAGAAACCGGGGCCAGGTGTATAAGGTGGGTTTTCTACTAGTTCAAACCCGCAGTCATTGATGGCAGCCATGGCGATGGCAGATTTGTGAACAAGGGCATTGTCCTGGTTGAACAGTACACCTTTGCTGAGTTTTCCACGGCATTTGAGCTTGATGGGTTCTCTTTGTTGCCTTAAAAGTGATGCATTATACTGTCCATTAATTGTTTGGCCCTTTTGTAGATAATGTATCACCAAGATGCCATCAGCATCCCAGAAAACCGAAGCCATAACATTTCCTGCTGATGGGACAGCCTTTGCTGTTTTGGGTGGGGGTGAGCCAGGGTGCTTCCATTGTTTGGACTGTTGTTTTGACTCTGGGGTGAAGAGATGGACCCAAGTTTCATACATAGTCACAAACCTCTGCAGAAAATTATCTGATTAGAACGTAACAAAGTACACCTTTGCGTGCATCTGGTCAACTGTCAGAAGCCTTGGTACCCAGCGGGCAGAGAGCTTTTTCATCTGAGAATGGAATGAACTCTTTCCTGTGAAATACAAGTTTTACTGGCTATATATCTCTTTGTAACCCGTCTGTCAGTCATACAAGTATCATGGACTTTATTGACCATTTGTGGTGTTGCAACGGTGATGGGCCTCCCAGGATGGACGTCGTCCTCAAGACCGCGCTTGAACTCCACTACCCATCTCTTTATTGTAGCATACGAAGGGGCATCATCCCCTGGTGTTGAAACCATATCTGCATGGATTACCTTCGAAGTTAGACCCTTTTTATGCTCGTACAGATATTGAATCACTGCTCTTTCTGTACCCTTATCCATTTTACAAAAGCCACTTGCCCGGTTTACTTTAGAGTGCTACCTCTTCAACATAAACTGACAAAATGACACCAGCTTTCGGCTGCACACCTTTATATAGCCAGAGAATAAAGGGGCTGAAAATAGACATCCTTGCTTGACCTCTTCTATGGGGGCTCACTACTTACCAATCAACCCTCGTATCTATAGTCGTGAATAGTTCAAATATAATTAAGGTAGAAGACCCATAATGAAAAACAACACTTTATAGCCATACGAAATGCATCAAATTACACACACTTTTAAATACACTTCACATAAGTTGATTCAACGTGTCGGATTTCAAGATTATGCTTCAAGAAGAAAATAATTTACAAATATCATTTTACTCTATATTCATATGCAAGGGAGGTAATTTTGAACATTTTTGTCAAATATTTTCACAAGTATGCATGAATTCAAAATTCTAAATGGTTCAAAATGCTCATGTTTATATTTGAAATGGGAATGTAACACAGTTTGGGAATTACTGACATTTTTCAATATGTGTTTTTCCCATTATGGGTCTTCTACCTTAAATACATTTAGACAAAAGAGGCAATTCGATCATCGATCCTTCTATGATATTTCTGAGGCATTTTTTCCAAGTAATTTTGCAATGGTATTTCCGTTTACCATTGGTAATAACAGAACCAGATTGATAACTTTTTTGAGAAAGGGTTAAACTAGTCATTTTATTGCCTGATGCAGCAAACATATTACCCGAACTAATCGTTTGTGTTTTCAGTAGCAGCTTACATAATTTCGACACGCCTAAAACTCTTTCATCTTTTCAAAAACAAGAGCATTATAATTTCTGAATGTATGCCAAGCTCATTTTTACAAGTTAAGCCGGTGGATTAACAATCTGGTGTATCAAGAAGACCTCGAAGAGCATCAAAAGTAAATGTGACTCGTCATGCTAAAAGGGAGATTGTCAGAAATCTAAAAACGAAAAAATGAGAAAGTGATCACTCTGCAGGAATCAGCCAGATACATTGTACCATATGTGAAATATGAAAATATCGTAAGATAGAGAAGAAAATTCTGATGCAGAGAAATTATATTTCTAGTAAAATATATCGACCCTAGTCTGTCTGCGCGGACTGCGCAGACTGACTAAAGTCGATACATCTTCGCAAGCCAAGGATTCTACCTCCACTTTGTTCCTTGTTCGTAAGGAACAAAGTGGAGGTAGAACCCTTGGCTTGCGAAGATGGAGTCGATACTTTGTCGATACTTTTCACACTTTCCAAAATGTCCCCTATAGCATGACGGGTCACAAATTAGCCTTTTCTCTTACAAAAAACACGGCTTTACAATAAACGGGTAATGAGGTTTGCTTGGTATATGAGAATTTTATGCATATGTTATTTTGAAATTTCGGCCGCGGTATTTGGAAGTTAACCTGGCTAAAGTATTACGCCAATGTGGTAGTATAAAGTGTATTTTTTCTTTTTCGTAACCTTTCCGTGAAGATCGGATTCCGCCGAACGTTTGCGACGTCGCATAAATCTCAATTGTATATGGCCACATTATGGATATTTCTTCCAAACAAAAGCATGGTTTAAACGACCATAATAGAATATTACTTTAAAATTTCAATGAAGAGAATGCTATTGTCCGATATTTTCTCATTTATTTTTATGCTATGAATACCTCAAATCCCGCTCTTGTTTAGGAAAGGGTTAAATATTGAATTTTCTGGAGAATATGAATTTCACAGTATCAATAATTTTATCATACGTTTGTTGCATGAAAACTTGCAGGTAATAAATGGATTAGAATTATGATTATTTTTCTTGCAAAAAAGAACCCTCAAGATTAGAGATCTACATGTAATTTAAGAGGGTTTCAAATTGGTCCTAGATTTTAGTCTTCGTGTTTAAGTACGTGATTTTGGAATCACGAAGTTTGTATAAATACGGCTATTACATATAGCTTTAAATCTTTCCTAATGGCACAAGTTTAGACTGCTCCAGTTTGAAAATTAGAGCAAGAATGTTGTTAACGTTCAATTAATGTTCAATAAAACAAAGAACATTATTAATGACAAAAAAGAGAAAATGGTGATTATCGTGTTTTTCTTCTTTTGCCTCAAAGCTTTCCGAAGCCTTCTCTAAAAAGGACATTACAATCAGGTGTTGTTTGTGGAAGCGTTAAAAGCCCACCGCGACGTTCTCGACACCTTACACATCATAAAACATAATGGGTTCATTATCCTTTTTCTACTAATTAACAGTGAGTTAAAACATTAACCTTGTCCTGACAATATTATCCGTGTTAGCTTCACGCAATTTTGATGGAAGAAGTGCGTATTTTGGAAAATGAATGTTTTAGAGGCTTGTTCTCCAGTTATTTCTAGTCTAAAACAGGACACAAAAACATATAATCGTCGTTTCTCAACGAAAACCTCGTAACTGCAGTTTTAAAAAGATGAAATTACAAGGCTTTCGTAAATGCAGGATTTAAGTCTCCACATGCGACACAATGCATGTCTCTTGATATAATAAAGACAAACTACGGTTTGTCTGTGGGTAGGGGGTCGCGTTTTGAATCATACTTACATATCTAGATCTTTAGCCGAAAAAAACTAATTCGGGGCAGTTTATGCACACTGACAATCATTTCTGCTTATTTTTTTATTGAAAGATTGAGTAACTTGTTCTTATTGAAATTTCGCTGCGTTTCATCATAAACCGCGTAACTGCAGCTTGAATCAAAGATACTGCTTTTCATGATTTTTTGTCAGTAGGCCTACATAGTTTCTTGTAACAATTAACTTAGTTTTTGTGACCCATAATTCCTCGTGTAGAGCAAGATTAGACCAATGAGGAGGCGGATTAATATAGAATATTGATTGATTAGTAAAACGAGCCCAGGTATATTTTCTGGATTAAGAGAAATTATACCTAATACCGTACTTGTGGTTACCTTTTTACAAACAATATCAGTAAAGACTCGTAAAAAAGGGCTCATAAGGAAAAAACATAATGAAAACTTGAGAGAAACGAAGAAAAAAAAATGAAATTTTCCTTATCTAATCGATTTTGCCTTTTAAACTAGAAATCTACTAACTCTTGCTTTTAATGGCTTTCGAATTTTATCAATGTAACTGTGTGTTGTACATGAACAAAATTACCATAATCATTCCTGCTTTTCTTCTAAAATCTCCTAACTACGGCTTGTTCAAAGCTGTAGTTACGAGGTTTTCGAAGAAAAGCACCTTTATACTCTGGATTTGGAAAGAGAAGATCCGAGGTCAGTATTTACTACCCGTAGAGGGTCAATCCGTGCTCATACTAACATTACAAGCCCATTTATTTTTCTATTTACTTTTACTGCTTTCCACTGATTCGATATAAATTAGAAACGCTCTTCCATTATAACTACGATTCTCTTGTCCGTTCTCGAATAGAATTGTACTGTGGTTAATCTTTTATGAGTATTAACATTAGTGCAGGTGTGCACCTTTACTCCTTTTCGGAAACAATGTCTCGTTTAGACGCCTCGAATAGAAAATATTCATTTGCTCCTTTTCTCACAATATCATCTATAGATATTAATTCATAGGCCATGCGGCTTTGTGCACATTAATTATAATTATTATATTGTAAGATACAAAATTGTATTCTTTTTGCAACACTCATTCTATTGTCTTCAACTAGCATATGCCTATTTATTTAGAATTAGAAAACATTATGCAATCAAAAGATATTTGTACGATCGAGTGTCTGCCGTCGGGGATTGACGACATGCAAAATTACGATGGTTAATCACGTTACTCAGAATTTCAGAAATTCGTCAATATGTTTTAATACTTGACCAATTTTAATTCGGTTTGAAGCAGAGAAGTCAGGAAAATACCGAGAAGAAACTGAGTCTGGTGGATTTTTGAAAAATCAACTGATAAAACAGTTATTGAAGATCAAGCAAAATGTTGGTTGATCTTCAATAACCTTTTTATCAGCTGATTTTTCAAACATCACCTACGTCCAACGTTTGCAGCAATTATGCGTGACGTCTTTCCAACTTCTCTGCCTCACCCGAATTCAAATCGTTCTCGTATGAAGATCTTCTGAAATTGTTGTATCACGTGATTAACCACCGTGAAAATGATATGCTGTCATGGAATATACTGCAAATATACAAAGTTCTATATAGAATAAGGTACAAATCAGGAATCGCTTGAGAAAGGGTTTAATCATTAATCTTCATAATACAAGATGTTTAATGGCGGATTAGCCTCGTTCTGACACGAGGTTGACTGGTATACGAGATAGATATAAAATATATACTCAACATATGTTTTAATTGATACACAGTCTAGGATCAGGTGATTCCATCCTGTCTGGTGTGACCCTTTACCAAACAATAACAAAAATAGACGAGCTTCATAAATGTATCGTCGCTTTTCAACTAAAAAATGCGTAACCGCAGCTTATTCTAAGCTGCAGTTTCGAGGTTTTTGTTTAAAAGCAACAATATGTTCTTATTGACCAACAAATTCATAGAGCATCGTAATGTTGCCTTATTTGTCTTGGTGAAATGTTGCTTGAAATATTGGAAATGGTAATAACGATCAACATTTGCATTTCATTTAGCAATGGTATCTACCTTTACAAATTGATATAGAAGCCATATTATAAACTGTCGTTTGCGGTGCAAATGATTTACACAGTCAAGAATATGACTTTCTATGAAGTACAATGCATCTAGATGTCTTTTCACCTTCAATGGGCAATTCTGTGCAGAAATAAATACCTTAAACTGTCATTTTAACAAGGGTAATGCATCCGTATAGCTATATGACTGAGGCAAATCTACCCTGCTTGCATGTATAGAATTTGCACGGATTCCTTGACAAATATCACTCTACTTTATGTGAATGAGGTAGAATTATTGCTATCCCCTCTAGTAATGTCCAAGCTCCGTGTTCGACACAACAACAATCTAAAGGCTTTACGAAATTTGGCAGTCTTCAATCCATACACCATCCAATTAATGCTTGAGTTAATTATGATGAGAGAAAACGTCCACGCCTGGATTTCCTTCAACTTTTGTGTGGGTACGAACAATCTGTGTAACGAAACAATACAATATGGCGCCCAACAAACTATAAATAGCGCGGATATTACAATCATCAAGTACGTCTTTTTGATTCGTCTGCGTAAATGTTTGTCCTGATTTACAGACCCGGCAGGTAACTTCTGTACGGCAACACGAGCGACAAACGAGAAGAAAATGATGTTAAATATCACAGAGATCACGATATAGCTCCATGTTAAAACTTGATATAAGTACGGCCATACAACTTGAAATCTACACTTTTCAAATCCATCTGAAATATGGTTCCAGCCCATCAATGGTAGCATGCTATATGCGACTATAGCGCCCCAGGACGCGGGTATGAATCTCTTCACGTGAACCATGGCTCTGGCTTTATGTTTGAAAGGTAAAGTAACAGACACATATCGATCTATCGAGATGGCCAGCATATTTGTGGCAGACAGCAGAAGCACAATACAGAAACTCGTCAGATCAACCAGGCACATGTATCTGAACTTGTTCAAACCAAGATAGTTTCCAACGATGCCAATCGGGCTACACAACACCCCGACTAGTAGGTCAATCGCTGACAGGTTTCCTATCAAATAATTAATGGGCGTCTGTAGCCATCTATATTTGTAAATACTAACTAAAATTAAAACATTCCCAAACATGGACAGTGGTAAAAGAGAACATTGTAGAACAAAAAACACCATCTCGAGTGAATCGATTCCATCAAAGAAAAACTCGTATCCCGCCACTGTTGTGTTATTCATGATTATAACAAATGTCCACTTCAATGATTCACTCCAAATATGGGTTAATGTCGTTAGAAAAGTAGCCTATGTTATTCCAGAAATCAGTTTAACTCCTTGTTGAGATGCCCAGTACACTCTTTGTAACACACTGTATTTTCAAATTCCATGTTCATAAATGAAGTGAAGTCCAGCTGAATGATTCTTGATTTAAAAAAAACACGTATATCGTAATCTGGAAAAAAATCTTGCATATCGCTGCTTTTCAACAAAAACTTCGTAACTGCAGCTTCAGAAAGCTGCGATTACGTGGTTTTTGGTTGAAAAACGACGATATAGTAGACAAAAGTCCAGTACATATGACCACAAACTATTTTATTATATATGATAATGGCGGACGATCGGACTGGCCTGTGATAAAATGGCCATTATTCAATTGACAGCTTATGATGACAATTGCTATATATTTATTGTAGGTTGAACTGTCACCTGGGTTTGTTGTTATTTATTTCATGTTTAATGATTCTGTTTTTTTTTTTTTTTTTTTTTTTTTTTTTTTGCGTAATTTTGCAAGCAGTGGTTCAAATCTTGCAGGTGTAACACCTGCAAGATTCGAACTAACGCACGCAAAATTGTTTTGAGATAATGAACGCCTTTCCCATTATTTACATAGGTAAAATTTGTAAACATGTGTCATACTATTGTTACTGGACAATAAATGCTCGAAGTATAGAAATATAGCAACCTACCACCTACATAATAATTATATTTTCTTCCTAGATCTATAATACTTTTATGTTTACTCTTTCTCAAACATGTGAAGTTTTGGCTTGTCCAAAGTCAAAGCTACAACTGACGACAAAATTAACATTTCTAATTTTCTATAAATGTAAAACTAATGCGTTGAAGCAAAGAAATAGTAGCAGAAAAAAAGTCAATAACTACTTTGAGAAATGGTTTCGTCGTGCATTGGTTAAGGTGACAATAACGGGAATTTCTAAATTTCTTATAAATTCATTTGTCCAAATGTTTCTCTTTAAGGTAGTCCATATCGAATGAAATTCACAAGACGACGGATTTGTTCGGGCGACGTCGTAAACATTCGGCGGTCGAAGGGAGGCTTATGTAAGAGAGGCTAAGCACTACACAATGACGTCTTTGATTCCTAACTAGATAATGGCTTTGGAAAACAACTTGGAACATGAAGAAATTGCTTCATTTTCTACAATGTTTTATACCCCCAAAAGGCCAAACAATTTTAAATTCATTCATTTTATATTGTCGTCTGTAACATCTTTGAATTTAGACCAGCCTAAAATTTTGCCGTCTGGTAATGGGTTAAGACTTTCTAATTCCAGTGTTTACTCTTGTTTTGGGAGTAGTTTCAGTACGGACCAGGGAGTTTGAAAACTGATTTGGCACACAGATTGGCACCAATCACACGATGATACGGCTTGGCTCAACCATACAGTAATTGTTTTAACAATGTTTTAACGTTCGTTAAATCAAGAAAGCATCAATCGTACCGTGAATGACAAAGTGTTGGGTCTGTTTGATTTAGAACGTGTTGCAGATGACAAAATCAATGTTACTTAACCCTTTCCCAAACGACAAAATTTTAGGATGATCCACTTCAAAAACTGTCACAAATGACAGAATGGATGTTATTAAAGATAGGATTTGTGTAAAATATGACACAGAAAATATTGAAACAAAAGGAGAAACTGCTGGTTATCAGCAGTTTCTTCTTTCGTTTCATTGTTTTCCCAAGCCTTTTATTTAAAGCGACATTTCAGAATTTTTGTAATAAATTTTACTTTTATTTTTATCCGAAAGAGCATATTTCCTTATGAAAATTCTGAAAATTTCAAGCCAAAATATTGCGCCGTTTACGAGAAATTTATATTTTTGTGTTAAAATTGAACAAATTGTTGTGGACAACAGTTCGGATTTATATGCAATTTATTGATTATGTCTCAACTTTAAATGTGTGTTTCTCGCTTATTGGCAACAACTTCAAAAAACTAATAGTATTTATACTCATTAGAATAACCAATCTTGGCATCAAGGCATACTTTAAAAAATTGAAATTGGAATGAAATGTCCCTTTAAGGGACGTCAAAACCAGGTCTTGTTTGGGAAAGGGTATTTCAAATTATTTAGCATGGAAATCATTCTGGTGGGGTTGTGGGTGGGAGAAATGCATTTTTCAGAAATTATTCTTTTCCACGATGGCTTTCCAAAACCTCTTTTGGTATGTCAAAACATTTTTTGGTTCATTATATAGCAGTGTTAGAGTTTGTTTGTCAATGCAATTAACTGAAAATTCAAGATACAAAGATCCGAGTTATTCAAAATTATTGCTGTTTTAGAAGGCCGAAATACAAAAAAACTGTCCTACAGACATGCCCGTAGACAAAGGGAGATAATTCTAACAATGGCTTTCATAACTTCTTGGTTCATTTATCGTTCTTGTACAGAATGTATCTTGAGGTATTTCGTGGGTAATTTAAAACACGCTGGTTTATTACGTGACAAAGAATTTCAGAAAATCTTCAATATTTCTATTAACACGGGACCAATTTGAAACCGGTTTAAAGCAGAGAATGTGGGAAAATGACAGGATTAAACCGGATGTTGTCAATTATTGAAAAATCAACTGATAAAAAAAAGTATTGAAAATCAACCAAAATTTCGGTCGATCTCCTACAATTTTTGTATCAGCCGATCTTTCAAAAGTCCACCACGTCCTTCTAACGCGTGACACATGTCCATATTCTCTGCTCCCAACCGAATTCAATTCGGCCCAGTATTAACAAAATTATTGAAGATTTTCTAAAATTGTTTAGTCACGTGATTATCATTCGTGATTAATCCGTATAATTTCGGTCTTCATCCTTGGCAACAGCAATTAACAAGGGTATCAATTCAATTCAATTCAATTCAATTCAATTCAATAGTTTATTCAAGTAATAAGTACAAAGTACTTTTTACAACATAGATAATAGAAAATTGGAAGGCATATATTTGAAACATATGAACATACATAATGATTAAACAAAACATTTGATGAAACAAAACAAACATATTGGCAAGAAGCTGTAAATAAAGCATTGAGATATATCAAAGATAGTTTTTTCGTATAATGTTTGCTTGATAGATAAATTTACTTAAATTAATTATTTCTTTGTTATTCTTAGAACTTAATAGTTTCGAGAATTTTTGGATATTTGGCCAGGTATGATAATAAGGTTTGATATATTTGATTCTTAGGTCGCGATATGCTTGGCAAATTAGGATGAAATGATATTCATTTTCGATGATGTTACTCTGACATAATCTGCAAATTCGTTCATTTCTTTGAATATTCATGTGTCGGCCGCGTTCAATTTCTAGGTCATGTGATGACGTTCTTAATTTACAAAGAGCTATTTGATACTTTTTGTCGAATAAAATGTTTAAGTATTTTTCACATTCGAAATCATGTTTAAATAACGAGTATGTTGTCAATCTTTGTGAATTATTAATATTACTATACCAGCTTTGGTAATACTGATCATATATCCGTTGTTGAATTGATTTATATGTCATTCGATTTACATCTTGGTTTAACCAGAAATTTCTATATCCTAAGGATTCTAATAGTGTTTTAACGTGATATGCCCAATTTAAACCGTTGTAATTGTTATTATTATTTGTATCATTTTTAAGCATATTATATATAGTTTTAACTAAGCTATTGTCACGAAGTTTTAAAATTCTTAACCAGTATCGAATCATGTTACACTGCCTTATTACTATTAATGGAACTCTTCCTAATTCTCCATATAAAGCATCCGTATTGGTTGAACGACGGACACAGAGAATTTTTCTACAAAATTTGGTGTGTATCAGTTCTATATCATTTCCCTTTTCATATGACCATAGTTCAGAAGCATAACCTAAAACCGGTAAAACAAGTGAATCAAACAATTTGCATTTTTCTGAGGTAGTAAACTCAAATCTACTTAAAATTGAAAACAGATTGTAAAGTGATTTTTTACCCTTTTCTGCTATATTCTTCTGACACTGTAACCATTTACCGTTTTTAAATAAGAATAACCCAAGATATTTGAATGAAGAAACTACTTCTAATTTCATATTGTATAGGTAAAAATCGTGTAAAGTTGGCCGCCTGCTCTTTTCAAAAATCATAATTTTGGTTTTTTCTACATTTATCTTTAACATTTTTCGTTCACAATATTCTTCAACATTATTTAACATCGATTGTAATGTTTCAGGCGATTCTGAAAAAAGAGCTTGATCGTCCGCGAATAGAAGTAAAAATAGTTTTAGATCATTGACGGTAAAAATACCTGCTAAGTCCGAGTTTATATTATTGATGACGTCATTTACGTACATGACAAATAGCAAAGATGACGTCGGATCACCTTGTTTTAAACCTAGATTTATATCAATGATATTTGAAAAATTTCCATCATGTTTTACAACTGAACGCACTTTGCTATACATGGCTTTCAAAGCGTTTGTCATTTTTGTACTAACGCCTTGGTCTATCAATCTCTGCCATAGAATAGTTCTGTTAATTTTATCGTAACATTTCTCATAATCAATGAATGCAGTGTATAATTTTCTGCCTTTACTCAGGGTTTTACTAATAATAGAATGTAAGATGAAGATACAATCGACCGTACTTTTATTCTTCTGATATCCAAACTGACACTCTTCGATTTTATCATATTTTGTATTCCATTTAGAAAGACGGTTAAGAATAATTTGAGAATATATTTTAGATAAAATATTATTTAAAGTTATCCCTCTATAGTTTTTTGGTTCGCTGGAGTTACCTCCCTTGAATAATGGGACAATATGACCAATGGACCAACTACTTGGGTATTCGGATTTTTCATATAACTTATTGTATAACATTATGAGAAAAGGAGATATTATGTCGTATGACGCTTTAATGATTTCTGAGCTAATTTCATCAGGTCCGCAAGCTTTGTTATTTTTTTGTTTAAAAACTGCTGTTTTAATTTCCTCTTCAGTAATAGGTGCATCGAGATCTTCATCTAAAGTAAAATTTTGATTTTCTGACAAGTCGTCGGGTACTGTATCTTGTTGACCTATCAATGACTGAAAATGTATAAAAAGGGTGTCTATATCAATGTTAGATTCATTTGAATTATTTTTATTTGGGTAGCACTTTTTAATATTTTTCCAAAATTCACGTGGGTTTTCTTTTGCCATTGATTGAACTCTTTTCCCTTCTTTTAAACGATATTTATATTTTGCTCTTTTTCTTACATTGTTATATTTATTGCGTATTTTACAGTATTCTTCTCGATTTTCATTATTGTAATTATTTTTAAGCCGTGTTCTAGCCTGTAAATATTCACGTTTCTTCGTTTTACATTCATCATTAAACCATTTACGATTAACCTTATTTCTGGAATTTTGTTTACAAGAAGCGCGTTTCCCGAAGACAAGATATGCATTATTTGTTAAAAATTCGGAAAGACATATTACTTTATCATCGACGCTTTCTTTTGAATTAATCTGTTCGTTAAATTGATTGAAGTTTTCGTGTAAACAATTATGAAAATCTTCTACTTTACTTTTATCGAAAAACAATTGTGTTTTTTGATTATTTGTTGAGTTTTTATACTCAGAATTAACTTTGGCTTTTTTGTTTATACTAAAATATAACGGGGCGTGATCAGAAAAATTGTTCCAATCAAGAATAGAAAAATCAGCGATATCGCCGATTGAGTGTTGTTGTAAAAGGAGATAATCAGTCACGCTTGAACCCCTTTCGCTACAGTATGTAAATTTACCTATTGGACAGTCGTTATGTAACCACCCATTTGCAACGATATGATTGGTCGATTTACATAAATCGATTAGCTTTCGGCCTCTACTGTCAATCACTGTATCTTGACTTGTTCGTTCAAAAACGATTGATTCAGTGTTTAAGTTCGGCATTTGGGAATTGTTTAATTCATCGATATTTAAAGTAACAGCTAGATTTCCTATTCTACTGTTCATATCGCCAGTAATAAATGTTTTTCCTAATTGGCTATATTTTTCGATACCTTTCTCTATTTCTTCGAAAAAATCATAATCAACACGATTTAAAACATTGGAACCTGTAGGTGGAAAATAACAAATACATATATAAACATCATTCTCAGAATTTAACATCTTATGGCTAATTTTTAGCCAAACAATTCCATTTTCATCTTTCTCAACGATACTAACAACATTATCAAGTTTATTTTTATAATATACAGAAATACCGCCACTACGTCTACCACCTCTGTTATTTCTAACTTTATTTCCAAACAAATGAAAGCTTTTGAAACCATTGATTTCTAAATTATAATTCTGTGCTGCCCATGTTTCACTCAACAATATAATATCAAAATCGTTGACATACTCAATAAAATCATCGTCTGATATTTTCCGTATTAAACCATTAATGTTCCAGGATAAGACTTTTAGCTTCTCCTGCCTGTCCTATTCCTTAATTTCCACAAAATTGACAGTGTGTGGATATTTCACTTATTTGTTTATCGCAGTGTTTTCGATATTACATGTGAAGTTTGTCGAAACAAGACTTTGTAAGGAGAAGAGTATTTTAACCCTTTCCCAAACGGCATAATTTCAGTGTGGTTTATTTCAAAAGCTGCTACAGACCACAAAATAAACGTTGATAAAGATTGGATTTGTGTCCTATATAGCATGAAAAATATTGATGCAAAAGGAGAAAATGCTGATTATCAGCATTTTCTTCTTTTGCATGAATGTTTCCAAGCCTTTACTAATAGGGACGTCAAAAGCAGGTCTTGTGTGGGAAAAGGTTAAAGTAATCAGATAACGCGAGTACTTCATTCCGGACTGTTCAGAATGTTGGCTCCGATAAGGAAATCGTCGGTGTAAATGCAAAACCTCACATGTCGGTTTTAGCGATTTTAAAAGTAAAACATTGGGTGTCCAGGTAAGACCATTCTTGCAGGTTTTGGGCTATTTTACTGACCAGTAGTGAGTATTAATGACTCATTATTTGAGAACAATATGTCCAAATTTCAAGTTAAACTTTTCAGATTGGTAAAACGTTTTCACAATTTTTCCTTCCCCTTTTAAATCTTCCAAAAAACGAGACACGAGGTTTTGCTTTTCAACAAAAACATCGTAACTTCAGCTTTAAACAAGCTGCAGTTACTAGTTTTTTGTTGGAAAAAACGACGATGTTTGGTTCACCAAGTACGTCATCGTCGGTTATACTCGAGAATGGCAAAACCTCGGCCCCGAATAAGCTGTATTTAGGGTATTTCTAAACGGTCACTCATTGGAAACGATTCGACTGATCGGAGCGATTAGTGCTAATAAACAGTTTGTTTTTCGCTTGCCACTATAGTTTATATCGTCGCTTTTTAACAAAAACTTCATAACTGCAGCCTTGGCAGTAGCGAAAAAAAAACACAGATAATTATGCTATATTATGCACATATAATAGGCTACCTTTATTATAACTCACGATAAATGACATGGCAGATAATCGCTGACTAATCGATAGGTATGCTCTGCCAGGTCATTTATCGAGAGCTATAACAACCATTTTGTGTCTACGTTAGCTTTCAAAATTGGAACAGTCTAAACGTTTGACATTTGGGAAAGGATTAAACAATTAGACAATTTTCACGTACCAAATGTGGGTTGTTTCGACTCTGGTCCATCAGTACAATCTGTGGGTGTCGGTTTGTCACGATTTATTCCGCAGAAACTGATACACATTACATACAATGTAATAAGGAAATTGAAACGATCAACGTATTTTGGAAAAAGAACCCTAATGGCATTCAAGATCAAGGGTCGGTATTCGCAAACAATGCTTAATCTAAATTGTGGTGCAATCCATGTGATCAAATAAGACTAATGTACCCGCAAATCGGATGGATTTCCTTAGACATTGCGTAATTAGACTGGTTGTTGAATACCATCCCGGATCAGCTTGTGCCTTTAGAAGTACATTTTGGTCAGGATCAATGGATACAGCTCTCAGAGAGTTCACATGAGTAATACAGCAATTTTGTGAACGATGTGGATCTTGATCAGACTGTGTGTATATATATGTACAGGCTGATCTAGATTCATGTTATTCTCAATTTAGATAAGGACCCCTTTTTTCATACCCCAAGATGTCCGCTTGAATGAGTTGCCAATTTCCATACAAGGAAATGCATACTCTACGAGGAAGTTCAGATCAATCGATACATTCCGTACAGAGTTATTATTATTATTATTATTATTATTATTATTATTATTATTATTATTATTATTATTATTATTATTATTATTATTATTATTATTATTATTATTATTATTATTATTATTATTATTATTATTATTATATCTTTGAATCAAGCCATAGTTACGAGATTTATAACAACACAAACGAAAAACTATCATCTGTCCGAAATTACGTCATGGATAAAATCGTTCTCTATTGCAGAAAATGTTCAGTAATTCTATTAATACGATACCGCTGTATGTAGGCACGCTCTAACGGTAGGAATCAGACGTTAACGGAAGAAAACGTGTTTCATTCAGTAGATACAAGAGACGTTAACGCAGGCGTCTTTGAACTCAAATATCCACAATTATGGCTTTCAAAGTAAACAAATGTTCTTTTTCCTGCAAAATTTCTGAGCGTTTTACATTGCATAGTCAAACAAAATATACCTGGGTATTAGGGTTGAATGACTGATAAATAAGGTGAATTTTCCTGATGTAATGCCTCTTTTAGTTTTTCTTTCACATTAATTGTTTGAGCTTGTTTTACTTCCAGTAGCAATTTCAAGCCTAACTGGTTCTCTCGGATTCAACTCAAGGAAACGGCTAGTCCAACTTAACCCATTACCAAACGACAAAATTTCGGACTTTTCCAATGTGAAAGGTGTTGCAGACGACAATTTTAAGTGCTTGAAATTTTACATTTTTATGCGTTTTTGTTTTAGAAACCATCGTGGGAAATGAAGAAATTGCTTGTCACAAGCAATTTCTTCATTTTCCACAATGATTTCATAAGCATTTATCTTGAAGGGCGTCAAAAAGCGTCAATGTTTGGGAATGGGTTAAAAAGAGTTAGAGAAGGTTACTGTTGATCTGCGTTCAACCCTTTCCCAAACGACAAAAAAATAGACTAAGAGTGCGCAAAGTTGAAAGCTGAGCACTACAGACGACGATAGGGATATCGATAAAGATGGGATTTGTGTACCAAATAGCAAGGCAAATATTGAGGCAAAATGTGAAAATGCTGATCTCCAGCATTTTCTTTTTATGAATCAATGTCTTCTCAAGTCTTGTCTAATAGGGACGTCAAAACCAGTCCTTATTTAGAAAAAAGGGTTTTAAATAAGTATAAATCACAGCATGGAAAATATGAAGAGAATAAAATACGGATTTTTCGAATAAAATGTCTTCGATTCCCTCCCTATTTTGTAAAGCTTCTGTCATTGGGAACGTCAACATCATTCATTATTTGGGAAAAGGCTGGGAGATCCAGTTTTGTAATGTTCGAAAGTAATTTGTAAATAGGTAATGGTGAAAATAGCAGGCCAAATTAAAACATTCTATAATTCTGACACTTTTCACCAAAATATATGAACATTTCGACATATACAACGCTTACTTTATACTTCCAATGTTGATATACATGTATGTGAAATATCCAAGTGTGCTCATTGTAAAGGATTAATTTCATGATTAATGAATGACTGCAACGGATGGACGTGCATACATGTACATGTACTTTCATTCATGTTTATCAGAATATAAATTGTTTAGTCACAGGACGCAACATTCATAACATTTAAGCTTTAATGTCATTGGAAAGTAATAAGCTCTACTATAAGTAACTAATTAACTTTAAAGTTCCAGTGGATGACAAAATGGATGATTAAAAAGAACTTGTCTTAGATGACTTTATTGTATATATTTGAACTTAGAAACGCTCTTCCATTATAACTACGATTCTCTTGTCCGTTCTCGAATAGAATTGTACTGTGGTTAATCTTTTATGAGTATTAACATTAGTGCAGGTGTGCACCTTTACTCCTTTTCGGAAACAATGTCTCGTTTAGACGCCTCGAATAGAAAATATTCATTTGCTCCTTTTCTCACAATATCATCTATAGATATTAATTCATAGGCCATGCGGCTTTGTGCACATTAATTATAATTATTATATTGTAAGATACAAAATTGTATTCTTTTTGCAACACTCATTCTATTGTCTTCAACTAGCATATGCCTATTTATTTAGAATTAGAAAACATTATGCAATCAAAAGATATTTGTACGATCGAGTGTCTGCCGTCGGGGATTGACGACATGCAAAATTACGATGGTTAATCACGTTACTCAGAATTTCAGAAATTCGTCAATATGTTTTAATACTTGACCAATTTTAATTCGGTTTGAAGCAGAGAAGTCAGGAAAATACCGAGAAGAAACTGAGTCTGGTGGATTTTTGAAAAATCAACTGATAAAACAGTTATTGAAGATCAAGCAAAATGTTGGTTGATCTTCAATAACCTTTTTATCAGCTGATTTTTCAAACATCACCTACGTCCAACGTTTGCAGCAATTATGCGTGACGTCTTTCCAACTTCTCTGCCTCACCCGAATTCAAATCGTTCTCGTATGAAGATCTTCTGAAATTGTTGTATCACGTGATTAACCACCGTGAAAATGATATGCTGTCATGGAATATACTGCAAATATACAAAGTTCTATATAGAATAAGGTACAAATCAGGAATCGCTTGAGAAAGGGTTTAATCATTAATCTTCATAATACAAGATGTTTAATGGCGGATTAGCCTCGTTCTGACACGAGGTTGACTGGTATACGAGATAGATATAAAATATATACTCAACATATGTTTTAATTGATACACAGTCTAGGATCAGGTGATTCCATCCTGTCTGGTGTGACCCTTTACCAAACAATAACAAAAATAGACGAGCTTCATAAATGTATCGTCGCTTTTCAACTAAAAAATGCGTAACCGCAGCTTATTCTAAGCTGCAGTTTCGAGGTTTTTGTTTAAAAGCAACAATATGTTCTTATTGACCAACAAATTCATAGAGCATCGTAATGTTGCCTTATTTGTCTTGGTGAAATGTTGCTTGAAATATTGGAAATGGTAATAACGATCAACATTTGCATTTCATTTAGCAATGGTATCTACCTTTACAAATTGATATAGAAGCCATATTATAAACTGTCGTTTGCGGTGCAAATGATTTACACAGTCAAGAATATGACTTTCTATGAAGTACAATGCATCTAGATGTCTTTTCACCTTCAATGGGCAATTCTGTGCAGAAATAAATACCTTAAACTGTCATTTTAACAAGGGTAATGCATCCGTATAGCTATATGACTGAGGCAAATCTACCCTGCTTGCATGTATAGAATTTGCACGGATTCCTTGACAAATATCACTCTACTTTATGTGAATGAGGTAGAATTATTGCTATCCCCTCTAGTAATGTCCAAGCTCCGTGTTCGACACAACAACAATCTAAAGGCTTTACGAAATTTGGCAGTCTTCAATCCATACACCATCCAATTAATGCTTGAGTTAATTATGATGAGAGAAAACGTCCACGCCTGGATTTCCTTCAACTTTTGTGTGGGTACGAACAATCTGTGTAACGAAACAATACAATATGGCGCCCAACAAACTATAAATAGCGCGGATATTACAATCATCAAGTACGTCTTTTTGATTCGTCTGCGTAAATGTTTGTCCTGATTTACAGACCCGGCAGGTAACTTCTGTACGGCAACACGAGCGACAAACGAGAAGAAAATGATGTTAAATATCACAGAGATCACGATATAGCTCCATGTTAAAACTTGATATAAGTACGGCCATACAACTTGAAATCTACACTTTTCAAATCCATCTGAAATATGGTTCCAGCCCATCAATGGTAGCATGCTATATGCGACTATAGCGCCCCAGGACGCGGGTATGAATCTCTTCACGTGAACCATGGCTCTGGCTTTATGTTTGAAAGGTAAAGTAACAGACACATATCGATCTATCGAGATGGCCAGCATATTTGTGGCAGACAGCAGAAGCACAATACAGAAACTCGTCAGATCAACCAGGCACATGTATCTGAACTTGTTCAAACCAAGATAGTTTCCAACGATGCCAATCGGGCTACACAACACCCCGACTAGTAGGTCAATCGCTGACAGGTTTCCTATCAAATAATTAATGGGCGTCTGTAGCCATCTATATTTGTAAATACTAACTAAAATTAAAACATTCCCAAACATGGACAGTGGTAAAAGAGAACATTGTAGAACAAAAAACACCATCTCGAGTGAATCGATTCCATCAAAGAAAAACTCGTATCCCGCCACTGTTGTGTTATTCATGATTATAACAAATGTCCACTTCAATGATTCACTCCAAATATGGGTTAATGTCGTTAGAAAAGTAGCCTATGTTATTCCAGAAATCAGTTTAACTCCTTGTTGAGATGCCCAGTACACTCTTTGTAACACACTGTATTTTCAAATTCCATGTTCATAAATGAAGTGAAGTCCAGCTGAATGATTCTTGATTTAAAAAAAACACGTATATCGTAATCTGGAAAAAAATCTTGCATATCGCTGCTTTTCAACAAAAACTTCGTAACTGCAGCTTCAGAAAGCTGCGATTACGTGTTTTTTGGTTGAAAAACGACGATATAGTAGACAAAAGTCCAGTACATATGACCACAAACTATTTTATTATATATGATAATGGCGGACGATCGGACTGGCCTGTGATAAAATGGCCATTATTCAATTGACAGCTTATGATGACAATTGCTATATATTTATTGTAGGTTGAACTGTCACCTGGGTTTGTTGTTATTTATTTCATGTTTAATGATTCTGTTTTTTTTTTTTTTTTTTTTTTTTTTTTGTTTTGTTTTGTTTTTTTTTTTTTTTTTTTTTTTTTTTTTTTTTTTTTTTTGCGTAATTTTGCAAGCAGTGGTTCAAATCTTGCAGGTGTAACACCTGCAAGATTCGAACTAACGCACGCAAAATTGTTTTGAGATAATGAACGCCTTTCCCATTATTTACATAGGTAAAATTTGTAAACATGTGTCATACTATTGTTACTGGACAATAAATGCTCGAAGTATAGAAATATAGCAACCTACCACCTACATAATAATTATATTTTCTTCCTAGATCTATAATACTTTTATGTTTACTCTTTCTCAAACATGTGAAGTTTTGGCTTGTCCAAAGTCAAAGCTACAACTGACGACAAAATTAACATTTCTAATTTTCTATAAATGTAAAACTAATGCGTTGAAGCAAAGAAATAGTAGCAGAAAAAAAGTCAATAACTACTTTGAGAAATGGTTTCGTCGTGCATTGGTTAAGGTGACAATAACGGGAATTTCTAAATTTCTTATAAATTCATTTGTCCAAATGTTTCTCTTTAAGGTAGTCCATATCGAATGAAATTCACAAGACGACGGATTTGTTCGGGCGACGTCGTAAACATTCGGCGGTCGAAGGGAGGCTTATGTAAGAGAGGCTAAGCACTACACAATGACGTCTTTGATTCCTAACTAGATAATGGCTTTGGAAAACAACTTGGAACATGAAGAAATTGCTTCATTTTCTACAATGTTTTATACCCCCAAAAGGCCAAACAATTTTAAATTCATTCATTTTATATTGTCGTCTGTAACATCTTTGAATTTAGACCAGCCTAAAATTTTGCCGTCTGGTAATGGGTTAAGACTTTCTAATTCCAGTGTTTACTCTTGTTTTGGGAGTAGTTTCAGTACGGACCAGGGAGTTTGAAAACTGATTTGGCACACAGATTGGCACCAATCACACGATGATACGGCTTGGCTCAACCATACAGTAATTGTTTTAACAATGTTTTAACGTTCGTTAAATCAAGAAAGCATCAATCGTACCGTGAATGACAAAGTGTTGGGTCTGTTTGATTTAGAACGTGTTGCAGATGACAAAATCAATGTTACTTAACCCTTTCCCAAACGACAAAATTTTAGGATGATCCACTTCAAAAACTGTCACAAATGACAGAATGGATGTTATTAAAGATAGGATTTGTGTAAAATATGACACAGAAAATATTGAAACAAAAGGAGAAACTGCTGGTTATCAGCAGTTTCTTCTTTCGTTTCATTGTTTTCCCAAGCCTTTTATTTAAAGCGACATTTCAGAATTTTTGTAATAAATTTTACTTTTATTTTTATCCGAAAGAGCATATTTCCTTATGAAAATTCTGAAAATTTCAAGCCAAAATATTGCGCCGTTTACGAGAAATTTATATTTTTGTGTTAAAATTGAACAAATTGTTGTGGACAACAGTTCGGATTTATATGCAATTTATTGATTATGTCTCAACTTTAAATGTGTGTTTCTCGCTTATTGGCAACAACTTCAAAAAACTAATAGTATTTATACTCATTAGAATAACCAATCTTGGCATCAAGGCATACTTTAAAAAATTGAAATTGGAATGAAATGTCCCTTTAAGGGACGTCAAAACCAGGTCTTGTTTGGGAAAGGGTATTTCAAATTATTTAGCATGGAAATCATTCTGGTGGGGTTGTGGGTGGGAGAAATGCATTTTTCAGAAATTATTCTTTTCCACGATGGCTTTCCAAAACCTCTTTTGGTATGTCAAAACATTTTTTGGTTCATTATATAGCAGTGTTAGAGTTTGTTTGTCAATGCAATTAACTGAAAATTCAAGATACAAAGATCCGAGTTATTCAAAATTATTGCTGTTTTAGAAGGCCGAAATACAAAAAAACTGTCCTACAGACATGCCCGTAGACAAAGGGAGATAATTCTAACAATGGCTTTCATAACTTCTTGGTTCATTTATCGTTCTTGTACAGAATGTATCTTGAGGTATTTCGTGGGTAATTTAAAACACGCTGGTTTATTACGTGACAAAGAATTTCAGAAAATCTTCAATATTTCTATTAACACGGGACCAATTTGAAACCGGTTTAAAGCAGAGAATGTGGGAAAATGACAGGATTAAACCGGATGTTGTCAATTATTGAAAAATCAACTGATAAAAAAAAAGTATTGAAAATCAACCAAAATTTCGGTCGATCTCCTACAATTTTTGTATCAGCCGATCTTTCAAAAGTCCACCACGTCCTTCTAACGCGTGACACATGTCCATATTCTCTGCTCCCAACCGAATTCAATTCGGCCCAGTATTAACAAAATTATTGAAGATTTTCTAAAATTGTTTAGTCACGTGATTATCATTCGTGATTAATCCGTATAATTTCGGTCTTCATCCTTGGCAACAGCAATTAACAAGGGTATCAATTCAATTCAATTCAATTCAATTCAATTCAATAGTTTATTCAAGTAATAAGTACAAAGTACTTTTTACAACATAGATAATAGAAAATTGGAAGGCATATATTTGAAACATATGAACATACATAATGATTAAACAAAACATTTGATGAAACAAAACAAACATATTGGCAAGAAGCTGTAAATAAAGCATTGAGATATATCAAAGATAGTTTTTTCGTATAATGTTTGCTTGATAGATAAATTTACTTAAATTAATTATTTCTTTGTTATTCTTAGAACTTAATAGTTTCGAGAATTTTTGGATATTTGGCCAGGTATGATAATAAGGTTTGATATATTTGATTCTTAGGTCGCGATATGCTTGGCAAATTAGGATGAAATGATATTCATTTTCGATGATGTTACTCTGACATAATCTGCAAATTCGTTCATTTCTTTGAATATTCATGTGTCGGCCGCGTTCAATTTCTAGGTCATGTGATGACGTTCTTAATTTACAAAGAGCTATTTGATACTTTTTGTCGAATAAAATGTTTAAGTATTTTTCACATTCGAAATCATGTTTAAATAACGAGTATGTTGTCAATCTTTGTGAATTATTAATATTACTATACCAGCTTTGGTAATACTGATCATATATCCGTTGTTGAATTGATTTATATGTCATTCGATTTACATCTTGGTTTAACCAGAAATTTCTATATCCTAAGGATTCTAATAGTGTTTTAACGTGATATGCCCAATTTAAACCGTTGTAATTGTTATTATTATTTGTATCATTTTTAAGCATATTATATATAGTTTTAACTAAGCTATTGTCACGAAGTTTTAAAATTCTTAACCAGTATCGAATCATGTTACACTGCCTTATTACTATTAATGGAACTCTTCCTAATTCTCCATATAAAGCATCCGTATTGGTTGAACGACGGACACAGAGAATTTTTCTACAAAATTTGGTGTGTATCAGTTCTATATCATTTCCCTTTTCATATGACCATAGTTCAGAAGCATAACCTAAAACCGGTAAAACAAGTGAATCAAACAATTTGCATTTTTCTGAGGTAGTAAACTCAAATCTACTTAAAATTGAAAACAGATTGTAAAGTGATTTTTTACCCTTTTCTGCTATATTCTTCTGACACTGTAACCATTTACCGTTTTTAAATAAGAATAACCCAAGATATTTGAATGAAGAAACTACTTCTAATTTCATATTGTATAGGTAAAAATCGTGTAAAGTTGGCCGCCTGCTCTTTTCAAAAATCATAATTTTGGTTTTTTCTACATTTATCTTTAACATTTTTCGTTCACAATATTCTTCAACATTATTTAACATCGATTGTAATGTTTCAGGCGATTCTGAAAAAAGAGCTTGATCGTCCGCGAATAGAAGTAAAAATAGTTTTAGATCATTGACGGTAAAAATACCTGCTAAGTCCGAGTTTATATTATTGATGACGTCATTTACGTACATGACAAATAGCAAAGATGACGTCGGATCACCTTGTTTTAAACCTAGATTTATATCAATGATATTTGAAAAATTTCCATCATGTTTTACAACTGAACGCACTTTGCTATACATGGCTTTCAAAGCGTTTGTCATTTTTGTACTAACGCCTTGGTCTATCAATCTCTGCCATAGAATAGTTCTGTTAATTTTATCGTAACATTTCTCATAATCAATGAATGCAGTGTATAATTTTCTGCCTTTACTCAGGGTTTTACTAATAATAGAATGTAAGATGAAGATACAATCGACCGTACTTTTATTCTTCTGATATCCAAACTGACACTCTTCGATTTTATCATATTTTGTATTCCATTTAGAAAGACGGTTAAGAATAATTTGAGAATATATTTTAGATAAAATATTATTTAAAGTTATCCCTCTATAGTTTTTTGGTTCGCTGGAGTTACCTCCCTTGAATAATGGGACAATATGACCAATGGACCAACTACTTGGGTATTCGGATTTTTCATATAACTTATTGTATAACATTATGAGAAAAGGAGATATTATGTCGTATGACGCTTTAATGATTTCTGAGCTAATTTCATCAGGTCCGCAAGCTTTGTTATTTTTTTGTTTAAAAACTGCTGTTTTAATTTCCTCTTCAGTAATAGGTGCATCGAGATCTTCATCTAAAGTAAAATTTTGATTTTCTGACAAGTCGTCGGGTACTGTATCTTGTTGACCTATCAATGACTGAAAATGTATAAAAAGGGTGTCTATATCAATGTTAGATTCATTTGAATTATTTTTATTTGGGTAGCACTTTTTAATATTTTTCCAAAATTCACGTGGGTTTTCTTTTGCCATTGATTGAACTCTTTTCCCTTCTTTTAAACGATATTTATATTTTGCTCTTTTTCTTACATTGTTATATTTATTGCGTATTTTACAGTATTCTTCTCGATTTTCATTATTGTAATTATTTTTAAGCCGTGTTCTAGCCTGTAAATATTCACGTTTCTTCGTTTTACATTCATCATTAAACCATTTACGATTAACCTTATTTCTGGAATTTTGTTTACAAGAAGCGCGTTTCCCGAAGACAAGATATGCATTATTTGTTAAAAATTCGGAAAGACATATTACTTTATCATCGACGCTTTCTTTTGAATTAATCTGTTCGTTAAATTGATTGAAGTTTTCGTGTAAACAATTATGAAAATCTTCTACTTTACTTTTATCGAAAAACAATTGTGTTTTTTGATTATTTGTTGAGTTTTTATACTCAGAATTAACTTTGGCTTTTTTGTTTATACTAAAATATAACGGGGCGTGATCAGAAAAATTGTTCCAATCAAGAATAGAAAAATCAGCGATATCGCCGATTGAGTGTTGTTGTAAAAGGAGATAATCAGTCACGCTTGAACCCCTTTCGCTACAGTATGTAAATTTACCTATTGGACAGTCGTTATGTAACCACCCATTTGCAACGATATGATTGGTCGATTTACATAAATCGATTAGCTTTCGGCCTCTACTGTCAATCACTGTATCTTGACTTGTTCGTTCAAAAACGATTGATTCAGTGTTTAAGTTCGGCATTTGGGAATTGTTTAATTCATCGATATTTAAAGTAACAGCTAGATTTCCTATTCTACTGTTCATATCGCCAGTAATAAATGTTTTTCCTAATTGGCTATATTTTTCGATACCTTTCTCTATTTCTTCGAAAAAATCATAATCAACACGATTTAAAACATTGGAACCTGTAGGTGGAAAATAACAAATACATATATAAACATCATTCTCAGAATTTAACATCTTATGGCTAATTTTTAGCCAAACAATTCCATTTTCATCTTTCTCAACGATACTAACAACATTATCAAGTTTATTTTTATAATATACAGAAATACCGCCACTACGTCTACCACCTCTGTTATTTCTAACTTTATTTCCAAACAAATGAAAGCTTTTGAAACCATTGATTTCTAAATTATAATTCTGTGCTGCCCATGTTTCACTCAACAATATAATATCAAAATCGTTGACATACTCAATAAAATCATCGTCTGATATTTTCCGTATTAAACCATTAATGTTCCAGGATAAGACTTTTAGCTTCTCCTGCCTGTCCTATTCCTTAATTTCCACAAAATTGACAGTGTGTGGATATTTCACTTATTTGTTTATCGCAGTGTTTTCGATATTACATGTGAAGTTTGTCGAAACAAGACTTTGTAAGGAGAAGAGTATTTTAACCCTTTCCCAAACGGCATAATTTCAGTGTGGTTTATTTCAAAAGCTGCTACAGACCACAAAATAAACGTTGATAAAGATTGGATTTGTGTCCTATATAGCATGAAAAATATTGATGCAAAAGGAGAAAATGCTGATTATCAGCATTTTCTTCTTTTGCATGAATGTTTCCAAGCCTTTACTAATAGGGACGTCAAAAGCAGGTCTTGTGTGGGAAAAGGTTAAAGTAATCAGATAACGCGAGTACTTCATTCCGGACTGTTCAGAATGTTGGCTCCGATAAGGAAATCGTCGGTGTAAATGCAAAACCTCACATGTCGGTTTTAGCGATTTTAAAAGTAAAACATTGGGTGTCCAGGTAAGACCATTCTTGCAGGTTTTGGGCTATTTTACTGACCAGTAGTGAGTATTAATGACTCATTATTTGAGAACAATATGTCCAAATTTCAAGTTAAACTTTTCAGATTGGTAAAACGTTTTCACAATTTTTCCTTCCCCTTTTAAATCTTCCAAAAAACGAGACACGAGGTTTTGCTTTTCAACAAAAACATCGTAACTTCAGCTTTAAACAAGCTGCAGTTACTAGTTTTTTGTTGGAAAAAACGACGATGTTTGGTTCACCAAGTACGTCATCGTCGGTTATACTCGAGAATGGCAAAACCTCGGCCCCGAATAAGCTGTATTTAGGGTATTTCTAAACGGTCACTCATTGGAAACGATTCGACTGATCGGAGCGATTAGTGCTAATAAACAGTTTGTTTTTCGCTTGCCACTATAGTTTATATCGTCGCTTTTTAACAAAAACTTCATAACTGCAGCCTTGGCAGTAGCGAAAAAAAACCACAGATAATTATGCTATATTATGCACATATAATAGGCTACCTTTATTATAACTCACGATAAATGACATGGCAGATAATCGCTGACTAATCGATAGGTATGCTCTGCCAGGTCATTTATCGAGAGCTATAACAACCATTTTGTGTCTACGTTAGCTTTCAAAATTGGAACAGTCTAAACGTTTGACATTTGGGAAAGGATTAAACAATTAGACAATTTTCACGTACCAAATGTGGGTTGTTTCGACTCTGGTCCATCAGTACAATCTGTGGGTGTCGGTTTGTCACGATTTATTCCGCAGAAACTGATACACATTACATACAATGTAATAAGGAAATTGAAACGATCAACGTATTTTGGAAAAAGAACCCTAATGGCATTCAAGATCAAGGGTCGGTATTCGCAAACAATGCTTAATCTAAATTGTGGTGCAATCCATGTGATCAAATAAGACTAATGTACCCGCAAATCGGATGGATTTCCTTAGACATTGCGTAATTAGACTGGTTGTTGAATACCATCCCGGATCAGCTTGTGCCTTTAGAAGTACATTTTGGTCAGGATCAATGGATACAGCTCTCAGAGAGTTCACATGAGTAATACAGCAATTTTGTGAACGATGTGGATCTTGATCAGACTGTGTGTATATATATGTACAGGCTGATCTAGATTCATGTTATTCTCAATTTAGATAAGGACCCCTTTTTTCATACCCCAAGATGTCCGCTTGAATGAGTTGCCAATTTCCATACAAGGAAATGCATACTCTACGAGGAAGTTCAGATCAATCGATACATTCCGTACAGAGTTATTATTATTATTATTATTATTATTATTATTATTATTATTATTATTATTATTATTATTATTATTATTATTATTATTATTATTATTATTATTATTATTATTATTATTATATCTTTGAATCAAGCCATAGTTACGAGATTTATAACAACACAAACGAAAAACTATCATCTGTCCGAAATTACGTCATGGATAAAATCGTTCTTTATTGCAGAAAATGTTCAGTAATTCTATTAATACGATACCGCTGTATGTAGGCACGCTCTAACGGTAGGAATCAGACGTTAACGGAAGAAAACGTGTTTCATTCAGTAGATACAAGAGACGTTAACGCAGGCGTCTTTGAACTCAAATATCCACAATTATGGCTTTCAAAGTAAACAAATGTTCTTTTTCCTGCAAAATTTCTGAGCGTTTTACATTGCATAGTCAAACAAAATATACCTGGGTATTAGGGTTGAATGACTGATAAATAAGGTGAATTTTCCTGATGTAATGCCTCTTTTAGTTTTTCTTTCACATTAATTGTTTGAGCTTGTTTTACTTCCAGTAGCAATTTCAAGCCTAACTGGTTCTCTCGGATTCAACTCAAGGAAACGGCTAGTCCAACTTAACCCATTACCAAACGACAAAATTTCGGACTTTTCCAATGTGAAAGGTGTTGCAGACGACAATTTTAAGTGCTTGAAATTTTACATTTTTATGCGTTTTTGTTTTAGAAACCATCGTGGGAAATGAAGAAATTGCTTGTCACAAGCAATTTCTTCATTTTCCACAATGATTTCATAAGCATTTATCTTGAAGGGCGTCAAAAAGCGTCAATGTTTGGGAATGGGTTAAAAAGAGTTAGAGAAGGTTACTGTTGATCTGCGTTCAACCCTTTCCCAAACGACAAAAAAATAGACTAAGAGTGCGCAAAGTTGAAAGCTGAGCACTACAGACGACGATAGGGATATCGATAAAGATGGGATTTGTGTACCAAATAGCAAGGCAAATATTGAGGCAAAATGTGAAAATGCTGATCTCCAGCATTTTCTTTTTATGAATCAATGTCTTCTCAAGTCTTGTCTAATAGGGACGTCAAAACCAGTCCTTATTTAGAAAAAAGGGTTTTAAATAAGTATAAATCACAGCATGGAAAATATGAAGAGAATAAAATACGGATTTTTCGAATAAAATGTCTTCGATTCCCTCCCTATTTTGTAAAGCTTCTGTCATTGGGAACGTCAACATCATTCATTATTTGGGAAAAGGCTGGGAGATCCAGTTTTGTAATGTTCGAAAGTAATTTGTAAATAGGTAATGGTGAAAATAGCAGGCCAAATTAAAACATTCTATAATTCTGACACTTTTCACCAAAATATATGAACATTTCGACATATACAACGCTTACTTTATACTTCCAATGTTGATATACATGTATGTGAAATATCCAAGTGTGCTCATTGTAAAGGATTAATTTCATGATTAATGAATGACTGCAACGGATGGACGTGCATACATGTACATGTACTTTCATTCATGTTTATCAGAATATAAATTGTTTAGTCACAGGACGCAACATTCATAACATTTAAGCTTTAATGTCATTGGAAAGTAATAAGCTCTACTATAAGTAACTAATTAACTTTAAAGTTCCAGTGGATGACAAAATGGATGATTAAAAAGAACTTGTCTTAGATGACTTTATTGTATATATTTGAACTGATAGAGAAAATATGCACATGTATGGAATCACTTTAAAACTTTTGTGGAATATCTTCTTACGTGCTTCTCAGGGAAAAACTGTATTGTGATAACATGTTTTAAACGGAGAAGGTAAAGTGTGAACATAGAAGGAATAAAGAATACTGTAAATCTTCTGTCTTAAATCGTTTTTCAGAGACCATCGACTTTAAAAGCAGTAATGGTGTTACACTATAACTACACTAGAACTACTGAAAACATGGATGGGATATTATCAGAGGATATGTTACTAAGAGAGAGCCGCAATAAGGCGGACGAGATGATACCGTTTGACGTGGTTATCGTCGTGTTGATGTTGACGGGTGTTGTCGGTAATCTGCTGGTCGTGTTCTACTACTGCAGAAAAACCCCGGTCACCCCCACAACCACTCTCATTATAGCGCTAGCTGTTATAGACACGGTCATCTGTGTTCTCATGCCGAAGAATATAGCAGAGAATGAATTTGTGTACAGGTTTACGAGTGACGTCTTGTGTAAGTTGAACGTTGTTGTTACGTACGTTAATGGGATGGCGTCTTGTTATATTCTGTGGTTTATCGGACTATTTAGATACCGGATGGTGTGTAGGCCATTTGACTCCCAGTATTCAATGCGAGATTCTTACATCGCTGTAAGTCTGTCCGTTCTTCTGTCCGTCATTTTGACGTCACCTGGGGCAGTTTTCTACAAATCAGTCTCCGATAATATTACCGTAGGTTCCAACACAACGCTTATTGTTTATGAATGCAACACAACAAAAGATCCTAATTTTCAACTCTACATTCTAGTAATGCATCTGATCCATGCAGTAGTATTCTGTATCGGTGCTGCACTATTGATAGTTTGTTACGGACTTATTGGACGTACTATGTGGAAATACAACGAAAAGAGACGACGTCTTGGCAAAACTCGAGAGTCATTTAAGACATCCAGGATAACCAAATCCACAAACGAGCTACCGACGTCACTGCACGTCAACGTCGACGTTATTTCTGATCAGGACACTGAGATGTCTTACGTCACTCCCGCAACGTCAACTGTAAACATCGTAAACGTCAATGACAGGCCGGCAAACAGCATCCAGACCGAGAACCAAACAACTACTGAGACTATCAAAGATAGAAAAGTTGTTTTCAAAACAACAATCATGCTTTTCGTCATACACGCCGTATATGTCGTCAGTTTTGTCCCGTATTTAGCCATATCATTGATCAGTCTTCTAACCACTGACTTTGACTCCACGCCTACAATATTCACGAAGCTTTGTTACAGATCCTATCTTCTAAATAGTGTAACAAATCCCTTCATATACGGATTGTTTAACATGGAATTTAGAAATTTTGTCAAACGTTGCTTCAGTCATTTCAATCTGTGTAATTTGCTGAAAAGACAGACACTTAATGATACTGGAAATACCTAAAATACAGTAAAACTTCGTCAGTCTGAATACCTGTGCTTGTTAGTTTGAACGTTTTTCTCGATATTTGTCTATTACTTCGTAATAGGGACTCTACCCCTAATGACATTCGCGCGACGTCGGAACTATTCAGTAAAAATGTGTTATTTTGGCGTTTTTTAACGGGGTATTCAAGGTCGTTTTATAAATTAATTTAAGAGATCCAGAAAACGTCTGTAATGTGGTTGATAAGGGATGAACGCATATTTTACAAAATACTATCATCAATAAGGTTTTGAAACATTCTAAAAATGCCATTCTATAGGGCCATTTTAGCTAATAGTGAACCTAGACCTTTGTAAAAATGTAATGCCACGTCCGTGAACGGAGGCATTGCTATGTATAAGAACTTGATGTATCTATGGACTCAAATAATTGTGTCATCGTGATTGCATATTGTAAACTTTGTTAACCCATTACCAGACGACACAATTTTGGTCTGTTCCAATTTCAAAGATGTTGCAGACGACAATTACAAGTTGATAAAAATTTAAAAAAAAATCATTCCATTTTGGCTAAGAAAACATTGTGGAAAATGAAGAAATTGCTTGTCACAAGCAATTTCTTCATTTTTCAAAATGTTTTACCAAGCCTTTCCTTGTTAGGGAGTCATATGGCGTCACTGTGCAGTAATGGATTAAGCGAAGGGGTACTGAGCTTTAAAAACAAACCCTGGTACGACACGTACAAACAGACACAGTAGGTGCGAAATTTGAAAGGAGCTCGAAGCTAGGATTATTGTTAGTAGATGTATAGCTCCCGAAAAACGACCTAGCAGAGCATCTTTATCGATAAACATGGGCTGCTCTACCAGGACATTTTTCATGAGTTATAATAATTTCGAACCAATTGCGCTCAAAAATGGCCTGTACAATTGAGGAAGTTCAAACAATATGTTTATCGTTTTAAGTAGAGGCGGCACATTTCAGTTAAAAAAGCGGAAATACGCATACGCATTTCCGGTGATGCCTCAAGATTACTGATGATGTGAGTAAAGTGGTAGTTTTTATTATGGGTTTACGTAAAATTTAATGTATAAAAATTAATACGACTTTGTACCAAAATCTTGATTCAAATTCTGGGCGGCTTAGGTGTATTTGTATTCTGTAAATATGACTGTGGTCTGACAGAGCTTGAGATGGCAGTGGATAAAGGATTTTACAGTGTTCACCAAACGATTCCAATGAGTATCAGCAACATAAGTTTTAGATTTGAGGTTTCAAAGTTTTAATGTCTTTAGTCAAACCTATCTATTGCTCTGTATGGACGTATGTAAAAATGTGCACGTGAAGTAAGGATCTACTGATAAATTGTAGACTAGAAGACGAGAATGGATTCTCTACTTCAAATAGAAAACAGACTAAAGGCGGACGAACTAATTCCCATGGATGTTATTGTCGCTATTTTCACCGTTTCTGGAATCATTGGTAACATACTGGTCATGTTTTTCTACACGCAGAAAACTCCCGTGACGCCTACAACTGTTTTGATCGTCGCTCTGGCAGCAGCCGATGCCATTGTTTGTGTTACCATGCCGAAGAGCATCGTTATATGTGAATATATCTACCAGTTCACGAGCGCCGTGTTTTGTAAGCTGTACGTCTTCAACAACTTCTTAACATCACAGTTCTCTGCACTCACTCTGCTAGCTATTGGAATGTTTCGTTATCGCCTCGTATGCAGACCTCTCTCCGTGCAGTATTCTGTTAGAGACTCGTATATCGCAGTCGGGATTTTGTTTGTATCATCGTTATTGTTAACAATACCTGCACCAATACTGTATGAAATCAGTACAACGAACGTCACTGTAAGACAAAACGTTTCTCTAACAATTTACCAATGCGATACCACGAAGAAACCTCATCTACAAACCTGTGTCTTATTTATGCACGTGATGCATTCAGTGGTTTACTTCGGATGCGTCTTCTACCTAATCGTATCGTACGGTTTGATTGGTCGTGTGATGTTCAAGTTCCGCAATAGGAAGAGGTCCCGGTCCATTCACATTCCACCTCTTGCCACACCAAGTATAAAAACCGATACAAACCTAGAAGCTCGTGAACTTGAAGTGTGTAATAACAAAGATAACGCTATCTCTGCTGAAACACAAGGCTTGTCAGATGGAAGAATTTTAGGATTTACTAACGAGAGATCAGCAGTAACACAAGAGCGCAAGGCACCGACAAGTGACGAATCTGTTTTCAAGTTGACGATGATGGTTTTTGTTGCTTATTTTGTTTTTGTGTTCAGTTTTATCCCTTACTTCACCATATCCTATTACAGTGTGATTCACAGCGACTTTGATCAGGTGCCGACACTCTTTACAAAGTTATGTTTTAACTCTTACCTTCTCAACAGTGTTACGAGTCCATTCATATATGTTCTGTATCATTTGAAGTTTAGGAAATTTGTAAAACGAACATGTTGCCGACTTAATATTTTAAAGTAGAATATAGGGTCAAGGGGTCCATATTAAAATGTCGGATATATCGGAGACATTTTTCGTGTAATTTTATATGATTTTGATTGATATCATCAGTTTGTATGTGATTAGAAACTTTGATACTTAATGAAACTTCCTATTTAGGAAACAAATTGTAGTATGTATAATTCTCGTTTCTTCCCTTGATACTGGTTGGCTCACCCCTACAGTAGAAGACACATACATGAATTCTAATTAAATCTATGATGTGGTGATCAAACGCCTATCGTGAGAACGACGGATGGATAAGATCGTCATTGTTCAGACATTCGCACTCGATTTTCATCACTTCTTCGCCGGCGATCCTTATTTAAATGTGCAAACTCGTTGTCACTTAATGGTAACGTGATTTGATCCGTGATTTGATCCTTTTTAATATTCTTTTTCCATTTAAGTCCTTGGATTCAATATGCAATCCAGAGGAAGTGGTATAAGGAAGCTGTAATACACTATTAGAAAGATTAAGTACAATTTTGTCTTTAGAATTTGCATTACTTTTTACAAATAGCGATGTTCAATTAGTTACTAGGTAAACGGTTAAAATGGTGAAAGTCATACGAAATCACAACTGATATGTTATCATTTGCCAACTTCCTAAAGTCTAATACAACGTTTGCGTTTTTAGTTATAAGCATATAATTAGATATGGGCTACGGTTCCCTTCATTTGGGGCATTGACTTCTTTTGGGAAAGAAATAGTGCGTTCGAAAGTATGAGGGCACTAAGAATTACCTTTATTATATTTTAACATTTTGGCGGATGAAATGTATATATATGTGGATTTTATCGTGTTCCTACACATATAAGAATAATTTTGGTATCGGTTTTAGAGAGTGCATGAACTTATTTCTGGCCGTTCCACCGCCAAATGTTTATGACGTCGCTCAAATAAATCCGACGTCGTGAATCTTATTAGCTAGGGGTAGACTACCTTAATGTTTCATCGAGTTTTACTTCCCATTCAACAGATATAGTCAACCCGTGGTAATGTTCAAAATTGTCGTAACTACGGCTTAAATAAGTAACAGTTAAGACATTTTCGAACGTTACAGACTGCATAAAGACATGATGTCGGTTTGAGTCTACAAAACAGAGAAGCGTTTGGACTTACGATATGAAAGCTATTGCAGACTGAAAAAAATATCTAGCCAGAGATGTGTAAAGTATATGCCTAGCACAAATAATAGAGGCACTAGATGGACAGGCTGCTTATCAGCAATTTCTCTTTTTTTGTCTTAATGCTTTTCCAGATCATTCTATATTAGGAATGTCGAATTATGGTCTTCTCTGGTAAAGGATTAATGTATATCTGTCTATGCCAGATTAGTAGGCCTATTGTCAATCCCTTATTAGATTCGTGCGACGTCGAAATTATTAGGGCGACGCCGCAAACATTCGGCGGTGGAAACTTTCCATCGCCAAATGTTTACGACCGCGCCCGAATAGGTTCGGATACGTAACGACGCAGTTCGAAAAAATCCGACGTTTTATGAATCTCAAAATAGCCACATTACGGGTATTCTGCCTTAATACTCAATCTTGATTCATCATTGTGTTTAAAAGTAAGTATCAATTTTATTTACATAAAATATTAATAAGCCATTTCCCATGCGAAAGAAATTATAGACGAGTAAAATAGGCAAACATTGACTGCTGTGTTCATTTGGACCTTCTCACCTTTTCCCATCCATTCACTGCTGCTGCTGCTACTGCTGCTGCTGTTGTTGTTGTTGTTGTTTTTACTTTTGACCCACGAAAATGTAGGGAAAATAATAACTTTAGCATTTCCTAGACAGGTCAGAGACATGACCGGGATTTTCTGTCTCTAAATTGATACTCGTGGCTGGGGCTTAACCCCGTACTGTAGGTACTTTCACTGCCACATATTTCTTTCCATTTTGTCGTCGACGGCGACATTTTAACGTAAACAACCCATCATTAGCACCAAAGAGCCAGAGGCGAATTTTGAAAAGTGCCAGTAAATCCTAAACTGTGTTATTCCAAATACAAATATAAGCATTTTGAACGGTTTAAAATTTTGAATTAATGCATAATTATAGAAATATTTGACAAAAATGTTATGAATTACCTCCCTTCCATATGAATATAGAGTAAAAAGATATTTGTAAATCATTTTCTTCTTGAAGCATAATCTTGAAATCCGGCACGGTGAATCAACTTATTTGAAGTGAATTTACAATTGTGTGTAATTTGATGCATCTCCCATGGCTAGAAGGTGGTGTTTTTAATGATGGGTCATAAACCTTAAGATTCAATTTCCTTCCCTTATGGCATGAATCAGATGACAATATTTCTTTAACTCAGTCCCACGCGACAACATTTTAGAACTGTACAACTTGAAAGAAGTTGCCGACGACAAAATGATTGATATAAAAAGATAAAGAATCTATATTTATTTTATAGTACAGAAATATTCTGAGAGAAGAAGAATTTGCTGAACATCAGCAATTTCTTATTTTCTCTCAAAGTTTTCCACATCTATTTTATTGGGGTGAAAGGCATATATTGTATGTCAAATGATTAACCCATTACCGCACAGTGATGCCTAAGGACTCCTTCAAAAGAAAAATGGTTAGGAAAACATTGTAGAAAACAAAGAAATTGCTTTTGACAAACAATTGCTTCATTTTCTACAATTCTAACCCAAAATGGAAATACTTTTAAAATTTCATTAACTTAGATTGCCGTCTACAATACCTTTCAATTTGGAACAGTCCAAAATGTTGCCATCTGGTAGACGGTTAATTTGTAAATAATAATTTCTTCGACAACATACAGATGACACTCGTTATCTCGACATCGGATGAAACAAATATTTGTTAAGTCGACGTGAAAAAGATGGAATGTTAACTTGGCCCTTTCCCAAACGGCCTAAATTTAATCATTTCCAATTCAAACCTACTACAAACAACAATGCAGATGTTGATAAATACTCGATATGTACAATATAGTACAAAATATTGAGACAAATAAGATTCTTTATTCGATTGATTTCCCATGGTGATGGAGCATCAAAAATCAAAGCTTCAGTAGACCGATGTGGGAACTGGGTTTAAAGGGTCTCCTTGCTAGATATTGTAGAAATCAGAAACGCTTGGGGTTGATATCGAGCAATATCTTTGCATATTCCACAGGTCCAAGTCAATATTTACAGACTATATACCTTAAAAACACAACAACTACATCGAACCTATGAAAAAACGGGTGTGTCGATTTATGGATAATTCGAACTATTTTCGAAGCCATTTCTACTTCGAGATTACGAAATGTGAACTGTATTTAAAAATGCCAGACTTTATGGGTCACATGCTACTCTTTGACCTCTTTCCACACAAAATCTGGTTCTGACGCCAACAACAGAAACGGGTTGAGAAAATATTGAGACAACAGATGAAAATGCTGATCATCAGCATTTTCACCTTTTGTCTCATACTCCCAGATCCTTTCGTCGTGAATTGAATAATTATAGCTGATTCCTCTTGACATCCCATGATGACACTGACCCTTATGCAAAACATGCCCATATTTTGCAAATAGCATAATTAAAAAAACTTCAATGATATTTGAATCGTGGTACAAAGGTATAAATTGTATGCATGAAAATATAATTAAATCAATTTTAGAGAAAAAACAGGCTTGTAATCTATGAAAATAAATGGTTAAGCTGCGCCATGTCAATAGAATTCTGTAAAATTAAAGTACGTTATAAATGGAAAAGTATCAATAATTCATCTGGACATGCACAAGACCGCTTGGTACATGTTACATGTGATATTAGCGGAAACATGTTTCCGTAAATTAAGCATGACTAAGGAATACATGTATTTGTGTAAGGAAATTAAATATTTGTCACCAGTCTCGAAAAAAGGATCTTTTGTGAAGTAAGGAAAACATTGATCCTGCTCAGTCTGTCCGCATTGTACAGACCTAATTGAGATAGACAGTTTACGTTTTAGATGGTTTTCTAAATCCAAATATGTTTGTGTTTTATTTTGTACATCTCTGAAATGTGATTTCGGATGATTATCTGTTGGTACCTATCCTTTCTAGATATTTGTTACACATACAAACTTTCTAGATGGTCCTTTTCATCATGACGTACGTGTGACATTGTGCTTGTAAATGGGTCTAAAGTCAATTAAAATTTTCCTGTTTCATACACAAATTTATTGATTTGTTTATTGTGTCGAGCTGATTAATAAAATATAGGACAAATTTATTATCGTAGTGACTGTATTCATTAAAGATAAGCAATGGACTCCATTCTGCAGAGCGAGAGTCGACAAAAAGCGGACGAATTTATACCACTGGATATCATTGTGGGCATTCTGATCGTTTCTGGGACCATCGGTAACGTATTTGTCTTGATTTTCTACACGAGAAAGACAACGCTGACACCAACCACGGTTCTGATTGTCGCATTGGCAGCAATTGACACACTTACTTGTGTTTTGATGCCCAAAAATATCATCAAATGTGAATATGTCTACCAGTTTACCAGCGACATCTTGTGTGAATTATACGTGTTCGTCAACTACCTGACTTCACAGTTCTCCGGGTTTACGCTTGTTTCTGTGGGACTATTCCGTTACTGGATGGTATGTAAACCACACGCTGTACAATATTCTCTGCGGGACTCGTACATTGCTGTAGCCGTGTCGTTCATTATTTCATTTGTTTTATCTGTACCAGGATTTATTCTTTACGAATCGGTTACTGAGAATATCACCGTTAATTTGAATGTTACCTTGAGAATGTATCAGTGTGACACCACCAGGGAGTCCAGTTTACAACCGTACATTTTATCCATGCACATGGTCCATACGGTTGTTTTCTTTGGAGGAGCGGGTTTTCTTGTGGTTATCTATGCACTGATATGGCGATCCATGAACAAATTTAATAAGAGGCGGATCTCACGCATTAAAACAAAAGCGACGCCAATCATACGAAGATCTTCTGTTACAAATGAATGGACGAACGGCATCGAAAATGATGATATGAAAAGTAATGACTTTGAAACATCACATACAAATGTCTCAACAGCTACCGATGTAAGAACATTACCGAGCAGCAATACATGTTTGACATCTGAATATACCAACAATGCGTATGTCGACACTCCAACAACTGAAGCGATTTCAATTACACATGCAAATATTTCAAATAAAAGTTCCTATAGATCTAGTTCTACTGAAACTTATGCAAATGTTTCATCTGCAAACGTATCTGCACCAGGTACGAATCCTTCAACAACCGTATCGAATTCAACTATTGGCAGTTCGACCAGATCAGTTACAAGTCCCGGCTCTATCGTCGCTTTTCAACGAAAACTTCGTAACTGCAGCTTGAAACAAACTGCAGTTACGAAGTTTTCGTTGAAAAGCAACGATATGAAGAATACATCTGTATCAGCCGATGACGTTCTTGGTGCCAGTATGGACAGTATAGTCACTTCAACAAAAAAGTCTGTCAGCTACATTTACTGATAATGCCGACATTAACAATCGACTTACAACCATAACAGCCGATATCACTGCATCAAGTATGGACTTATCTGATGCAAATATAGATAGGATATGGCAGCCTACAGCAGTTGCGAGAAAACAAGGAACTCCAAATGAGAAGCTGTACGTGTTCAAGACGACCGTCATGTTATTTGTCATTCACTTTGTCTTTATTTTAAGCTTTGTTCCGTATCTAACTATGTCGTTTTACAGCATTCTCCATAGTGACTTCGACCCGATTCCAACATTGGCTACCCAGATGTGCTACAGTTCATATCTTCTGAATAGCGTTACTAACCCATTCATTTATGGAATGTTTAATTTGAAATTCAGACAATACGTCAAACAAGCGGTTTGTCGTTTTAAGTGCAGTAATTGAGGAGAAAAGAAGAATTTCGTCTCTTTTCAACGAAAATCTCGTAACTGCAGCTTGTTTTAAGCTGCAGTTACGAGTTTTTTCGTTGAAAAGCAGCGATTTTCTATTTGAAAGTTGTTTAACCCATACCCACATTATGACGCTTTTTAAAATCGCCAAGACATAAAGGCTGTGGAAAACGTTGTTGAATATCAAGAAACTGTTTGTTACAAAAAATTCCTTCATTTCCCACAAGGATTTCTTCCTACAAAGAACAAAAAATGCAATATTTTATTCATTACGAATAGCCTAGACGCTAGAATTGTCGTCAGAAAAATTCTTAAATTTTGCAAAGATTTTGCTGTTATTGAAGAATCGCCTACCGCACCCGAATGCACCAACGTGTGTTTTTAACTATCTGTATTTTTTTAAATAAAAGTATGAAATTCAATTCGAAAGCTTTTCAACTCCCTTTCTTAAATAGCAATATATAAGAGGGCTCCAAAGCTACTGCAGACGACAAATTGGGTGATGGTGAAGACAATCTTTGTACAACATAGCACAGAAAATGTTTAGGCAAAGAGGAAAATGTTAGTTCTATAACATACAGCAATTGCAGATGCAATATAACTACATCAGGTGTGGATTCAGCCCATTATAGTAGAAAAGGGATAGGATCTCCCGCGGCAGATTCAAATAACATCAAGGCATCAACAGAAAAATGGCTTTACTGCGTTTTTAACCCCTCTCCAAATAAGACATGATTTTGCCGTTCCTGTGAAAACCGGTTTAGTAAAACATTGAGGCAAACGAAGAAAATGCTGGTAATCAGCATTTTCTTCTTTTACTTCAATGATTTCTGGATATTATTGTGCACGCATCCTTCTCAATTGTTTAATCTTCAGAAGCCTTCAAGTTGAAAATCCTAAATGTCTTCCGTTTGGGAAGGGTTTATAATAGACGACCATCGTATTACCTGTATTTGCCATACATCATTTTAGCTCTGTTCCTTTAGGCTACACGCTACAATCTAAGCCAAACAAGCAGTTTGACGTTCAAATAGTGCCATGAATTCGTGAAAGTCTAGCGACTCGTGAATTAAATCATACCAAAATATTGACGCCTTTTGACGCACGTAATAGAAAGGGCTTCTGAAAATATCGAGGCAAACTAAAAAGAAGAGTACTGATAATTAGTATTTCTCCTTTTGCCTCTGTATTTACTGAGTTATATCAAACACAATACCTATCTTTATCAACATCAATTTTGTCGTCTGGAGCAGCTTTTAAATTTGGAAAGTGAGATTTTTTGCCTTAAAGAAATTGACTATGTTACCATCGTTTTGCAATTGGTAGTGAAATACAATTAACAAGCTGTAAAAAAGCAGTTTAATCCATTCCCAAACGATGCAAATTACCAGTTTTAATAGAGACTTCAAACCAGGGACTTTTTTCGGAAAGGGTTAAAAGCAGTACCAATATTTTAGACATAGGGTCGTCGTGCGCAGACTGACCATGGGCGGATCTAGAGGGGGGGTCAGGGGGGTCCGGACCCCCCCCCCCCCCTGGCATTGGCCGAAAATTGAATTTCGACTATATGAATTTAGTGTAACATTACATATTTACTACATTTTAAGCCATAATTTGGGCTTGGACCCCCCTGGAAAAAATTTTGGGCTCGGACCCCCCCTCGAAAAAAATCCTGGATCCGCCCTTACTGACTATGGTCTCATCTTCGCAAGCCAAGGGTTCTACCCCCACTTTGTTCCTTACGTTCGTAAGGAACAAAGTGGAAGTAGAACCCTTGGCTTGCGAAGATGCTATGGTCTAGACTTTTCTCACTATCAGAAGGTCACCTTTAGCTTGATGGGTCACACATACAGGCCTACATTCAGGCATTCGTGCAGCAGATACTGCGTTGATAGGTAAGCTTAAGCCTTTTCGCAAACATGGCGGTTTTATTCGATCAAATAGGCGATTCTGACAACGTTATACGCACACCGTTCATCCAGATACAAAAAACACGGATTGGTCTTCCAAACGCGGATGTAAACAATTTTATTTTGAACGGCGGGAAAAAGAGTGAGTATTTATTATCTTTAATTACAACGAATATCGGCTGAGTTGATTTTTGTGTGACATACAATGAAAACGTACATAACTTTGCCAATGTTTACCTAAAATCCTGTCTCATAAAATCTGTTAGTAAGAGAAATATATGCTACTGATTCTGACTTTGATGCACGAAAAGAGAAAAATCTTGGTAAGAATGTCTGTAAATCATTATTAAAGCACATAATTATTGTCAAATTGATGTTTCACGGAGGATCGGGGATCGCTTCAAGTGTTTTCTTTACAAGAACCCATAAAAAATATAGAAAAAGAACAAGAACTATTTGAAATTGGGTACTGTCAGTTGCTATGGTGCAACATACCACGGTGCAAATTCTCTATTGTTGTGTGGTATCAACAACCGTGGTAAGCTGTACCTTGAAGCAAACTATGCTAATTTTTAAACGTGGCTTAAGACACCCAAAATTTTTTTCCAGTTTGATGAATGGTAAAGATTTATTCCATAGATGTCGAAAACTTATTTTGAAGAGATATTTGCTCGAAACGAGTTAAATAATTTCTACAAATATAAAACAAAACGGGAAGTAGGCGAGAAAATAGTGATCTACGATTTAAAATCGCTTGTATCTATAGTTTACTCAAATCGTTTGTTATGAAACTGCAACACCCTCCAGATAAACCATTTTGCATCAGCTCTGCACAAACACCTTTTATATAGCAGCAATTAAAAGGCTATATGTTGATGTTTTCTTACCTTGTGTATTCCCACGGTGTTGTTTTTCACATCCGCATTTGGAAGACCAATCCGTGCTTTTTGTACCTTGATGAACGGTGTGATAGGCTTCATTTTTAAAAGACACTTCTAAAACATAGGCCTACAGGTATGCCTAAATGTACATGCGTGTGCATAAAGAAAAAAAAGCTTGAATAACGTTGAAAAGGTCTAGAAATGAATTGTAGCCTAACGAAAACAAACACAGTGTTTGTTATAATTATGTCTCTATTTGAAAACATCGATGGAAATGTAGAAGATGTTGGATAGGAGCATCTTATTCTCTTCTGTCAATTTTGTACCTTCTCTGCAGTAGGCCTAAGGATATTTAACCCTTTCTCAAACAAGACCTGGTTTTGACGTCCCTAATAAAAAGGCTTTGGAAAACACTGAAACAAAAGAAGAAACTGCTGATAACCAGCAGTTTCTCCTTTTGTCTCAATATTTTCTATACCATATTTTACACAAATTCTATCGTTAATCAATTACATCCATTTAGGTACTTGTGGCTTTTTTGGGAGTGGATCATCCTAAAATTTTGCTGTTTGGGAAAGGGTTAATATTGTTATAAAATGTAGCCTTAAAGCTTTGCCGGAAGAAAACGTCGATGACATCTAGTTCCAAACCACCGCATAATATAGCCTACTACGGCACTGGGGGACTGCCACGGCTAGTGGGGCCCACCCAATGAAAATAGGATTTTAAACGACCTAGTGCACATGAACAGACGGAAATATTTCAGACTGTTCCAAATTCAAATATGCTGCGGAACACAAATTTCAGGTGATTGAAATTAAAGATTCTTAGCCTACAAGTGTCTTTGTGTGGTAGAAGATATTGTGTGGAATGAAGAAATTGCTTGTGTGCGCAGATTTTATAACAACACTGACGGTTTATCAAAACATAAAGGTAAACGGTTAACCATGTCCATTTTCTGTACAAAATTTATTGCTATTCTGTTGTCTGTGCACTGTCTCCAAACCAGTCCACGTTTTGGCCGTTTGGAAAAAGGTAATCCGAGTCTGCTCTGATGTAAATACGCTCTTTGAAATTTTGATTTTAGCGAAAAATCAAAATATCAAAGAGCGTATTTACATCAGAGAAGACTCGGATTAGGAAAAGGGAGGCTCAAAGTTAGTAGATCAACCAGAAATTATTTAGATTCCACCATTAATTAAACGTTTAGGCCTACGTCTTACAGAGGGGCACCTTTTATTGCACCAAACATTTAATTTCATATAGCCTATATCGAGGGTTCAGTGCAAAACTATTGTAACTGCATATTTTTCAGAAATTCACTTTTTTTGCATTTTCTGAAACTTTAGGAAGGAATGCATCGTGTGTTCAAATATTAGGTTTCAAATCTATAGGGCCTATAGGGCCCTACTTAAAGGGAAATTTCATTCCAATTTCATTTTTTTAAAGTATGTCTTGATGCCAAGAATGGTTATTCTAATGAGTATAGATACTATTAGTATTTTTAAGTTGTTGCCAATAAGCCAAAACATGCATTTAAAGTCGAGACATAATCGATAAATTGCCATAAATCCGAACTGTTGTCCACAACAATTTGTTCAATTTTAACAAAAAATTATAAATTTCTCGTAAACGGCGCAATATTTTGGCTTGAAATTTTCAGAATTTTCATAATTTTCCTATGCTGTTTCAGATAAAAAATAAAAGTAAAATTTATGACAAAATTCTGAAATGTCACTTTAAAATAATAGGCCTTATTTACAATTTTCAAAACATTTTTCCTCTTTAGCTTTGAGAAAGTCAATATGTTTTTTCCCTCTCTTGTAAAGTTTTATAAAATGGAGTTACAATTGTTTTGCACCAAGCCCTCGATATAGCCGCATTCGAAGCTACTAGGATCTTAAGATCGGTCATTCGAATATTCTCGGATCTTATCGTTACTCTTGCAACCACGTTCCAACGCGGCAAAATGTTGCAAACAGTCTCGAGGGTCGCGATTGAAGATCGGTTAGAAGATCCCAGTCTATCTCCAGTAAATTGGTGAGATCCAGACTACGAGAACAACAACAACTGGAACTCTCTACAAAGAAGGTACTCACCACCGAAATCAAAATTTTCACGTGGTTCATTATTTCCACGTACTTTTACATTTTGCGTCGATAAATCAATCAAATAGCATTAGAAACACCACTAGAATTAAGATCTTGAATAAAGTGAACACAGAAATACATAGATCACGAGATCAGTCCCAAATCTAAAAGCTTTAGACTAGTTTTGTCAAGTTGAAACATCGTTTTCTCTTTTTGCCCATTATTTTCTGAGTTGTATTTTACCAAATTATTTTGTTAATCAATTTTATCCTTCTCTTTTCATCTGAATCAGCTTTCAAATGGGAGTATTTCGAATTTTCATCATCTGGAAAGCACTAAGATTGGGTTTACAAAATTCTCCAAATGTTTTGTTTAGCCCCCAAATTGAATCTCATACCCCCAGTTATTACATGCAGCCTTCTTTTTTGTCTGATAAAGAAGTCTTAAATCATGTTTTTTTACCTCCAGATTTGAAAGTTGGTAGACGCCCTGTAAATTAGTCCTATTTATAGGCATATTTTTCAACTTTGTCGTGAATGACAGGTCTTATCAGATCCCAGACACGGCGAAAACCATCAGACATATCTGATAGAATTTCCCTTGGTCTGATGATTTTTTGCTACTGTCAGTCCAAATGTCTGACACTCCTTTTGATGTGTCAAGATAGTGAATTAGAGTTCTGTCTGACGAAATTTTATTCGGTCTGACAGATTATTCGGTACTGTCAGACCAAATGTCTGACAAAGATTACTGGTCTTTCGCCAAGTCTGAGATCCGCCATTTTTTCTATAGCACTTCCTATGGAGGAAAATGTAGGAGGTTTAGCCCTCAATGTACTACCTCTAAAATCAAAATTTCGATCTTAAAATGGTATGAATGCCATCATGGAAAGATGAAATCAATTGTTTTTTCACTTCAGTATAATTTTGAAATGAAAATTTACCTTGTTTTATTTAAATCCAGCCAATTTCCAACAACCCTATACAAAAGCAAGATGGTCGACATGCTTGCCAATTGGAATAAAAACAGTCATAATTTAATAGTCAAATAAATATTTAGTAATGTTAAGGTGGTTTTAAACATTATGTAGTTATGTTTCATTGTTTATGCCTCACTTTACCTTGAATATGGACTTTGAACAATTTTAGATTTGCTACACAGAACAACAGTAACCTGACTGGACTACCTGTAAATATGACTATTAGATTGGGTATCCCCATCAGCATTCCACTATAGAAGACACCAGAGGCGTGTTCTTCAGAGCGAGATTTCTTTTAAGATATTTTAAGATTTCTTAAGATATTTTAGGATAAAGCATTCTTTAGAGCTAGATTTTAAAGCACTTCATTTGGGAGCGCCATTGCTATATTTCTTGTGGAACCCCTTGCCCAATTCTATTGATATAGAAAGTCAAACACTTTTGTTCGAAATGCTCCCAGTGCTTCTGAAATATTTTGAAAATCTACTTGTCCACGGACAAGTCCTGATCCAAAATTGACTTGTCCGTATCAAAAATCAACTTGTCCGTACAAAACCCATATACTTTTCCATAGCTTCATTTGTTTATTGCACATCTATTATGACTGTCTAACTATTGTCTACAACAAAATTTGTACATTTAACTGTCAGTAATAACATTATATGAAAAAATTGTGAGAAAAAGATAAAAATCTTTTTTCATTAACTTCGGATTTTTCACTTGTCCACGGACAACCTAGCTTTCAAAATCTGCTTGTCCGTACAGGTAAATGCCACTAAACGGACAAGTCGGGCAACTTATTTCAGAAGCACTGGCTCCATAAGTTATAGGCAGTGCCATTCTGAATTTTCCATACTTGATACATATGACATCAAGATGACATCATTTGTATGAAGTATTCGGAACACTTTGGTCAGAATCTCAATCTTAAAAACGCTACAAGATATCTATGAAATCTTAAAAAATCTTGCTGTAAAGAATGCATCTCAGAGCTGCAGATAAAACTAGGTGATGGCTTTTCAAAATACTATGTTTCATTTACTGCTCACTAAACCCCATATTGTGGGTACTCACTTGAATTGTCTCGAGACAATTCAAATGATTATCCACAACATTGAACATGGGGTTTGTATTTGAAATAACAAATTAAGAAAGAATGCCTTTAGCCTCTCTTATCTATTGCTTTAATCCATTACCACATAGTGACGCTTTTTGACACCCTACAAGATAAAGACTTTGGAAAACATTGTGGAAAATGAAGAAATTGCTTGTGACAAGCAATTTCTTCATTTCCCACAAGGTTTTCTACCCAGAAAGACCGAATATTGTAAAATTCAACTAATTTGGCCATGTCGTCTTCGAATTTGGACAGGTCTAAATTTTTGCCATCTGGTAATGGGTTAAATACAGTCATTCTATCTCATATCTTCATAAGGTTACCTACTGGATGAGCACAGGAGATGGAGAGAGAACTTGTAGAGTGTCTTTACGGACACTCTGATCTCAATCCTGCGAGCACAGCAGAGAATCTTACACAAGCATTAGAGGATCAGCTGAGTCAGAACACTGGATTGAATTATGATAACATTCCATCATATTGTCAGAAACTAGACTTGATCAAAGTTTTACTGGCTTGTATAAAAAAGAAAGATGACCCATTACAAGGACATGGTCTGAAGGGTGTTTGTGATAGAGTGGTAGAGAAAGTCTGTCTGCCGATATTGACATTGCTGTCACCTACCAGAGATAGTCGACAAAATGTGTTGGTGTTGTTGGGAAGTGTTAGTAGACTGATAGCTGTTTGTGTGAGCTGTGACAATGAAATACTGGCAAAAGTTGTCGACTTTATCAGAAACAGCATAGACTCATTTCTATTAGAAAAACCTTCTAGCGATGACCTGGCACAGAATGAGGGTTCATCTGATGTGTATTCTATTTGTGAAACATTGAGGCATATTTTACAATCAATGAAAAATGATACTACAGAGCACAGTTTTGAAAAATCAGTTTCTTGTAAACTGCAAGAAATATTTCACAAACTTGTTAGTGCTTTAGAACTAATTTCAACGGAATTACTTGGGAGTATATTTATTCCAACTTTATTAAAACTGCTTGAGATCAACTGTGATAATCTCTCTGATTATTTAGAGACAATATGGAAGAAGATTCAAGATTTTTCAAATTCTCCGGGAGAACGTAAACACTATTTATTACTGTGTGGTTTTGCTAATCACTTTTTCCCAGTAACTGGACAGCCCATAGGTAGGGATATCCGCCAGGAACCAAAGCTGTGGCAGATTTTACAACATGGTCTGTTGAGTAAAGATTCCCTGAACAGAAAGCGATGTTTGTACTTGGTAAAAAGGATCATAGATATATGTGAGAGTGGAGACCATGATGTGAACTCTGGAGGGAAATATCCTGTGTTCTGGTGGCGACCAGGCATGAAGAGAGAGCTGTCTAAAGTATGGGAAGATTTTATGCTGTTGGCAGAGGTCTTTGAGGAGAAACAGGTAATGTTTTAAAAAGTATTTTCTCTTTCTTTGTCTCAATTTTATTTGCAATATTGTGCATCAAATTCTATCAACATCAACTTTGTGTTGTTCGGAAAGGGTTACGGCATTTGAACAACTTTGATCCAGATTAGCTTGCACATAAGTGCAGTCTGATAAAAACATTCTGCTCTTAGAACATTACTACAAACAATGAAGAAGGCATCACAGGACTGTGTTGATCCTGATCAGACTGCATATGCACAGGCCGATCTTGATCCATATTATTCATAAAAGGTTTCTTTAGGCTATTCAGGGGCTGTATACTGTAACATATCTAAATTGATTGTCAAAATCCAAACTACATTACAAGCTATCTGTTTGAATGCTGATTGGATGAGACATATGTCTCTGCCAATGGGATGGGTTGTTTTGTAATTTTAACTTGAAATTAGATTTGTTGCTGAATACAATCCGAGTTATTATAACAGAACAGCATGGATCCTGATCAGACTTCAAATAGACACAGGCTGACCTGGAAACATGATGATCTCAAATGCTGTAAAGGCAATTTTCCTAAATGTCAGACATCTATATTTTTGAAGGGTTAAAGTTAAACATTTTGATTTAGAAAAGAAATGTCATAAATATGTGATCAATGTTTTTAGAGCTACATTTAAGAAGGGGTGAATGCTTTTAAAAAATTCAAAATATGATTATTACATTTAGTTGACCAGTTATGTTGCTGGTACTCATTAGACTTGTCTGGTCAAGATGATTCAAATGAGTACAAACAACATAGGGCTTGGATTTGAAAAAACAAATTTAGAAAAGTTTTGCCCCCTCTTCTCTCTTGCTCTGTGTTGTTATGCTCCCCGAAAAAATTTCGGGAGAGCATTATAGTCGCCATGCTGTCTGTCCGTGTGTCCGTCCGTCCACAGCCATATCTCAGCAACCCTTGGACCAAATTCAACGAAACTTCGCATGTGAACTCCCAGGCATAATCCCTAGGGACCTTTTTCTCGGTTTGTTGATTTGACCCTGCGTCATGGAAAAGGGGGCATTGATGTAAAAATTAGATTTTCTCCAATTTCTCTTCATCCAATGGGCAGAATTTAATGAAATTTTGTACTTTTGTAATAAATGATATGTTCTAGACCATATCCTATACATAATGTGTTTACAAAAAATCTGTCGTGGGAAAAGGGGGCTTAATGTATGATAATTTTTATTTTGTGACAAACACTTATTCGGGGAGCATAATCCGTCTATGACGGCTCTTGTTTTATACAGGTACATGTAATCAGGCCTTTACTTCCGAGGATAAAAAACCTTATTGGAGCTTCAGCAGGCAGCAAAAACCAAGGTAACTATTAACCCATAACCAGATGGCAAAAATTTAGCTATGTCCAAATTCAAAGATGTTGCAGTAAAAAATTTTTAGGCTAAAAGAATTTAGAATATTTTAGTCTTTTGGGGTAGAAAATATTGTGGGAAATAAAGAAATTGCTTGTCACAAGCAATTTATTGGTTTTCCACAATGTTTTCCAAGCCTTTTTCTTTAGGGGAGTCAAAAGAAATTCATGTGTGGGAATGGGTTAAAGACTCTTATGAATTTACTTTATTCTCAACATTTGAATTTGATCTCGGGTTAGAGAAAGTTTTGGATATCCACCAGTTTGCATATTATCATCAGCTTTTTGATTAGTTTAGATTGACAGTCTTAAAAGCAAACCTGTATCGGAGAAAAAATCTGAAAATAGCACACAAAATATATAATTATGTGGTCATGAATGACCCCACCATTTTGAAGTCAATTATGATTGAGAAGACATAAGAATTGTTTGAAAAATATATAAAATTAAGAGACATTTTTATGCCCACAAATCTAAAGATTGGGGCATATTGGTTTTACTCAAAGAATGTCCGTCTGTCCATCCAAAAACTTAACATTGGCCATTTCAAGGGCATTAGTGTTTTCTCAAACACATCTTGTTTTATCCCTTTTCCCACTCTAGATTACCCGTTGTTACACAGCTCGTGGATTGTGACGCTACTGAGGCGCTCCAGTCATCATGAAAGTTTACAGATTATACGCTGGTCCGTAGAAACTACCTTCACACTCGACTATACAACATGTCCATTCTTTGAGCAGGGTCAAGATGAGGTATGCTGATTGATCCTTTCCCAGATAATAAAATTTTAGGCTGGTCCAAATTCAAAGATGAAGCAGACAAGTGAGACAACAATTGCAAGTAAAATTAAATCTAAATTTGTTTTGTCTTTGTTGGTAGAAAATGTTGTGGAAAATGAAGAAATTGCTTGTTGGAATGAGTAACTCTGTGGGAAAGAGTTTATGGGTTCAGACCTTTCCAAACAGTGACACCTATTGACTACCTACAAGATAATGACTTTGAGAAATATTGTGGAAAATGAAGAAATTTGCTTGTGACATTTTTTTTCATTTCCCACAATGTTTTCTATCCCAAAAGACCAAATTATCTAATATCCCATTCATATGAAATTATTGTCTGGAAAATCTCTCAAATTGGAACAGTCCAAAATTTTGCTGTCTGGTAATGGGTCAACTTTGTTGGACCACTGTCACATAGTAAAGTAAGCATCGCTGGACTGTATCAATTGGTGGTCGCTGGTTCGAATTCTGGCTTTGTCAATATCCTCTCTGACATTTTACAAGCCATTTATCTGTCATCAATAGATGTGAATCATCTGAGTGAGAGAGCATATGGAGGCTGGGATTGGATATTGTGGTAGAACTAGTGAGAGACATTCCAGGAATCTATAGTTAGATGTTCCAGCCTCCGCGATATGACTTTAGCAGTTGAAAGCGGTTTTAAACCCCAATTGTCTTTTCCTTTGCCTCAATGTTTTCTCAAGTCAATTTTCTTAGGGACGTCAAAACCAGTACTTGTTTGGGAAAGGGTTAAAATTGTTTGGGAATGGGTTTAAACCATTACCAAACAACAAAATGTTGGGTTGGTCCAAATTCAAAGATATTGCAGACGACAATTTCAAATGAATAGATTTTAAACATTGTTGGACTTTTGGTGTAGAAAACATTGTGGAAATGAAGAAATTGCTTGTCATAAGCAATTTCTTTATTTTCCAAAATGTTTTCCCAAGCATTTATCTGTAAGGGAGTCAAAAAGAGTCTATGTGTGGTAATGGGTTAAGTTTGTTTTATTCTGTGTTTCAGTATCTAGGTGGTGGTGTGTTGGATGCCTTACATGAACCAAAATTGTTTACCAGGTAGGAAATGGAAACAGATTCTTTTGTGTTTGGAAAAGTAGATAAGACAAAGAATCTGTAAAATGTCAAGAATGGGAAGACTTTGAGATTTCTTTTTATGTAAAATTCTTTGTAATATTTTTTTGCCCTCGTATTGAGAGATTGGGGGCATATTGTTTTACTCATGTCTGTCCGTCTGTTGGTCTGTCTGTCCAAAAACTTAATATTTTGCCAATTTGACATACAAAGCTGAAATTTGGTATGTAATTTCTTTTTAATGACATTTATCTGTTCCATGCAATTTGACCTTCCTCAAGGTCATCCCTTAACCTTTAATAACCCTTTACTCCATGATAACCTAACATTTTAGAAAAATGGCCATTTCGGGGGCATTTGTGTTTCACAAACACATCTTGTTTTTGCTGGTCTTCAAGTGCATTGTGTCAGTTAAAAAATGCTTTTGATGTGTAAGAAATTCATGATCTATCATTCATAGTTAGCTGCACCCTTTCCCAAAACAACAAAATTTTAGGGTGGTCCAATTTGAAATTTGATGCAGAGGACAAAACGGGTGTTGGTTAACATAAGATTTGCACATTATACTGCTATGAAAATATTGAGGCAAAAGGAGAAAATGCTGATTTTCAGCATTTTCTTCTTTTGTCTGAATGTTTTCCCAAGCCCTTTAAACATGGGATATCAAAACCAGTTATTGTTTGGGAGAGGTTTAATCTCATGATCCTTTCCAAATGTTTAGTATCAATTTACATGTTGTAACTTCAAATAGATTAACTGCGAATTAAACATCTTCAGCTTTGTCTTTGTACCGTCACAAACGAAATCGCTGATAATAAAGATGTAGAAAAGATAAATCATCTAGCTCAGATTGACTTCCAGTTTAATTTATCAATTTTATCTCTAATTGACTTCGAATTTATTAAATATTTATTACCATGTTTATCAGGGATCAAGGCAGTGCTGTTGGTAGCTTACCAGTGATAGCTGTTAGACTGGAACAGTTCTTCACTAACTGTTGGAAATGCCTGTCTGAAGACAAAAGAGGTAAGTATCATTGATCTTTATAGAAGCTCAGGGTCGCGGCCATGGTGCAGTAGTAAGCACACCAGACTCTTACTCATGAGGTCCAGGGTTTGACCCTCAGTTGCGGCAAACATCCTTTCAGACAAATTTGTCTCCCACCAATGGTTTGATATTGTTAACCTTTGTGGGTAAGCAGCCGGAGGCCTGGTTAGGATGCTGTGGTATTATTTATATGAGAAACAACCGGAATTCATGGTTGGGTGCACCAGCCGCTGCAAAATTACCATAGCAGATGCATGCAGCGTTAAACCCAAATAAATCAAATATATAAAATTCAAACTGGCTTCCTGAATAAGACCCGGCTTTGAGGTTTTATTATACCCCCGCAAAACGAATGTTTTAGGGGGTATACTGGAATCAACCTGTCTGTCTGTCTGTATGTCTGTCTGTCTGTCTGTCTGTCCGTGGACAAAATACTTCTACAGAGCATATCTTCTAAACCATATGTGCTAGCAACTTAAAACTTGCTACACTTATAGATCTCATTGTGGGGAAGTGTCATGTACAATAACTGTTACTCTGCCACGCCCACTTTTAGAGTTATTGCCCTTTGTTGTTTGTACCCTTGCATTTTTGTCCGGACCATATCTTCTAAACCATAAGTGCTAGCAATTTCAAACTTGGTACACTTATAGATCTCATTATGGGGAAGTGTCATGTACAATAACTGTTAGTCTGCCATGCCCACTTTTTGAGTTATTGCCCTTTGTTTTTCTGTACCCTTACATTTTGTTTGGACCATATCTTCTAAACCACAAGTGCTAGCATCTTCAAACTCAGTACACTTATACATCTAATTGTGGGGAAGTGTCCTGTGCGATAACTGTTACTCAGCCACGCCCACTTTTTGAGTAATTGCCCTTTGTTGTTTGTACCCTTAATTTTTGTTTGGACCATATCTTCTAAACCACAAGTGCTAGCAACTTCAAACTTGGTACACTAATGCATCTCATTCTGGGGATGTGTTATGTATGATAACTATTAATCTGTCACGCCCATTTTTTGAGTTATTGCCCTTTGTTGTTTGTACCCTTACATTTTGTTTGGACCATATCTTCTAAACCACAAGTGCTAGCAACTTCAAACTTTATACATATAAACATCTTAATTTAGGGAAGTGTCATGTACAATAACTGTTACTCAGCCACACCCATTCTTCGAGCTATTGCCCTTTGTTGTTCGTACCCTTACATTTTGTTTGGACCATATCTTCTAAACCACAAGTGCTAGCAACTTCAAAATTTATGCATTTATACATCTTAATTTAGGGAAGTGTCATGTACAATAATTGTTACTCAGTCACGCCCAATTTTTCAGTTATTGCCCTTTGTTGTTGTTACCCTTGCATTTTTGTCCAGACCATATCTTTTAAAGCATAAGTGCTAGCAACTTCAAACTTTGTACATAATAATGGATCTCATTGTAGGGAAGTGTCATGTACAAGAACCGGTACTCTGCCATGCCCACTTTTATTGCCCTTTGTTGTTTGTATCCTTGCATTTTTGTCCGTACCATATCTTTTAAATCATAACGGCTAGCAATTTCAAACTTGATACACTTATACATCTTATTGTACAGAAGTGTCATGTACAAGAATCATTACTCTGGTATGCCTACAATTTGAGTGATTGTCCTCTGTTGTTTTTACGCTCGGATTTGTGTCCGGAGCATATCTTCTAAATCATTAGTGCTAGCAACTTCAAACTTGGTACGCTTATAGATCTCATTGTGGGGAAGTGTCATGTAAAACAACTGTTACTGTTTCATGCCAACTTTAAGAATTATTGCCCTTTGTTGTTTGTACCCTTGCATTTTTGCCTAGACCATATCTTCTTAACCATAAGTGCTAGCAAATTTAAGCTTGGTACACTTACTGCCCTTTTTAGCTCACCTGAGCATGAAGTGCTCAAGGTGAGGTATTGTGATCTATCAATGTCCGGCATCCGTCTGTCCGTTACGGCGTCAACAATTTCTTTAAACGACATCTCCTCCTAAACTACTGGGTCAAAATCAACCAAACTTGGCAGAAATTCCCTTGGGTGGTCCCTTATAAAAATTGCTAAAAGAATTGAAATCCATGAAAAACTCTGGTTGTTGTGGCATCGGAAAATGGGAAATTTCACAAAAGCTCAACAATTTCTTTAAACGACATCTCCTCCTAAACTACTGGGTCAAAATCAACCAAACTTGGCAGAAATGTTCCTTGGGTGGTCCCTTTAAAAATTGCTAAAAGAATTGAAATCCATGAAAAACTCTGGTTGCCATGGCATCAGAAAATGGGAAATTTCACAAAAGCTCAAAAATTTCTTTAAGCGACATCTCCTCCTAAACTACTAGGTCAAAATCAACCAAACTTGGCAGAAATGTTCCTTGGGTGGTCCCTTATTAAAATTGCTAAAAGAATTGAAATCCATGAAAAACTCTGGTTGCCGTGGCATCGGAAAATGGGAAATTTCACAAAATCTCAAAAAATTTCTTTAAACGACATCTCCTCCTTAACTTCTGGGTCAAAATCAACCAAACTTGGCAGAAATGTTCCTTGGGTGGTCCCTTATAAGAATTGCCAAAAGAATTGAAATCCATGTAAAACTCTGGTTGCCGTGGCATCGGAAAATGGGAAATTTCACAAAAACTTAACAACTTTCTTTAAACAACATCTCCTCCTTAACTTCTGGGTCAAAATCAACCAAACTTGGCAGAAATGTTTCTTGGGAAGTCCCTTAAAAAAATTGCTAAAAGAATTGAAATCCATGAAAAACTCTGGTTGCCGTGGCATCGGAAAATGGGAAATTTCAGAAAAGCTCAAAAATTTCTTTAAACGACATCTCCTCCTTCACTTCTGGGTCAAAATCAACCAAACTTGACAGAAATGTTCCTTGTGTAGTCCCTTATTAAAATTCCTTAAAGAATTTAAATCTATGAAAAACTCTGGTTGCCTTGGCATAGGAAAATGGGAAATTTCACAAAAATTCAATTATTTCTTTAAACGACATCTCCTCCTTAACTTCTGGGTCAAAATCAACCAAACTTGGCAGAAATGTTCCTTGGGTGGTCCCTTATAAATATTGCTTAAAGAATTTAAATCCATGAAAAACTCTGGTTACCATGGCATCGGAAAATGGGAAATTTCACAAAAGCTCAACAATTTCTTTTAAAAAACATCTCCTTAACCCTTTCCCAAACAAGACCTGGTTTTGACGTCCCTAATAGAAAAGGCTTGGGAAAACATTGATACAAAAGAAGAAACTGCTGATAACCAGCAGTTTCTCCTTTTGTCCCAATATTTTCTGTGCCATATTTTACACAAATCGCATCTTTAATAACAAACGTTTTGTGGTTTGTGGCAGTTTTTGAAGTGGATCACCCTAAAATTTTGCCGTTTGGGAAAGGGTTAACCTCTGGGTTAAAATCAATCAAACTTGGCAGAAATGTTCCTTGGGTGGTCCCTTATAAAAGTTGCTAAAAGAATTGAAATCCATGTAAAACTCTGGTTGCCGTGGCATCGGAAAATGGGAAATTTCACAAAAACTTAACAACTTCTTTAAACAACATCTCCTCCTTAACCTCTGGGTTAAAATCAACCAAACTTGGCAGAAATGTTCCTTGGGTGGTCCCTTATGAAAATTGCTAAAAGAATTGAAATCCGTGAAAACTCTGGTTGCTGTGGCATCAGAAAATGGGAAATGTCATAAAACTCATCAATTTCTGTAAACAACATCTCCTCCTAAACTACATGGCCAAATTCTTCTCTGGGACCACAATGCGTAACATATGCAAAGTTATCTGGCATTATTAAAACATTACTCAGGTGAGCGATTTAGGGCCCTCAGGGTCCTGTTGTTTGTATTAAAAGCTTGTGCGGGGGTATCAAGTCACATCCAGTGACAGTTCTAGTTGGAAATGGCTCGAGAAACCATTAAGCCAACAGAAGAATATGCTGATAATCAGCATTTTCTACTTTTGTCTCAATATTTCCCATGCTATTTTGCACACAAACCCAGTCTCTATCAGCATTCATGTTGTGGTAAGCAGCAGTGTTTTGAATTAGATCTCTTTTAAAATCTTTTGTTTACCTAGCATGGAATTCAGTGTGAGAAAAGAATAAAAGGCTTAGAGTCAGCATCTTCTTTTCTCTGCATGTTCACCAAAACTTCCCTCAAAACCAGGTATTGTCTTGAAAAAGGTTTTGATGCTAATTTCATGCCGGTAATATTCTCATACATGTGTCATCATTTTCTGATAAACCAAGCATTGCAACATAAGGGTAAGAATAAATAGTACTGTAACCTTTAATGCCTTTCTATTTTCAACTGTATGAAATTCTAGTTTTGAAAAAGGAGTGCTGAGATGAAAAGAGATGTAATAAAACAAGAGTCTATTTATTTTGATTGATTTTATTAATCACATAATTTCAATGAAGTAAAAATAATAACATTTTCATTTAGCACATTACAATATTTATAAAAGAAAAATATATACACATAATATTACATTCCTGCAAAACATTAGATCATCATAAATCCAATATACATGCATAGTCTGATTTAGATCTATGCTGTTCTATTAACCATATTCTAAACACCTATACTTTTATGTCACACCTAATAGAAAAGGCTTGAGAAAATATTGTTGCAAAAGAAGAAAATGCTGATAACCTGCATTTCTCCTCTTGTCTCAATTTTTTCTTTGATACATTATACACAAAATCTTTCTTTATAATGATAACTTCTTGACTTCAGCAGCTTTCAATTGAAACAGTCAAAATTGTTAAAGGGTTGAAGGTTTAGACACTTATTTTACTCATTCCCATAGCTTGATGATTTTGATGACCTTCAAGATAAAGGTTTAAAAAAACATTGTGAGAAATGAAGAAATTGACGAGCAATTTCTCTATTTTCCACAATGCTTTCTACCCTAAATGACTAAAAAATGTAAAACATGTGAATTTGTCGCATGCATGACCTGTGAATTTTTAACAGTTATGGTTTGATGGAGAAAACTTGAAAGCACTGAAAGGAAACACTTTCTCCTTTCTTTTAATATTTCCCCTAGATACCATGTCATACAAATTTTGTTTCATGTAAAGAGAAAATGCACTTTCCTGTTAATGCAGAATAATAAGGATTCCTCTCCAAAATGAGCTCTGGTTTTAATATTCGGGATCCCTAATGGGAAATTGTGGTTTATAAAATATGGAAGCAAAAGAAGAAAATGTTGATTACCAACATTTTCTCCTTTTCCCAGAATATTTTCTGCACTACATTGCACATTGAAATGCTTGCTTTTATAAGCATGTTTGTTGTCTGCAGCAGCTTTGAAAACAGTAGACAGTAGTCATTTGGGAAAGGGAAAAAATAAAAACGCATCCAGACTGATGAATGAGTGGATCGATCAGCCCATGAATTTAGCACTTTAGATTTACATTATTTCAAATGGGCTACACATTGTCTTTTAGAATATTTGAACACATATAATAATTAGTCAACTCTACTATGTACAAGATGATTTCTGGTCATGTGACTAGACACTGTATCCATGGTGACGGGGAACTGGTTGTCTGTTCTGGTCTGATCTGTGTCGGCCTGATCTGGATCTATGGATGAGATGATGAATCGTGAGAGCTTCTGCACCTGTCTGATCTTCATCTGTCTGTAATTTTCGTACATCTGTTTGACCCCTGTTGCTATGGAGACCTGATGTGCTTGGTTACAGATGTAGAGGTCAAGGTCACAACACAACATCTGTCTTCTGGTGGAACTGATGTACTCATCTGAAATTATGAAAAATGTTGTTACATAACAAATTTAAACTCTTTCCAAATGGTACAATTTCAAAGTGGTTTGATTTTAAAGCTACTTTACATGACATCATACTTTATGTTAAAAGTGGAAAATTGTTGTTATAGCAGAATATTGAGGGAAAGGGAGAAATTGCTGATTAACCGCAATTTCTTCTTTAAAAGCACTATCTTAACCCATTACCAAACAAGACCTGGTTTTGACGTCCCTATTAGAAAAGGCTTGGGAAAACATTGAGACAAAAGAAGAAACTGCTGATAACCAGCAGTTTCTCCTTTTGCCTCAATGTTCTCTGTGCTATATTATCCACAAATTTTATTTTTAGTCACATCAATATTATTGTTTGCAGCAGCTTTCACATTAAACATCCCTATAGTTTTGCCGTTTGGGAAAGGGTTAAGACTTAAAGCACATAGGAAAAAGTAAAAGGAAAGAATTTGATAAACCTCACCTAATGTAGCTATAATTCCTACAGTTCTTTCATGTTGAATCATAAGATCCCGGAGCTTGGTAGCAGCCTTGATTACACCCATATCACTATAGCACTGATGCTCACTTTAATCCACAGTCTTAAAGCTTAGTTTTTAACTGTTCTAATCTGGTTACGTTTGTCACTAGCCCACAGATCTTTTGTCTTTTTTGTGTTTTTGTAAGATTTTGATGAATTTGATGCAAGATATTTGAACTTTGATGTTGGTTGTGGTATAGTAAGATAATTTCTGAAATATTTTTGGAAAGTGAAATATATTTATAAGCTAGGTGTTTCACAGTATCACATGTGTAGTGATAGATAGCTGTTGGTTGATATACACACTATAGAATTGGTGTAAGTTATATACCTATTGGTGTATCCAAACTGAGAAAATACAGACCATTTGATGTCCCTGAAAGTCCCTTTGATGTTACACCTGTCTAGCCAATTATCATTGGGTATTGTCTATTATTTTCTGTTGATATATTTCTTATGCTTATTGCAAAACCATTGTATGTGCAAATGTAAACATTTGCACTTACAAGGGTTTGGCAATAAGCCTATATTTTCACACTTTGTTGTGATGGAAGTTTGTACATGGTGTGATCAAACTTTTCACACCTAATTTATTAATGGTGATCACATGAATAGGTGTTTCCTTTGATTCAATTGTCACCTTTTATCAAAAGTAATTGAAATTTGATCACTTAATAATTGTTTGATCTTCTTAATGAAAAAAGTGATTATTTTTTAGATCTTTAAAAGTTATCTTTCAAGTTCTAGGAAGAAGTATGTAGGTTTGTTTAATAAAATTTCTCTCTTTTTTTTATGAAAAAAATATCTTTTGTTTAATTTGTCCATTTTTCTGTGTATTTTACAAAACTCCCATCTTTATCAACATCAATAATATAGCAGCTTTTAAATGGGGCTACTCTAATACTTTCCTGTTTTAGAAAGGATAAATTTGTTTTTAATTCATATTTTCAGGGCCATTTTTCAGCCAAGTTGTACAGAATATATGTGACACAGATTGGGGACCCTACTCATTACTGTTTATATGTAGAGCTTTATCTTTAGTACCTACGTCATCTTGTCTAAATAGAGATACTGTACAAATTATAAGGTAGGTATTAATCATTCCCCATGGAGCCGCATTAGCTCAGTCGATTATGTTAGAGTCTATTAATTATACCCCCCCACCTACGAAGTAGAGGGGAGTATATTGGTTTCACCATGTCTGTCCGTCTGTCAGTCCGTCCGTCCAGTCGTCCGTCCGTAGACTTTTTCGTTTCCGTGCTCTAACTCAAGAACAGTTTGACCTAGGATGATGAAACTTTACACAGTTGTTGCCCTTGACCCAAGGAGGTGCCCTATTGTTTTTGGGTCACGAAGGTCAAAGGTCAAGGTCACAATCGGACTTTGTTTAAAATACGTTTCCGTGCTCTAAGTCAAGAACCAGTTGACCTAGGATCATGAAACTTTACACAGTTCTTGCCCATGACCCAAGGAGGTGCCCTATTGTTTTTGGGTCACCAAGGTCAAAGGTCAAGGTCACAATCGGACTTTGTTCAAAATCCGTTTCCGTGCTCTAAGTCAAGAACCGGGTGACCTAGGATCATGAAACTTTACACAGCTGTTGCCCATGACCCAAGGAGGTGCCCTATCGTTTTTGGGTCACCAAGGTCAAAGGTCAAGGTCACAATCGGACTTTGTTTAAAATCCATTTCCGTGCTCTAAGTCATGAACTGGTTGACCTAGGATCATGAAACTTTACACAGTTGTTGCCCATGACTTAAGGAGGTGCCGTATTGTTTTTGGGTCACCAAGGTCAAAGGTCAAGGTCACAATCGGACTTTGTTTAAAATCCGTTTCCGTGCTCTAAGTCAAGAACCGGTTGACCTAGGATCATGAAACTTTACACAGCTGTTGCCCATGACCCAAGGAGGTGCCCTATTGTTTTGGGGTCACCAAGGTCAAAGGTCAAGGTCACAATCTGACTTCGTTCAAAATCCGTTTCCGTGCTCTAAGTCAAGAACCGGGTGACCTAGGATCATGAAACTTTACACAGCTGTTGCCCATGACCCAAGGAGGTGCCCTATTGTTTTTGGGTCACCAAGGTCAAAGGTCAAGGTCACAATTGGACTTTGTTTAAAATCCGTTTCCGTGCTCTAAGTCAAGAATCGGTTGACCTAGGATCATGAAACTTAAGACAGTTGTTGCCCATGACCCAAGGAGGTGCCCTATTGTTTTTGGGTCACCAAGGTCAAAGGTCAAGGTCACAATCAGACTTTGTTCAAAATCCGTTTCCGTGCTCTAAGTCAAGAACCGGTTGACCTAGGATCATGAAACTTTACACAGTTGTTGCCCATGACCCAAGGAGGTGCCCTATCATTTTTGGGTCACCAAGGTCAAAGGTCAAGGTCACAATCGGACTTTGTTTAAAATCCGTTTCCGTGCTCTAAGTCAAGAACCAGTTGACCTACAGCACTTTTTCAGTGACAAGGCGCTAGTGGGGGGTATTTGTCCGCTTTGCGACAGTTCTAGTTTGGCCAAGCTTAGGATGTTGTTGTTGAGAAAACAGCTGTGGAAAATGATATGATAATCTGCATTTTCTCCTTTTGTTTCAATGTTTTCTTGGCTATATTATTCACAAATTTCACCTTTAGAAACTTTCATTTTGTCGTCTGCAGAAGTTTTCAAATTGGACAAGCGTAAAATTTTGTCATCTGGTAATGGTTTCAGGAAGAGGTTACAACAATCCTGTGTTATAAGTACAGGTTCGCCTAAGAATCAGGCAAAATCAGAATTTCGTGATAAGTCGACTATCACAGATTTACTCAATTCTGTCCTCAAATTAAGTATTTGTTTGGAAAAAGTTCCCACGCCAAATTTTTCGACGAACAAACACACACGGAAGAAGTTCTGCTAAAAAATATATTTCGTCGCCGTTTTCCGTTTCCCTCTTTATTCTATGTAAAACGGGCCTGATTTACACGAGAATTCCAAGCGTTCGGAAATTTGTTTTGGAAGTTGATATTGATTTTCAGGCCGAAGAAAAGTAATACTTTTGTTTTAAATCGTCAATTCTGACAGCTTTTTTGATATGATTGCTGTATATTAACTGTTTCAAAGAAGTATTTTCCTACAATCTGTAGAAAGGGAGATAACTGTTCCACTAGGCGGCGCTGTGATAAAGATGGCGGCGCCCATGAAGTCTACTGTCAAAAGACGTCTTCAATCACAGTTTGAAGACGATTGCGATGATACTTTCGTTGAATTCACATTTCGCTGTAACCTGGTTCAATTCCACATGCGATAATGTAAGATTTCACTTTGAAATGGAGCCCGTTTTTAGCAGAACGGACATAAAGGAGGCGAAATGAGGTCGAAATGCGGACCCAAATCAACTTTGGACAAGTTCAAGATTGAAGAAAATTAGTAAGTTTTTACTCCTTTAACAATGACATGTAGAATAAAATGTAGTGCAAAAACATTTGGTACGAAACTTACTGTAATAAATCAAGGGAAACCACTCCCGGTAGGTGATGTTGACAATGTCAAGGACGCAAGGGTGAGTTTCTTTTCATTTTCTTGTTTGAAAATAATTTCCATGCACAAGCTCATTGATTAAATTGATTGTATAGCAGACAATGACATCTGTATATAGAGATGCTTCACTTTTGTAACTGAATTTGAGCTTCGGCTGCAATTTATATTGAAACCAAGCAAAACATTGATAAAGCTTGTCTTGGATAGTGGGTGGGGGTAAGCAGTGCTTATGGAATGTGAAATAGAGAATCATTTTTATTTCTATTTTCAAATGGCCGCTTTCCTCTAATCAATTAGCTTTTACCAGTATGTGCTGCACAAGTGACTATAGAATTTTTTTCAGTGTAAGAATTGAATGTAAGCGTTGCAACATGTTCATTTTAACCCTTTCCCAAACAAGACCTGGTTTTGACGTCCCTGATAGAAATGGATTGGGAAAACATTGAGACAAAAGAAGAAACTGCTGATAACCAGCAGTTTCTCCTTTTGTCTCAATATTTTCTGTGCTATATTGTACACAAATTCTATCTTCAACAAAGTCCATTTGTCGTCTGCAGCAGCTTTTGAAATGGTAATTTTCAAAATTTGCTGTTTGGGAAAGGGTTCAATTCTTTCTTTATTCTAGGGGTTCTGTATCATACAATAGTATGCCCGGATCCAGAGGGGGCAGGGGGTCCTGACCCCCCCCCCCCCTGGAATTTGGTCAAAATTGGGGTTATCAAAAAGATAACTAGTTATATCACAAATAAGATGGGTCATTCATCCCTGTGTGCCACGACAAACCGTCATTATATTTAGTCCTTCGTCGTATGACATGTATCTGCATGCGCAAATCCAGAGGGGGTAGTAAGGGGGTCCTGAGCCCAATTAAATTTGGCGAAAAAAGGGGTAAAAAAGATCTAATGACACCCCCCCCGCCCCCTCTCCTGGGGAAAATACCTAGATCTTTGCTTGCAATAGGGAGAATAAATACTTTTCATATTATAAATATGTAGACCTATCTTTTCAGTTTGGGCGAAAAAATGGAATGGTAAAAGCCTGGGAGAGAAACAAATGCCAGAGCATGAGATTGAGATAACCACTGTTTGAAATAAAAGGTTTGACCTATTTTATTTAGATAGATCTAATACTTAAATTTAAGATTTTTAAAACAATGAACAGGTCCTAATTTGTTTGTTCCTAAACTGTTTCCCTAACAAAGCCAGTATGCCCCATTTTACTCATGAACATGCAATTATTTTTATGTAATTTCTTTTAACTTAAGCATGATAACAAACCTTATTGGCCCAATCTGATTTCTCGTGCAACCAGATATGTTTAACTTGTTACATAGTTAACAAAAACATGTTTGTTAGATCATCGTAAAACAGGGCCCTTATTTCGACATGTCTTACTATTTTGTAGCGCACCAAAATGTTACTCATAAGTTTCTGGTTTGATACCTGGTTACGGTAAATACCCTTTCTGACAAAATTGTCACCAATCAATGGTTTGGTAATCGTTATCTGTTAACCTATGTTGGCCAGCAGCTGGAGGCTTGATAAGGATTTTGTGGTAATACTGGTATGAGAAACGACAGAAATCCATTGCTAGGTGCTCAAGTTACTGTGATATGACAATATCAATTGGAAGAGGCGTTAAACCCCAATCAATAATTGTTATAATTCTTTCCCATACAAGCTTCTTTTGTCTCATGTTTTCGCAAGCGTTTTCTTGTTAGAACATCGAAACCAAGTCTTGTTTGGGAAAGGGTTAACCCATTACCAAACGGCAAATTTTTAGACTAGTCCAAATTCAAAGATGATGCAGACGACAATTTCAAGTGAATGAAATTTTGAATTTTTTGGTCTCTTTGGGTAGAAAACATTGTGGGAAATGAAGAAATTGCTTGTCACAAGCAATTTCTTCATTTTCCACGATGTTTTCCAAAGCCATTATCTTGTGGGGAGTCAAAAGGAGTCACTCTGTGGTAATGGGTTAAAGAAAGTGTCTAGTGTTTATGTAATACTATCTTCCCTCTCATGTGGATCAGTCAATAGTAAAACATACATTCATGATTGTCGCCTTGAGTGTTGTATAGCTGACAATAATTGACCTGGCAGAGCATCCCATTTGATTAGCATGGGCTGCTCTGCCAGGTCAATTATCGTCAGCTATAACTGTCTCATTAAAAAACAATCATGTAGAAATGCAGGTTTTAAAGAAAATGCTGCAAGTTTTCCTTTCAGATTTTATCATGACCTTTTTATTTGAATTTTCATCAGTTAATTTCGTTTGATTGGTGCATTAGTAAAGCAATACAGTATGCAGTCTCATTGTATGTACATGTTTTTGTTTCATTACAGGTACACTTACCAGCTGATAAATACAAAATACAACAGCACTTCTTCCAGTACCTAGCCTCCTTCATGTTGTTGAAGATTCTCCTTGAAGATTCTACCATCCATAGATTATTACATACTTTTTCTAGTTTAAGAATTGTGATTTACCAAAATCTAATGTAAATCAATACTTTTTCAAAAATAGTGATGGTCACAGTACAAAATAAGCAGTTTTTATTATTGAAAGCAAACAGAGAAAAGAAGACAATTTATGTTTTTCATTGCTTTCCTCTTTTCTCTCAATATTTTGTGGGTAATGTACCATGGATAAGTTTTCAATTTGGAGAACTATAATGAAATAATCTGCTGTGGTTTGCAATTAAAGAACAGAGCATACATTTTATTCTGACAAATACACAGTACATAGTCAATGAATATGTAACACGTCATCAAATTGCAATTAAACAAGGTCCAAACATGCTTAGTCTTTGAAAGTGCTTAAAACTAGAGTGTTAGATTTAGACCAGTAGAACATGTATTGATTGAAAGTGTTATAAACTGATCCAAGTTGTATAACCCTTTCTCAAATGGCAAAATTTTAGTACACTTAAATTTTTGATGTCAGTACAGATAACAAAAATTAATGATTATATTTAGAGAAACTTTGTATGTCTTATACATGTAGCAAAGGAAATATAGAGTTAAAAGGAGTCAATGCTGGTAGTCAGAATTTTCTTCTTTTGTGTCAATGTTTTCAAAATTCCTTTCATAATAAGTTTCATCTAAATCTATAAATAGTCATCTGCATGTAAATTTCGTGCATACCCATTCCCACACATTGACTCCTTTTGACATCTCAACAGATAAAGGCATTGGAAAACATTGTGGAAAATGAAAAAAGTGCTTGTGACAAGCAATTTCTTTATTTTCCACAATTTTTTCTAGTAAAAAAGACAACATAAAATAAATTTCATTCATTTGCACTTGTCATCTGCAACATCTCTGAATTTGGACCTACCTAAAATTTTGTCGTTTGTTAATGGGTAAATGAGGAACTATTTTATATGACTCTAACCCCCACTAACTCTTGACCAAAATTGTCGAAACTGTTGCATAGATTGTCTAAGCTGTTAACCCTTTCCCACACAATGAAGCTTTTGGACGCCCCACAAAATAAAGGTTTTAGAAAACATTGTGGAAAATAAAGAAATTGCTTGTGACATGCAATTTCTTCATTTCCCACAATGTTTTCTACCAAGAAAGACCCAAAAATGTTAAATATTGTTCGATGGAAATGCTTGTGACAAGCAATTTCTTTATTTTCCACAATGTTTTCTAGTAAAAAAGACAACAAAAAATAAATTTCATTCATTTGCACTTGTCATCTGCAACATCTCTGAATTTGGACCTACCTAAAATTTTGTCGTTTGTTAATGGGTAAATGAGGAACTATTTTATATGACTCTAACCCCCACTAACTCTTGACCAAAATTGTCGAAACTTTTGCATAGATTGTCTAAGCTGTTAAAGTACTAACACCATCTTATCATGTTTTGTAATTCATAACCCCATGTTGTATATTGTATACCTGGGTGAAATAAAAGATTTGATTTGATTGATTACATTAGGAACTTCAAAAGTCAAAACCAAGTCTTGTTTGGGAAAGAATTAACCCATTACCACACAATGACTCTTTTGGACTCCCCACAAAATAATGACAATGGAAAACATCGTGGAAAATGAAGAAATTGCTTGACAAACAATTTCCCCATTTCCAACAATGTTTTCCATGATGCATCCAAAAAGACCCAGAAAGTAAAATTTCATTCCCTTGAAATTGTTGTCTGCAAGATCTCTCAATTTGGACCACCCTAAAATTATGTCGTTTGGTAATGAGTTTATAAACATTTTGATTAACCGTTTCTCAAACAGCCAAATTTAAGGGTAGCCCAATTCAAAAGCTGCTGCAAACCACAATATGAATGATCATAAAGATAGGATTTATGGACTGTGTAGCTCAGAAAATATTGAGGCAAAAGGAGAAAATGCTGATCATAAGCATTTTCTTCTTTTGTCTCAATGTTTTCCTTTTTTCTTAGGGACATCAAAATCGGGTCTTGTTTGGGAAAAGGTCAATAATTATATACACATATGTTCAATTCGTGAAAAATTGGAAACTAGAAAATCAGTAGATTATTTTTAGCTCACTTCAGCACAAAGTGCTTGTGGTGAGTTTTTGTGGTCACTCACAGTCTGTGTTCTGTCTGTCTGTGTAGCCTATTTGTCTGATCATCCTTTCACAATTTGGTCTTTAAAATCTTACATACACAAAGGTAAGTCCATGTTGATCAAACTTTATAACAAGTATTACCTCTGATGAGTGATGAATAAGATTGTGGGCCTGATTATCTGTCCTTGAATGTCAAAAATAGCTCATCAGAAAGAAATTCCTGAGTTATGTGCTCTAGACTTTAACTTCATTACCATTTTTGTGCATATCATCTTAGTTCAGATGAGAAATTTATGACCATAGTGGTCTTCTTTTTTCAATAAATTCTAAAAAAAATGTTTTACATTATATGAATAAATTACTAAAACTCCTCTTTAAAGATTTGATACTGGTCAAATATTGTTTTCATTTATCCTCTAAAATAGAAAGCAACAGCAGTTGTTGTTTTTTTTTCAAATAAGTGGCCGTTGCTATGGCAACATAAAAAAGCTGTCACTTTGCAATATTGGTTTTTGAGTCAACTTAGGATAGTTGTTTATTTTTCTATATAAATTAAGAGAAACGGTGTGTCCAATTTGAAGATATTAACTATCAAAAAAGGCAGAAATATCAAGAAATCTGCCAATTTCGGAACCGTATATGTACTTTTGATACCATAGAAACAAAACTAATTTATTAAAAAAAAAACTTATCAAATATAACATTTTACAGACAAAGGCATTCATTATCAATTGCTGTATTTGGAAAATATATATTGTGCGAGGAATGTGATTTCTGAACTCAAAAGATAGATGTAAAAATATTAATTTCTCTGAAAAATAGAAATCAACATCAGTTCTTTTTAACATTGGTCATTGCTATGGCAACATAAAAATGCTGTCACTTTGCTATTAAATTTTGAGTCGACCTAGGATTGTTGATTATTTTTCCATATAAATTGAGAAAAATGGTGTTTCCAATTATAAGATAAAAACTATTTAAAACGGCTGATTTTCAGGAAAATCCAGAAATCGGCCTATTTCTGTACAGTATATGTATTGTTGATACCATGGAAACAAAAGTTATTTATTAATTTTCTTTATCAAATAAAATATTTTAAAAACAAAGGCATTCATAAACAATTGTTGTATTTTGAAAATGTATATTATGTGAACAATCTTATTTCTGAACCGAAAAGAAAGGTGTAAAAATCCATTTTTTCTCAAAAATAGAAATCAGCATGAGCTGTATTCTAAAGATTGCCGTTGCTATGGCAACATAAAAAAGCTGCCACTTTGCTGTTGGTTTTTGAGTCGACTTAGGATGGTTGTTTATTTTTCTATATAAATAATGACAAATGGTGTGTCCAATTTGAAGATACAAACTATTTAAAATTCATTATTTTCAGGAAAATCAAGAGATCGGCCTATTTCGGTACAGTGTATGTACTGTTGATACCATGGAAACAAAAGTTATTTAAAAAAATTCTTTATCAAATATAACATTTTAACGACAAATGCATTCATAACCAATTGCTGTATTTGGAAAATGTATATTGTGCGAGGAATATTATTTCTGAACACCAAAGAAAGGCGTAAAAATCCTTTTTCTTCAAAAATTAGAAATTTAGCATGAGCTGTATTCTTAAGATTGCCGTTGCTATGGCAACATAAAAAAGCTGTCACTTTTCTGTTGATTTTTGAGTCGACCTAGGATGGTTGATTATTTTTCCATATAAATTGAGAAAAATGGTGTTTCCAATTAAAAGATATAAACTATTTAAAACGGCTGATTTTCAGGAAAATCCAGAAATCGGCCTATTTCGATAGTGTATGTACTGTTGATACCATGGAAACAAAAGTTATTTAAAACTTTTCTTTGTCAAATATAAAATTTTAAAGACAAAGGCATTCATACCCAATTGTTGTATTTGGAAAATGTATATTGTGCGAGGAATATTATTTCTGAACACCAAAGAAAGGCGTAAAAATCCATTTTCTCCCCAAAATAAAAATCAGCATCAGCTGTATTCTAAAGATTGCCGTTGCTATGGCAACATAAAAATGCTGTCACTTTGCTGTTGATTTTTGAGCCGACCTAAGATGGTTGAATATTTTTCGATATAAATTTAGACAAATGTTGTTTCCGATTTCAAGATATATACCAATTAAAAACGCTGATTTTCAGGAAAATCAAGAAATTGGCAAAATGTAGAACGGTATATGTATTTTTGTTTCCATGGAAACAAAGGAATTTTATAAAAAATCTTCTCAGATATAACATTTCAAAGCCAAAGACTTCTCTAATCAACTGTTATATTTGGAATATGTCTATCGCTTGACGAATTTGGTTTTAGAGCGCCATAGAAAAGTGCAAAATTCACTTTTTCTTGTGAAAAAAATCCGGAAAATTGACCAAAATTAATGGTCGGTTGCCATGGTAACTGTGTTGAGAGTAGGACCGAATCGAATCTAAAAATGGAGGTTTGGCACCAAAACTAAGTTGCATGCCAAATATGAAAGGAATCTGAGGATATGGACTTATCACCCTCTGCCTGATTCTTACACGAACCTGTACTTAATTGTTAGGCTCAGGAGCGCCAAACATATATTGGTATACTAATTCAGTGCTACTGGAGATACAGTTGTACATGCGAAATAGGTAATAAACAATTTCATGTGTACAAAGGTAAATTAACAGTTGATTTTAATGTAGAAAAAGGTCTCAGATTTATGTAAATGTTATTTTATATCAGGGCTCTCGGAAACGACAGTACTGTCGTCTGAGACGACAACTTTTCTCAGGGGACGACAAGAAATCCTATCAAAGGATTCCGGCGGACGACAAGTTTTCTCAAGGCGTGCGTCCCGGTCCCCAACCTATCGGCTGTCTATAGATCTAACAAGTACACAGTTGTCTATGATAATTAATTGTCAGTTAGTTCTCGGCTCTAGATAATCAACCCAATCAACTGTGTCATGAAAAATCGATAATCGGCCACATCTAAGTCGGGTAGACGAAAGTGGTAGGCGTGGCGTCAATTACCGCTTACAGCCAATCAGAATCAATTATTAATAGAAGATGTAGGCGGAGTCTGACTAATTAGCCTTTACCTGACGAATGAAAATTGGTAAAGTTCTAAGTATTGATTGAAGCAGTTGATTGACTAATAATCTTTCCGTAATTGAATTCAATTGAATTATTGTTTACCTAAATTGTTATCATAGCCCAACACGAATGATGCAACAGATGAAATGACAAGAACGAGTAAGAAATCAATCATTACACACAGCTTAGAATCTCGGGTGGCATAATAGTGCTGTGTGCAAAACTGAATAACTCTTTACACATGACAATGTAAATATAATACTGTTTTATTTGATTGAACAATTAGGATATTTCATAGACCTTCTTTTACTACGATATTTTATGTTAAATTGGAGTTGAATCTAAATTATTAAATTCAGAATTCTCTGTTTACGGCTGATGACTTAGTAGCGTTAAAATTTATTTTCTTCTGGTAAAGGTAAACGACTAGAAATTCTACATGTAAATTTGACCTGCGAAATAAATTGTCTAAATATAGAGTAAAATGCGATCTCTGTTTCGGGAGGGGGTGTCATATTGTGTGATTTCCGGAAAATGTCAGTTTTAAGTTTGTAGACCAGCTTAACTCTTTTCCCAAGTAAGAAAGGTCTACTTGTGACGTCCTTATTGCTTTTGGAAAACAATAAACATTCAGGCAAACTAAGAAAAAGATGTCCAGCATTTTCTTCTTATACCTCTTTACTTCCTATGCTTTATTTTGTACATATCCTTAAATATATGATCATTGAAATTTGTTTGGGAAAAGGTGAAACCACGGAGAGAAAGGTCCTAACAAACCAGCCATCTACAGGTCAGGGTTATGATTGAAACACATTCTTACCTTTAGAATTAAACAAATAAAATATCCATCAATAGAAATTATATCTTACAAAACTTGTGCAAACGTTTTGAATTGGTCTATAAATAGATACAGATGTCTTTGTGTTAGCAGTTGACCTTGATACTCACTACATGACGTCATGACCCTTACCTTTCACGCACCATTGATCAATCTCTCATTTCTTTAAAACTTGGAGCTCAATTTGTATTTGAGCAGGTTTACTTCACCTAAGTTACCAGTTTTCTTCTCATTTTTAAATATGTTGATAATACAAGATTTAGTTTGGTTTTTTTTTTATTTCTAAGTCTAATACAACCTAATTTCTTTGAAAAAAAATCCCCTTTTTTGTTACCCCAAATACAAATGAATGAAGTATGATAGAAGCAAACACTGATTTCTGTTTGCCCTTTTCATTGAAATTCTCATCAGACAACATGGTTTGCACTGGCTTTCAAATTTGGGGGTAAAAACCACTATTTTACACCATGCTTGTACCCCCTCTATAAGAAACATAGAAGGTTGCTTCAACTTGTTTGCAAATATTGGGGGTACAAGATTCAATTAGGGGTTAAAACCCCTCATTTGGGTTTTTTAATCCCTGGACAAGTCTGGGTATCCATTTTTAAGAAGAAAAACTATGAACCTTGAAACTACTGTCTAATTTAGGTTTAAAAGTTGGTCATTGCGTAATCGTTTGACTTGTAAGCGGTACAAAATCCTCCTTAATGATGATGGAATCCAACTTTTTCTGAAGTTGGATTCCTGGAATCCTACTTTCAAAATCCTAGTGAGAGCTCTGTATATCATACATAGTTGGACAGAATAGATAGACATGGAGTCAAAATTCAACATAATGTATGAAAGATAGAAAGGTAAAATATACAAATTCATATGTAAAAACAGATTAGTAGTGACTTTACTTGTTCAGTAAGCCTCTGCTAAAGCAATATACACACAGGCACGGTTTAAGAATTGTTAAGTACCAAAAATAGTAACAAATTGAAGGTGAAGGTTAAATTGGCAATGCATAACTTTCCATAGAGTCAAGATTAGAGAATCGTTTTCATCTTTATATAAATCACAAGTGATTCACATCTACATGAAAGTGCAATGAGTAAAGTTTATTACACATACAAGTTGAATTGATCAACTTGCATAATTTCAAGGGATCTTCTTAAACTAATCAGGCTGGTATATTTCTGGTGGAACACATGGTTTTTCCCAAACTTTCAGCATTATTTATTGTTAGGGTATTTTCACATTAAAATGTTAAAAGTTAGAACTCAAATATCTATTCATTCTTGAAATTTTTTTGGGCTGATTTTATTTCCAACTAGATCAAAAGCATACTTTTTGGTCAATGAATTCAGTGACGAACCTGATTCTTGCATCACCAATTTGTCTTGATTATTTGTAGAAAGCTGCTGACAGGCCACCTTGTATCTATAGAGAGTTATCTGAGGGGAGCCATATTGTGCTATATCACAGAAATTGTTATTCATCTTACTGATAAGGTTTGTATTTTTAAAGATTTCACAATTGATAATGCTTTTTGAGGCAGGCAGCTACTAGAAAAGGCTTGGGAAAACATTGAGGCAAAAGAAGGAAATGGCTGTTCACCAGCATATTCTCCTTTCTTTGATACATTTTGTGCTATTTTCTACATACCAGTAGTTCTTATCTTTATCAACATATATTTTGACTCCTTCAAAATCTTTCAAATTGGACCACCCTAATATTTTGCAGTTTGGGAATAGTCAACTTCTCATATCCATGGTTTGGCCAAGAATCTTAGCACTCAAACATTAAGGAGGTAAAAACTTTGACCCTGTTTTCACAACTAACACTATTTGTCCTTCAAAGAAATCCTGAATCTACTGCAGCTCTGACAGTCAGGGTTTTTAAAAAAGAATAAATCTGACAAGCAATTTGACTCTGTTGTTATTTGATGATCTGTTATCAACTATATCTTCTTTTACAGAAGCAGGTACTGTTTGATGACTGCATGCAAGTATTGGCAGCCATTGAGCGGGATGTCTGTTTACAAAGGGGGACAACTCTGTGGACTTCCTGTGTAGATTGGGTACAACAGGAAGTGAATGAGGACTCTGACTGGTCCAGTAAATCTATCCAGAAGAACATAGATATTTGTCTTACAAGCTACTTGGAAACAAGTCTAGGTTTGAATCCAGATTTTCTTTCTTTTGCAAACAATGATAACTAAGTGACTGCTTTAAGTAAAAGTAAATTGGTCAGATATTTGAAATATAATATTTGATTAAGTCAAAGTTTATCTACTTACTGGGATAAATTTGAAATCAATCTGACATCACATTTAGAATATACTCAAAAAGTCCCACTTTTTCTGAGACAAGCCTCATATTTTTGTCAGTACTGTATTGTTGTTTTTTCTATAGACTCCTCCTATAGCTTGGGAGACCGATCCAGTGCTCTAGTCATAGCAAGACAACTACTACTAGCCTCTGATGCTGGAATAGCCACAGACAATGATGGGTGCCAATCTACAGATGGGTGCCAGTCTACCTGTCTGATCCGGGTCCTGGAGAAGCTGAAGATCATCATTAATTCTGTCAACACACATGCCTACATGTCACAACACAAGGCTGATAAAGCTGTACAGTTATTGGTGCTGATTGTACAGGAACTAGGACCAGAAAGTTAGTATACTTTATATAAAACAACCACCATTAATTCTGTCAACACACATGCCTACATGTCACAACACAAGGCTGATAAAGCTGTACAGTTATTGGTGCTGATTGTACAGGAACTAGGACCAGAAAGTTAGTATACTTTATATAAAACAACCACCATTAATTCTGTCAACACACATGCCTACATGTCACAACACAAGGCTGATAAAGCTGTACAGTTATTGGTGCTGATTGTACAGGAACTAGGACCAGAAAGTTAGTATACTTTATATAAAACAACCACCATTAATTCTGTCAACACACATGCCTACATGTCACAACACAAGGCAGATAAAGCTATACAGTTATTGGTGCTGATTGTACAGGAACTAGGACCAGAAAGTTAGTAAATATAATTCAATTGGGCATTTAAGTCATGTGTCATGTGATATATGAGGTGTAAGGTTATTTTTTGTGCTTTCTGCATTGCCACTGGAATGCAAGCTATTATGCCTTACTGGTAGGAGTACAGTAGCACTCTTTCTCATGCTTAGCTCTTTCTTAATATTTTGGTATGGTCTTGTTCAAAACTAGAGAAATATTGTATAAATCTGTTGAGAATCTAGGATTTCTGTGAAGGGGGTTCAAACTTTCAAATAGGGGGGTCCATTATACTATAATACTAGTGTTACACAATTTTGATTGAATTCTGCTTAAAAATGAAATAATCAGGCTACAAAGGGGGTTGGGTTGAAACCTCCCCCCCCCCTGGATTTGCCACTGTAATATAGTGCCTTTGTTGGTCTATGTTCCCAAATATGCCAAATATTGTAAAGTCGCATAGGTCATATGAGGAGGCTTGCATACACCATTGGCGATTTCCATTACTTTGCCACTTAACAGAGCTACAGATAAGATGGAGTGAAGGCTTTTCAAAATGTAATACAGTCAAATCTTTTTATGTCGAAGGTCCCTTAGCCGAAGTTCTCCCGACTACGAAATAATTTTCAAGTCCTGATTATTTTGTTCTTTATTTCTATATACATGTATTTCAACCTCTATATGTCGTTTTCTCGAGCACGAACTTCCTCCTTACGTTGATCCAATTTCGAAGTCCAATCACCTATATTTGCACACATTCACACCTCTATAAGATGAACCACATACTTACATAATGTCAATTGCAATCAAGTCAGTTTTTCACACCTTTCGACCCGTCAACTTGAGCAATCAAGAAAGGTGTTACCTTTTTCGAATATCGAAAAAAAATTGGGGCATTAGTGTTTCACAAACACATCTTTGTATGCAAGTTTTAACATTTATTTTGAAGGATGTAAACCAGGGGATGCTGTATATAAAACAGTGATGTCATGTGTAGTGGATTGTCAAGCTGAGTTATCTACCTTTATTGGGAGGCAGATTACAGATGGAGTAACATCAGTGAGTATGACTATCAGTATTTAATCCATAAACAGACAGCAACATTTTGGACTATTCCAGTTTGAAAGGTCTTGCAGACGACAATTTCAAGTTGATTGAATTTTCAAAATCTTGCCATTTTGAGATGGAAAACATTGTTGAAAATGAAGAAATTACTTGGGTCCAGCAATTTCTTCATTTTCCACAGTGTTTTCCAAGCATTTTGCTTGAGGGGCATGAGAAAGCCTTACTGTGTGGGAATGGGTTAACCCTTTACTAATCAAGACCATGTTTTTATTTGAACTTCCTTACAGAGAATGCATTAGAAAACATTGGGAAAATGAAGAAAGTGCTTATAACCAGCATTTTCTCTGTTTCCCTATCAGTAAACCATTTTTAGCTCGACTTTTCGAAGAAAATGAGATCTTATACTGTCACCCGGGCGTCTGCGTTGGCGGCGTCGGCGTCAGCGTTGAAACAAAGGTTAAAGTTTTTACAATCATCAATAACTTCCATACTATGAAAGGGATTCAACCCAAACTTGGAATACTTATTCACCATCACACCCTCTACCTTACTATCAGGGCCCATGACCCTGGCTCCACTATATTTGGAGTTATGCCCCCTTTATACTAAGCAACTTAGAAAATCGAGCGCGCTGTCTTCGGACAGCTCTTGTATTTTGAAGTCTTGTTTTCAGTGTAATCTGACCTACAGTTTTGTTGTCTAGAAAAAGTAAAACTGAAAAGTTTTGATCCTATTCACTATGAATGACAAACTCATTTGCACACTGTTGAACATGTATCTTTGTCAATAAGGAAATAAAAAAGCTGAAAGTCATATGCCAAGATCTGCTAAGCCTGCATTTTTGCAACATCAGATTTTTCTTTATGGATATAGGAAGGGGCCTTTGGGTTTTAATTTGGAGGAAAAAAGCACAGAACAAGCCCTTGTGGGGGAAAATTATTTAGTTGTGTACTTTGCTTGAATACTGGAAAGGCTGTAGAATATTTCAACAGACACAAAGAAACTAGACTTAATAAGCAGTTATTAAGCTGATAATCAAAGATCTTTGATTGTTAACATAAATCCTACTAAAATCATGAATCACTGGTGGTGAATTCGGCCAATGTGTGGGACTTTTTTCGTGACTTTAGAAGCAGTTATTAAGCTGATAATCAAAGATCTTTGATTGTTAACATAAATCCTACTAAAATCATAAATCACTGGTGGTGAATTCGGCCAATGTGTGGGACTTTTTTCGCGATCATAGTATTTCGTCGTTGATGTTATAAAATATCGTAACTATGGCTTTATCGAAGCTGTAGTCACGATATTTTATAACAACACCGACGGTTTGTCAATACATATCGGTAAACCAGGTCTATTTTTGGAAAAAATTCATTATTATTAGAAAAACTATCCAATCAGATCTTTAAACTCCCATTTAAATGCAAAATATCTGTACCTTGTTGTAGCCAAAAACGTCCATCCCTTTGGCCGAGTTCACCACCAGTGACCATGTGACTGGAAGAAACTTGTAAATGTTGGAACAATGATTTATGAGGGGAAATTTGTATTTTCATAAGGGACACCAAACCAGCACTTTTATTGGTAAAAAGGTGAAAAACAAAACATTTTCTGTTTTTGTAATGCCCCAGTATAAAAAGATTGGGGGCATATTGTCTTACTGTTGTAAGTCTGTTTTTTCGTCTGTCTGTCAGTCAGTCAGAAACTTAACATGGAAACTTAACATTGGTCTTTCGGGGCATTTGTGTTTCACAAGCAAATCTTGTCTTAATTTCAGCTGTCTGATGTTGGTTTGCTGAAGATGTACATGGCAGCAGTTGAAATATTGACCCTGACAGTACACATGTCATCCTGCAGTAATTTACAGACCCTTGTGAACACTGCTGTGAAGGTTTTAGATACTATCCAAACTCCCAATGTAAGTAGACTGACTCTTATAAAATGATGTCACAGGGCTGTCGGGCAAATATCCAGGGTTGCCACGTGTCAGGGAAAAGTCAGGGAAATTTAAATTTTTTCAAGGTCAGGGAATTGTCAGGGAATTTTGTGAGCTGTCAGGGAAATTTGAAAATACTGGCAAATGTCAGGGAATTGTCAGGGAATTTTGAAAAAATAAGATGCAGTTCCATAAAACTAATAATTTCAACATCACCTTTAAAAATTATCTGAAGATGTCGCGAGTCAACGCAAAATTACCGCTATGAAACATGTCAGGGAATTTTCCAATTTTGTCAGGGAAATGTCAGGGAAATGTCAGGGAATTTTATATCCTCTGACAAGTGGCAACCCTGATATCGTACAACAAATTATTATACTCTCATCTACGAAGTACAGGGAGCTATATTGGTTTCACCATGTCTGTCCGTAGACCTTTTCATATCCATGCTCTAACTCGAGAACCGTTTGATCTAGGATCATGAAACTTTGCACAGTTGTTGCCCATAACCCAAGAAGGGGCCCAATTGTTTTGGGGTCACAAAGGTCAAGGTCACAATTGGACTTTGTATAAAATCTGTTTCCGTGCTCTAAGTCAAGAACCAATTGACTTAGGATCATGAAACTCTACACAGTTGTTGCTCATGACCCAAGGAGGTGCCATATTGTTTTTGGGTCAGTAAGGTCAAAGGTCAAGGTCACAATTGGACTTTGTTTAAAATCCATTTCCGTGCTCTTTGTCAAGAACCGGTTGACCTATGATCATGAAACTAAAGAAACTTTTGTCCTATAGCACTTTTTCAGTGACAAGGTGCTGGTGTGTGTGTGTGTGTGTGTGTGTGTGTGGGGGGGGGGGGGGGGGGGGGGGGGCTGTATTTGTCCGCTTTGCGACAGTTCTAGTTGTAAGCAGTTTTGTATGCACTAATCACTAAATTTGTTGAAATATTGAATTTCGCAATTGCTGTAACCAGACTTTCTACTTATTCAGATGTAAAGGTTTTACACATTAAAGAAACTATTAATGTAAGTAGACTTTATACATAATTGGTCTTTTGTGTTAAAGAAATCATAAGTATTTTCTTCTATTCTTTCAATGATTTCTCAAGCCTTTTCTCGTAGGGGTGTAAAATATAAGTGTTGTGTGGGAAAAGATAAATGAGGTTATGTAAATAAATTATTACCTATTTTTCAGGGAGATCTAAGGACCAAAATGAAGGAACTGTCTTCAATGTGCATTCTGGGATTGTTGTCTAACTTCCTGTCACATGACAGATTTGTGACATCACAGGAAGTGAGGTCAGATGTCAGAGGACTGATGGATTCAGTAAACAGCTTTACCCACAAGTGGAAAATAAACCTGACACTACAAAAGCCTACAACAGAAGTGAGGTTTGTTTACTCCTCTGTGTTTTTATGCCCTTATTTGGAAAGATCAGGTACACATTGTTTTACCCCTTGTTGTACCTCGGTCTGTCTGCACAACCTACTGGAAAAACTTATCTTTATAAATGTTTTGTCACCTTTTTAAAGGCTACCAAGCTTGGCAGTTTATTGCACCGTATATTGGAAAATCATTAAATTAACGTGTTTTATTAAAGATCCGCCAAACTCAGTTGTTTTAAAAGTTTTATTTGCTTTTCTTTACATCGTTGAAAAACTGATTTTCGAGAAAATAAAGATCGGCAATTTCCGCAAAATTGCCACGGATTGACGTCATCAATGGCTTGACTCCGCCCCCAATCTAGAGCATGAGGTGTCTGACAAAGATAATGTGTTCGACTTTTCTGTCATATAGCGAAGTCTCAGTTTTTATCCATTTCTCGATCGTAAGAGTAATACAGACAAACTTAAACCGTTCTTTGGCACATTTCTTAATTCACTTACTACCTATTCTTTGACTGTTTTAACATTTTTATGCTCCCCGAAAAAATTTCGGGGGAGCATATAGTCGCCACGCTGTCCGTCCGTACGTCCGTCCGTCCGTGTGTCCGTCCGTCCGTCCGTCCACAGCCATATCTCAGCAACCCTTGGACCAAATTCAATGAAACTTCACATGTGAACTCCCAGGGTCAATACCTAGGGACCTTTTTCTCTGTTTGTAAATTTAAGGCTGTGTCATGGAAAAAGGGGCCTTAGTGTAAAAATTAGTTTTTCTCTTATTTCTCTTCATCTAATGTGCAGAATTTAATGAAATTTTGTGCTCATGTAATAAATAGGATGTTCTAGACCATATTCTATAAATAATGTGTGTACAAAAAAGTTGTCATGGGAAAAGGGGGCTTAATGTATGATAGTTTTTATTTTGTGACAAACACTTATTCGGGGAGCATAATCCGTCTGTGACGGCTCTTGTTTTCTAACATTTACTGAGTACGAATTCCGTGTTTTGAGTATCGATTGGGGAAGTCGCTTTATGACAGAAAAGTCCGACATTTAACTTTTTCAGAAATTTCAGACTTTCCGGGAAATGACCCATGACTGCCCGTTTTTCCCGCCATGACGTCATTCAGTGGCCAGTATGACGTCATAATTTCAAGTCGGAAGTTTAGCGTATTTTCTTCGGCAAAGATCGGAAAAGACCAAAATATCCAATTTAAAAGACGAAATAAAAACACTTCTAATGATGGAAAATTGTAGAAACTTTGATATTTGGTTAATAGTAAGGTGTTCTTTCGGCACAAGACTTTAATTTTGCCAATCATCGGACACTTTAAGATACCATGCCTATATTTGGTATGTAGGTGCATGTCATCAATTTGCATCTTTTAATATCTAAATCAATTATCAAGGTAACACTTTAGAAAAAAAAGCCATTTCAGGCTTTTATATTGCACACACATCTTGTTTCATTATGATTTAATTTAATGAAAGATTTCTTTCACTCCAATTATTTGAATTTTTAACGTTAGAAGTAACCAGTTCAAGAAAAATGCTGATTAAAAACATAGAACTTCATCAAGTTCTTTATCATCTGAGCAGGAAAATCATTCAAAAATGCAAACACAAGAAAAAACATACTTTCCTAATGTTGTTTTATTCAACAATGTGATATCATTTGTGACATTCATTATATTGTATGCAATGAAGCAAACTTGATATTTTGTATTTCAGTTTGAGCCAGCAGGAGTGGGGACGTGTTACATCACTGTATCTCATCAACCAGCGGAGGTGTGTCTGACTGGCTGTATTGTCTGATGTATCACTGTGGTGTTATTATTTTGTATTTTAGTCTGAGCCAGCAGGAGTGGGGTCGTGTTACATCACTGTACCTCATCAACCAGTGGAGGTGTGTGAGGTTAGCTCTACTGTCTGGTGAATCACTGTGATTATTTTGTATTTTAGTTTGAGCCAGCAGGAGTGGGGTCGTGTTACATCACTGTACCTCATCAACCAGTGGAGGTGTGTGAGGTTAGCTCTACTGTCCGGTGAATCACTGTGGTGTGAAGCAGAAGATCTACTAAGCCAGTCTACAGAATCACTATCAGTGGGCATGTTTACATCAACAATACCCATCATGCAGTCCATGAAACTCATCCTTCCTCATGTAAGTCACTCAAATTATTAATGACTTAGAGATAGAAAGATGCACAAGCTTGCAAAATACATAATTGATTTGAGCATTTTATTGTAAGAGTATGATTATTCTTATCTGTGAAAGAAAATGTTATCATCATGAAAATGCTAGAACATGTTAGAACCTTATGTTTAAGTCATTAATTGATCGACTTCAGTATATTTTCCTTTGTTTTTTCGAGGCTACCAAAGGTGGACATAATTTGACATCATCTTCTTTGTCTGTATGTACATAGGTAAGTGGCAAATTGTCAAGGTGCTCCCAATTAAGAGACACCACTTCAAAAACTGACACATATGACAAAATGGATGTTATAAAAGATGAAATTTGTGTAAAATATGGCATAGAAAATATTTAGACAAATGGAGAAACTGCTGGTTATCAGCAGTTTCTTCTTTTGTCTCAATGTTTTCCCAAGGCTTTTCTATTAGAGACGTCAAAACCAGGTCTTGTTTGGGAAAGGGTTAAATTGCAGAAGTTGTTGACCTTTGGAAAACAATGAAACAAAAGAAGAAAGTCATGGTTTTCAGCTTCTTTTTTGGTAAAGGAATAACACATGGATCCAGATTCAAGTTGACTTTTGCTTGCTTTACAGGTTTTAAGCCAGAAAACTTTCAACCCAGATCTTGTAGTATCAGCATTAGAGTGCTGTCTATCCAGTCTGTTAGAAGTGGGAAGTTCTCTAACATTTTGGAGGGTACTTGGGGCCCGTTTTACTAACAAACGTACGAACATTTTTAAAACAACAACAAGTCTGATTGGCCGAATAATTACTGTTATTATTTCTCGTTCAATCAGATGTGTTGTTACAATTTTTTTGCAAAAATATTTGTTAGTAAAATGCGGCCTTGGTCCTTTCCCTAATATCAAGACAATTAGACTGTTCAAATTTGGAAGCTGTTGAAGATAACAAAAATTGATGTTTATAAAGATTGGATTTGTATAAGATATAGTTCTATAGAGAAAATGTTGATATGGAAAACATTAAGGACAGATCCTCCAGTTGTTACTGCGCAACTTACTGCGCATATCCTAAATAACGAAATAAAGCTGTTTCAGTAATTGGCCTTTTCAGCAAATGTATTTTTTTTACATTTAGTTAATGTTTGGTTGATAAATGACAAGACCCTTTACGGTTATTTCAATTTTCTCTGTTTGGTCAATAAAAGTGTAATAGTACTCGGATGGTACATTTCACTTTCTGTTACGCGTTCAACATGTGACGTTAGCGATAGGAAACGGAGCAAAAAAAGCAAAGTGGTGTCATTATGAGCTAGTCCGCTTCAGATGGACACAAAAGATGACACGTTTTATTATCTAAAGCTGGTAATAAGGAAGAAAATGGATGAAAGTAGTGAAACAATTTCGGACAGAGCTGCAAAAAGTAGACCAAGTTTTACTTATAACTAAGAAAAACGCTTGGTTTGATATATTTTTCTTTTTTTGTTTTTTAGGTATGATTAAGCACTATGTCTATACCAAAAAAGAAAAAATTCTTACCGCTGGAATATTTTTTATTATCAGAAACGTTGCGAAAAAAGAGCAATTTCAGCTCATTTTGAAAGAATGTTTTACTAAAAATTTCAAAATCATCACTAAATTATCCCAAATTGATACTCATTTAGACAGAATAAAACATATTGAACACAATAAAGACTTATTCATGTAATCCTAGTCATTTCGAACACCTTTTTGTGGGTATTTAAGTGACACCTCATTTTTGCAATTTTAGGCAAGAGTAGTCTCCCTTGAAATCCAATAACTTTTTAATTCGCTTGGTGACCTATAGTTTTTAAGTCATCTTTTTACTTCTCATATATCCAAATATCAGTACAGAAAAAATAAAAAAAATCTTACCATAGGAAATAAATGGAGGATCTGTCCTTAAGGCAAAAGAAGAAAATGCTGAATTTCAGCATTTTCTTCTTTTGTCTCAATGTTTTCTCAAGGTCTTGCTTTGGCAAAGGAATAAAACATGCATCCAGATTTTATGTTGATTTGCTCTCATTTTCCAGGTTTTAAGCCAACCAACTTTCAACCCAGATCTTGTAGTATCAGCATTAGAGTGCTGTCTATCTAGTCTGTTAGAAGTGGGAAGTTCTTTAACATTTTGGAGGGTTCTTGATGCTTGTACCCAGGCTGTTTTCCAACCATGTTTATTGAGGCAAGATGAGGAGTCACCCATAACTCAAACTGTAAAGAAAGTAAGAAACATTGTTAATCCTTTCCCAAACAGCAAAATTTAGAGGTACATGTATACCATTTTAAAGTTGCTGTAAACAAGAAAAGGGATGTTGATATTGAAAGAGTTTGTGTACAAAATAGCACAGAAAATATTGAGACAAAAGAAGAAAAGGCTTATTTTGCCTCAATGTTTTCCAAAGCCTTTGTTATCAGACACTTCAAAACTAGGTCTTCTTTGGGAAAGGTTAAATAAAGCACAAGAAAGATTTATGCTGAATAGCATTTAAAAGTGATATTTTGTTGCAAAATTTTATAATAATATTCCTTTATCAAAACATTGAACATTGAAGTTTATTCGTGTTTATGCTATCTGCCAAAGCTTAGTTAACGTGACAACTTATAATCAAATCCAATGCAAAAGATAAAAGGGGTTAATGAATTTTCAAAATGCAAAATATCTTTCAACATTCATCAAACCCTACGTAGCGGGTACTGGAATTGTCTCATCGAGGGGATTCAAATGAGTACCTACAACATAGAGTTTGGAATAGAAATAACAAAGTTAGAATGTCATAACCCACTTATATATAGCTGTGTATATCATTGAGAGAAGGTACAAGTTAGTCAAAATTTTCAATGTATAACTTTCCATAAAAACCTTTAGTTGATATCAGATAAATGGCTTGAAATGATTGCATTAGAAAACATGAATAATTGTTTAAAAACATTTTCAAAAAAAATCCAGAAAAATTTGCATGCAACAAAACAAATAGTCGTTGTAAATGCAAAATCTTGTATCTCGTTTTTGGAAATTTTTTATAGGGAAGGAACAGAGTGTAATAACTTTTGCCGAACTGAAAGGTTTTACTTGAAATTTGGACATATTATTCACAAATATGATTAGTAAAGATATCTCAAACCCTGCACAGATTGTCTTAAGTGGACATACAAGTTTGAACTTTGAAAATCGCAAGAATCGACATACGAGGTTTTGCATTTACAACGACGAAATGTCACATATTTCCCTCTAGAGTGACATCATGCCAACTTGTAACTTTTTCACTATCCAGCTCTTGATATGTTTGACTGTCCTGAGATAGCTGTTGTTTCATTGATGAATTATTATAAAAAGAAATTTCAAAGATATTGTTTAACCCATTACCAAACAGCAAAATTTTGGGCTAATCCAAACTCAAAGATGTTGCAGATGACAATGTTAAGATGATGAAATTTCAAAAATCTTTGCATTTTAGGTTAGAAAATATTGTGGGAAATGAAGCAATTTCTTCATTTTCCACAATGTTATCCCTAGCATTTTTCTTCAAGGGCGTCAAAATGCGTCACTGTTTGGGAAAGGGTTAAGGTATTGTCAAATGTTTATATATATACTTTCAGATATCTAATCGACTGTTAGAGATGAATGAGAAACAGGGTGTTGTGTTAGCCCTAGCTAGACATCTGTGTGAGGCGCTGTCTCAACCAAACATGGTGAAACATGGTATGAAATATACACAACTACTGAAAGAACTCTGTATACATGGAGAAATATTGAAGAGGGGAAACAGGTAGGTCGTAATCAAAATGAGAACCATTAATAGAGAGCAAAATTTTATACTAGTTTGAATTCAGAGATTTTACAATTCCACATGAATTTTACCATCCAAAGGGGTGTATTAGAGCACTTAATTATGGTGGTCTGGACTGGCTATAACTGCTTAATTGACTTAGTTTTATCACTTAGTCCCAACTTTATATATTTTGGAAGGATTATTTTAAGTACTCATATTAAGCATTCATTCAAGTGAATTTCATTCATGTTTTGTGAAATTATCTATACAAAATTACCCTTATCCTATGGCTCCTTGAATGACATTTATGTTCTCAAAAACATGCTGTAATGTCACTTGATAGTTCCGTAGGTAACATTAGCATTTGTAAACCCAATAAAGATTAATTTTTGGCTCATGTAAGTAATCAATTTTACCTAATATCATTTCTCATATTTGTTGTTCGTCTCTACCTAAAAGCCAGGGGCCTGTATTATCAACGATTGTACTGTTATTATGCACCCATAATCGAGAAATTGGAGGCATATTGTTTTACTCCTGTCCGTTTGGCTGTCCGTCTGTGTCTGTCTGCCCAAAAACTTAACATTTTGCCATTTCCACAAAGGTATTTGACATACAAAGCTGAAATTTGGTATGTAACATCCTTTCAATGAAATTTATCTGTTCCATGCAATATGACCTTCCTCAAGGTCATTTGGTTACCCTTATCATCCCTTAACACAAAAACTTAACATTTTAGAGAAATAGCCATTTCGGGGGCATTGGTGTTTCACAAACTCATCTTGATTTTCATGTAGTTATTTGTAACAACAAACCTGATTTGCCCAATCTGATTTTTTGTGCAATCAGATGTTTTGTTACATAGTTTACACAAAAACATGGTGGTAAGATCATTGATAATACAGGCCCCTGGTCACAAATGATTCCATCACATCCACATCACATCCAAGACTATACTGCATGGGTCTCTTGTTTTAGACATGCTACGTCGTGATGTGGACATGAAATGGTGTATGTGACCAGGCCTTTAGGGGCAGATAGTATTTTTAGTGGCTTAGAGTAATGCCCAGAACACTGGGTTTGGTGCACCAGCTGAAGCAATGTTCAAATATGGTTTTAGAAACCATTAAGAAATAGTTTAGACCTCTCCAATAGAAATGGCTTGAGAAAACATTGAGACAAAAGAACAAAATGCAAATGAACATCATTTTCTCCTTTTTGTCTCAATGTTTTCTTTGTCATATTTTATTCAAATCTTATAATAAATAACACTAATTTCGTTGTCTGTAGCAGTTTTCAACTTGGGACCAGTATAGAATTTTGCCTTTTGGAAATGGTTTAACCCATTTCCACACATTGACTCTTTTTGGCTTTGTAAAACATTGTTGAAAATGAATAAATTGCTTGTGACAAGCAATTTCTTCATTTCCCACTATGTTTTCTGCCCTGAAAGACCAACAAGCAACATCTTTGAATTTAGACCAACCCAAATTTTGCTTTATGGAAATGGTTTCAATGACCAACGCAGGATTATATTTCCTTTCAGACAGTTGTTTGATATAAGTGCTGCCCTAGAACAGATGGGAGATACACTGACTGTTAATCAGATTATGGATGGGTAAGGCCAGTGTCTATTCTAGGACAACTCCTCCTACAGATTTGATCGGAATTTGATCAAACTTGCCACAATGAATCTCAATGGTGTCTAGTTGTGCACACCGCTTACGAAATTCAGATAACTATTTTCGTTCTTGAATTATCTGCCCTTAAATTAAAAAAATGCCCATTTTTAGCTCGACTTTTCGTAGAAAACGAGAGCTTATACTGTCACCCGGGCGTTGGCCTCGGCGTTGGCGTTGCAACAAAGGTTAAAGTTTTTTCAAACATCAATAACTTCCATATTATCAAAGGGATTCAACCCAAACTTGGAATACTTATTCACCATCACACCCTCTACCTTGCTACCAGGGCCCATGACCCTGGCTCTACTATATTTGGAGTTATGCCCCTTTATACTAAGCAACTTAGTCGAGCGCGCTGTCTTCGGACAGCTCTTGTCTTGTGTGCGCAACTCCTCCAACACTTTTGATCAGAATTTTATCAAACTTGCTTCAATAAATCTCCATGGTGTCTAATTGTGCACACCGCTTACGGAATTTAGATAACTATTTTTGTTCTTGAATGATCTGCCCTTGAATTTAAGGAAAAATGACAATTTTCTCAAAAATGCCCATTTTCTCCTGTGTGTAACTCCTACAGTTTCAACCAGAATTTAATCTTGATCAAGCCACAATGAATCTCTATGGTGTCTGGCTGTGCAAACAAATATTTTGATAACTTTTCTTGTTTGAATTATCTGCCCTTAAATTGAAAAAAATGGCCAATTTTACTGACAAAACCCTCTTGGGCGTATATGCGCCGCTCTGCAAAGCTCTTGTTTGGAAGATGTTGGAGGATTCTTTTACATAGATAACGGTGTAAAACATGATTCAGTTTACCTCATTAATAATACATTCTTCGATTCTGCAAAGTGTGGTCTAGAATAATTGTGTTACTTTCAATGTATCATGGATCCATCAAACTTGATAATACTAGTGTCTAGGGCAAGGCATCTCCTATCAGTCTTCAACATATATATGTGACCCGTCATGTTGAAAGGGACCTTATCCGAACTCCAAAAATCCAAATTTTGACAATCTTGTCAGACTCAGTATAGGTCAACCAGATCCCATATGTGAAAAATGAACATATAGAAAGATAGAAAAAACATTCCAGATTCAGAAAAGAACATAAAAGTGAAAATATTGGCCCTAGTCTGGCTGCGCGAAATGCGCAGTCTGAGTAGGGTCGATATTTTTCACAAAATCCATTAGGCACCTTTTAGCGTGACGGGTCATATATGATACAATATTTTCAGCACATCGAACCAAGACATCCTAGCCAGAGCTGCAGTGATCAACTTTCTATGTAGACTTGACCCATCTGATGACACCCACTGTTATGTTGCCACAAATATAGTCAAATTATGTATAGAGCGTTATAAGAAGATGCCAATGAACGCATTCGCTAACAGTCTGATTCATCTACAGAGACATAGACTTATACAAACAGTATTACTGCTGGAGGCATTCATTGTCAAGGTACTAGTAATTAACCCTTTCCCAAACAGCAAAAAATTGGTTCCAATTTAAAAGCGTCTGAAAAATTCATGTTGAAAAAAATGGGATTTATGTACAATATAGCAAAGAAAATATTGAGAGAAAAGGAGAAAATGCTGATTATCAGCATTTTCTTCTTTTGTCTCAATGTTTTCCAAAGCCTTTTCCATCAGGGATGTAAAGACTTGTTTGCTATCGAGTTTAATATAGAGTATTACAAGAAGATGCCGATGAACGCATTCGCTTGCAGTCTCATACACCTACAGAGACATAGGCTTATACAAACAATACTACTGCTGGAGGCATTCATTGTTAAGGTGATTAACCCTTTTCAAAATGACAAAACTTCAGATGGTTTAAAAAAAGCTGATAAAATTTATGTTGAAAAAGATGAGATTTATGTACAGTATAACTCAAAAAATATTGAGATAAAAGAAGAAAATGCTGATAATCAGCATTTTCTTCTTTTGTCTCAATATTTTCCAAAGCCTTTTCCATCAGGGATGTCAAGACTGAAGACTTGTTTGCTATCGAGTTTAATATAGAGTATTACAAGAAGATGCCGATGAACGCATTCGCCAACAGTCTCGTACATCTACAGAGACATAGACTTATACAAACAGTTCTACTTCTAGAGGCCTTCATTGTCAAGGTATTTTGCTACTAGCATAATCACATAACATATTTATGACTGTTACCAAAGTAGACAAACTACACTTCCTGTACATAGACATATACTTACCCAAAGTAAGGCTGAAACAAATACACATATTTTTCCGGGAAGTTTTAATTATATCTATCAAAATAAGTTGAAAGTAAAAATTAAGCATCAAATAATGGGTAATAAAGTTTTCGGGGGTACTGCTATTTTGCATCCTGCTTGGATGTACTTGGGTACTCATTTCAACCTTTCGCTAGAGACATCAAGGTTGATATACACTTACCACATAAAGTAACGCAACATTTTCAAATTTCAATATTTTTGTTTTTGATAAACCAGGATCAAAAATTGTACTTTCTATATTTCGCAAGGAAGGATTGTGATAGAAATTTTAATTGAAATATTTATATTTCCATCGAACAAGCCAGAATTACGTCCCTTTATTATTTTATGTGAAACACATCCTAACGTCTTGCAAGTTAAGAAACAATCCTAAAAGATAGTTTTACTGATAGTGTGTTGTCAGTTACACATTAAAAACACAAAAGAATGTCACTGTGCACACTAAGCGTCATGTCATAACTTCCAGAAAACAGCTGTCGACATATCACCTAAATTTGAGTTCTGAAAAATTCAATTGGCAGGGACTTAAAAGCTTGGCGTCCAAATTTTCTTCAATTTCAAGGTTGTGGTACCATTTTATAGCAAACGCCAAAGTGCAGGATCGTTCCAGATCATCGACTGGGCCTGTTATAATCAGTCGGTAGAGTATTAGACAAAGAGCTCTGAACATTTGAACAAATTCCTAATAGTAATAGCAGCAGATTCCGCATAAATGAACGCTGGCAGACATGGATTAGCCAACTCAAATGAATAATTCAACCAGAAGCAAACCATTTTATATCTGTTATTGACTTAATTTTGCACAATTTTCGCCATTTAAGACAGCTTATCCATCCAAAGACGGTCTGATTCAGTTTAGGAGTCGCAGGTCTGTTCTTCGGATGTTTGCATAAAGTCATGGAATTCACCAAAACGCCCAGGCAGGCGGGCTGGGACAAACAAATGAAATGCCAAAGGCGATACTCGAAAGTACGTTGACAATGTGTTGCGCCCTGTTGTCCCTGAAATTATTTAGGAAGAGTCAATGGCATGTTGCAAAAGGATGGCGTCCCTGCACACACTGTTGCTTTCACACGACGGTTGTGCAGCAAAACAAGGTTACTGCCCTTATTCGAGAACACGTCTGTTATCGAACACTTTTGGGATTGTCTGAAAAGGTGCGTTCGTGGTAGTCTTAATCCTCCAACAAACCTGTTTTGCGAACGAACAATCCTTCAGGATGAGTGAACTAAGTTTCTTTAACATCAATCCTCTCCAAAAATAGTGTCGATGTGACGAACATGTCACCTTTTTTATGAAAACAAGGGATGATTATAACAATGAAATTGTTTGTGACTTTTGAATTTACACCGGGTGTCTTTGGGTTGAAATTTCTGTCTGTAAATGTCTTAGCATACTTATGATGTTTCGTATACTGTTTGATGAAATGTTACATATGATGTCAAATCAAAAATATCCTTAAATTTATTAACAAGTTTTCAGATATTTGTTATTGACTGAGTGTTGCGTTACTTTATGTGGTCAGTGTAGAAAGCATAAGAAAAATGTGTGTGTGTCAAAGCAAGTGTGACCTTTCACGCTAAAAGGGACCTTATAGGAAGTGTACAAAATATCGCCCCTAGTCAGTCTGCACAGTCCGCGCAGCCAGACTAGGGCCGACAATTTTCTATTTAATTCAATTTTCTAGATCCAGAATGTTTTCCCTATCTTACTATTTGTTCATTTTTCGCATACGGAATCTGGTTGACCTGTGCTGAGTCTGACAATTTTGTCAAAATTTGGATTTTTGGAGTTTGGATAAGGTCCCTTTTAGCGTGACGGGTCACAAATGATTTTCTTGTTTTTCTACAGGACTATATATCGGATATATGGAGTTTTGTGTGGGCATCTTTACAACAAGAACTACAGCCGTCAGTCAGACACATGTTAGAATGGATCGCTATGTGGTTAATGTACAGATATGATCATCTAGCTCAACAGTTGTGGGTACTCTTTGATAAGGTATTTATGATATTGTTTAGTCCTTTAACTCAAAGAAAATGTTAATTCACGAAAAGCTATTATTTAGACGGCCAATTTGAAAGCTGCTACATGATTTTGGGAATAAAACTTGCATTCTTTGATAAGTTATGCACTAATTCTTTCACCATCGTCACCTTGACAAATTCTCTAGGGAGCATTATGTCACAATGCTATCCTTGAGACTGTCTTAGAGCACAATTTGTGAAAACACTCTCATCAGTATAGCCTGTCACAGATATTTTTATCCCCCTGTATCGAAAGATCGGGGGCATATTGTTTTACTCATGTCCGTCTGACTGTCTGTCTGTCTGTCCATCCGTCTGTCTGTCCTAAAATTTAACTTGAAAAATTAACATTGGTCATTTCTCCAAAAGTATGGGACATACAAAGCTCAAATTTGGTATTTTACACCATGCAGTATGACGTTCCTCAAGGTCATCTCTTAACCCTTATCAACCCTTTACACAAAAACTTAACATGTTAGAAAAATAGCCATTTTGGGGCATTCGTGTTTCACAAACACTTGTTGATTTCAGCTCCAATGACTGCAAGGCCAGAGGGCTATTGTCATGACAAGGTGACTGTCATGCATGTATGCGTCCATCTGTAAACTTTTTCTTTGAAAAATTAATGTTGATAAAGATATTGGTTTTTATGCCACCGTACAAGCAGGGCCATATTGTTTTACTTGTGTCCATCTTCATGTCTGTCTGAAAACTCAACATTGGCCATTTCGGGGACATTCATGCTTCACAAACACTTCTTGTTTGTGTAAAATATAATATTGAGCCAAAGGAGAAAATGCTGGTTATAAGCATTTTCTTCTTTCGTCTCATTGTTTTTTTATGTCATTTTGTTTAAGGGTGGTCAAAACCAGGTCTTGTTTGGGAAAAGGCTAATATAAATATCAATTTCTGTTTATTTCAGTACCAGGATACCAAGAATATAATAGTGTGTTCATTACTGTGTATTGTAACACACATGGGGCCTCATCTACCTGAACACAGACAGGTAGTATCTTTATTTATCAATTAAATAATTAATCAAAATGATACACAAAACATAATAGTGTGTCCATTATTGTGAACACAGACAGGCAAATCTTATTCATTTAAAAAAAAATTTTATTGTTTGGAAAAGGGTCAACTTTCCAATTTAGACAACACAATTTGTTACTGAAGGAGATCTTGCAAAAGTTTTATTTGCAGAAGCCTCTTTATTCAAACCACTTCAACAGTGTGTCTGTGATACACTTCTCTTTTTATACGCCCGAAGGGTGGTATTATGTTATGGCCCCGCTCGTCTGTCTTTCCATCCGTCTGTCCGTCCGTCTGTTCATCCGTTAGCAATTTCTTGTGTGCGGAATTCCTCCTACACTTTTGATCGGAATTTGATCAAACTTGCCACAATAAATCTCCATGGTGTCTAGTTGTGCACCTCACTTACAGAATTCAGATAACTCTTTTCGTTCCTGAATTATCTGCCCTTGAATTGAAAAAATGCCCATTTTCTTGTGTGCGCAAATCCTCCTACAGTTTTGATCAGAATTTGATCAAACTTGCCACAATGAATCTCCATGGTGTCTAGTTGTGCATATCGCTTACGGAATTTAGATAACTGTTTTCGTTCTTGAATTATCTGCCCTTGAATTTAAGGAAAAATGCCCATTTTCTCAAAAATGCCCATTTTCTCCTGTGTGCTACTTCTACAGTTTCAACCAGAATTTAATCAAACTAGCCACAATGAATCTCTATGGTGTCTTGTTGTGCAAACAAAATTTTGATAACTTTTCATGTTTGAATTGTCTGCCCTTGAATTGAAAAAATGGCCAATTTTTACTGACAAGCCCCTCTCGGGCGTATATGCGCTGCTCTGCGAAGCTCTTGTTTCACAATGTTTCAGATAGACTTCTATGAACACACTCTGTCTTGCATATTACCCTCATTTTAAACCTTTCATAAACAAAAAGATTATTTGGGAGATCCAATTGGAAAGCTGCTATAGAGGACAAAATTGCTGTTAAAAAGGAAAGGATTTGTTTAGTTATAGCACAGAATATGTTGAGACAAAAGGAGAAACTGCAGGTTATCAGCAGTTTCTTCTTTTGTCTAAATGTTTCCTCAAGCCATTTCTACAAGAGACACCAAAACCTGTTCTTGCATAGGAACTGGGTTTACACATGAATATTTGCTCAAACAGCTATAGTAAAATTATGGCAGTAGTTTGACTGCTCTACAGTTGATTATTGCATTATTATACCCCCGTAAAACGAATGTTTTAGGGGGGTATACTGGAATCAGCCTATCTGTCTGTCTGTCTGTCTGTCCATGTACAAAAAACTTGTCTGGAATATATCTCTAAAAGTTAAGTAGCTACGATCATGAAACTTCATGGGTAGATAGACCTCACCACAGAGAAGTGCAAGTACAATGAGCAAACTCTACCTTGTTTATTTTGTGAGTTGTTACCCTTTCAGAGCTTCAGATTTACAATGGGCCCGGGCCATTTGACACACTATTTGCAAATATGGCCCATCACTTTTCAACTCCAGGGGCCAAGCGGCCCAAGCTTTTACAAATTTTTTATATCACTATGTTTATTTTCATTGCTATGGCCCATCATTTCCAAAAATGACCCATCAATTTCTCTGCCATGGGTCATTTCGACCCACCACTCTTCAAATAAATCTGAAGCTCTGCCCTTTGTGTTCGACAAAAAAGTTTGTCCAGACAAATGTAGTTGCAGGGGTATTTTATCATCTTTAGTGATAGATTTCTATTTTTTCCTGTTTTCTCAATGTTTCAGTCAGATTACTACGAGCATGCCTTGTCTAGAATCCTGCCCTGGTGCATGGCCCACCATTTTAACACAAGAATATTTGCTCAAGCAGCTATCGTAAAACTATGGCAGCAGTGTGACTGCCCTACAACTGACTTATTATTTTTCATGTTTTCTCAATGTTTCAGTCAGACTACTACGAGCATGCCTTGTCTAGAATCCTGCCCTGGTGCATGGCCCACCATTTTAACACAAGAATATTTGCTCAAGCAGCTATCGTAAAACTATGGCAGCAGTGTGACTGCCCTACAACTGACTTATTATTTTTCATGTTTTCTCAATGTTTCAGTCAGACTACTACGAGCATGCCTTGTCTAGAATCCTGCCCTGGTGCATGGCCCACCATTTCAACACAAGAATATTTGCTGAAGCAGCTATTGTAAAACTATGGCAGCAGTGTGACTGCCCTACAACTGACTTATTATTTTTCATGTTTTCTCAATGTTTCAGTCAGACTACTACGAGCATGCCTTGTCTAGAATCCTGCCCTGGTGCATGGCCCACCATTTTAACACAAGAATATTTGCTCAAGCAGCTATTGTAAAACTATGGCAGCAGTGTAATACCTTACAGCTGACCAGTGTGTTAAAGGCTCACTCTATACTTGGATGTCTAGTGGAGTTTAACCAACAAAATAAGTAAGACATATCAAACACTTTACCAAAGAAGCTTTTGTGGCATTTCCTCTGTTCCTACAATATTTTTAGCTCACCTGAGCACAAGCTGCTCAAGTGAGCTATTGTGATCATTTTGTGTCCGTCCGTCGTCCGTCAGTAATTACTTTAGATGATATCTCCTCCTAAACTACTTGACCAATTTCAACCAAACTTGGCAGGAATGTTCCTTAGGTGATCCTCTTTAAGAATTAAAAAAAATGAAATCTGTAAACAAACTCTGGTTGCCATGGAAACAGAAAATGAGAAATATGGCTAAATCTCAATGACATCTCTGAACGACATCTCCTCCTAAACTACCTGGCTAATTTCAACCAAACTTGTCAGGAATATTCCTTTGGAGGTCCCCTTTGAAATAGCTAAAAGAATTAAAATCTATAAAAGAAAAACTCTGGTTGCCATGACGACAGAAAAAATACAAGAAATCTGTCGGAAGCAATTTCTCCATAAATGCACAGCCAAATTTGACAAAATTTAATTATTTGCATTACTTATATTGCTTAGAGGTACTTTTCTTTGTTTTTCAATATGAAGCCTCATCACAGAAAAGGGGGACTTCTTGTTTGTTTACACAATCTGAACATGTATACAACAAGAACTCTGGTGAGCGATTACAGTGTCGTTCTGGCAATCTTGTTCAAAACTTCTTTTTCTCTATAGAGAGATTTTGAAATGGTCAAATTTGAATTGGTCAATTATTAATATACTTATTAAATGTTTTCTGGAATTGTTGTTTCACTTGATCCCCCATCATGCATAATGTTAAAGATTCTGTTATTCAACATTATAATTGTTGAGAACATATGATATTATATCAAAAGCTTTTCTAGTTTCGTTTTGTTTCCAGGAACTCAACCAAGAATGTAAAGAAGTTGTTGGACAGCTTCTTTTTCAAGTTTCTAGATTTCAGGAGAGATTTTAGTTTAGAAGTAAGTATCCAGTCATGGCAAAGACCGTCGGACCTGCGGACCTGTCCGATGAAATTACACTATGTCCGATATTTTTTCCTTTCTGTCAGTCCAACTGTCCGATGTTAATTTTGAGGTTTGTTTGTATGAAAAGATCGACATTTAACTTAACAAGAACTAAGAATATAAATTAAAAGATAAATACCTCTTTTTTTAACTAGAACTGTTTCAAAGCGGACAAATACCCCCCACTAGCGCCTTGTCACTGAAAAAGTGCTATAGGTCAACCGGTTCTTGACTTAGAGCACGGAAACGGATTTTGAACAAAGTCCGATTGTGACCTTTACCTTTGACCTTCGTGACCCCAAAACAATAGTGGCACCTCCTTGGGTCATGGGCAACAACTATGTAAAGTTTCATGATCCTAGGTCAACCGGTTCTTGACTTAGAGCACGGAAACGGATTTTAATTAGAGTCCGATTGTGTCCTTGACCTTTGACTTTCGTGACCCAAAAACATTAGGGCACCTCCTTGGGTCATGGGCAACAACTGTGTAAAGGTTCATCATCCTAGGTCAAACGGTTCTTGAGTAAAAGGACGGAAAAGGATTTTGAACAAAGTCCGATTGTGACCTTTGACCTTCGTGACCCAAAAACAATAGGGCATTTCTTGGGTTATGGGCAACAACTGTGTAAAATTTCATGATACTAGGTCAAACGGTTCTTGACTTAGAGCACGGAAACAGATTTTAAACAAAGTCCGATTGTGACCTTGACCTTTGACCTTCGTGACCCAAAAACAATAGGGCACCTCCTTGGGTCATGGGCAGCAACTGTGTAAAGTTTCATGATCCTAGGTCAACCGGTTCTTGACTTAGAGCGCGGAAACGAATTTTAAACAAAGTCTGATTGTGACCTTGACCTTTGTGACCCAAAAACAATAGGGCACCTCCTTGGGTCATGGGCAACAATTGTGTAAAATTTCATGATCCTAGGTCAAACGGTTCTTGACTTAGAGCACGGAAACAGATTTTAAACAAAGTCTGATTGTGACCTTGACCTTTGACCTTCGTGACCCAAAAACAATAGGGCACCTCCTTGGGTCATGGGCAACAACTGTGTAAAGTTTCATGATCTTAGGTCAACCGGTTCTTGACTTAGAGCACGGAAACGGATTTTAAACAAAGTCTGATTGTGACCTTGACCTTTGATCTTCGTGACCCAAAAACAATAGGGCACCTCCTTGGGTCATGGGCAACAACTGTGTAAAGTTTCATGATCCTAGGTCAAACTGTTCTTGACTTAGAGCACAGAAATGAATTTTAAACAAAGTCTGATTGTGACCTTGACCTTTGATCTTCGTGACCCAAAAACAATAGGGCACATCCTTTGGTCATGGGCA